>VZRR01009655.1:549091-745934 GCA_013398015.1 Oreocharis arfaki
TTTTTTTTTTTTTCCAGAAATAAAATCCCTCTCCTTTTTTCCCCCCTTTCTCTTCCCTTTTTTTTTTCCTCCCCTCTCTCCTTATAGTGGAAATTCTGTGTATAATTTGCTGTTTTAAGAAAGTAATTCTGGCTGACTCCATCCGTTTTTTCACTTATGATTATTCACTCTGTTTGAAAATGCAAACCTACTACAAAGTGAATGGGAAGCTGGGCACTTTTTACTTTGATGCTAGTTCTGCTTTTTAGAAAACTTGCAGAACATGAACTCAATCTGTCTAGCATGCAAAATTCAGTGTGATATATGTATAAATTTGTGTAACATTTCTACTGAAACCTAGTAGAGGTTATGAACTGCAAACTGGTCAGCCCAGTCTTATCTCTAAATATCAGTGTTGATTAAACATTCTGAGATGAAAAGTAAAAGGCAGGTATAGAGGGATGTCTAATAGAAATAACAAGTTATTAAAGTGATGGTTTCAACAGAATGAAGTAGGATAAGGTTTTATTTTGAAATAAGTATGTGGCATGTCTATTCTTTGGTGTCTGATGAACGTTTCATTCGCATCTTGTTCACCATCTCTGGCTATCATGAACCATTGGATTTTTTTTTTGTTGTTGTTCTTGGGTTGTTGGTTTTTTGTCCCCCTTTCTGACTAGCTCAGATGACCAGCCTTGGAATTCAAGAGAGGAAGAAAATCAAGGGTGTGTACTGCTCTAGTCACTTCTATTCTGTATTGTGACAGATTTTCCTTCTGATACTCATTTTTTTTCTGACACCTTATGAGATTACTGCAACTTATTTTTAGCCTGAGAAATTGAATGAAAAGTTGAGGCTACTGTATGAAGTAGCCCTACTTTTTCACCGATAGTAGGTGGAAGAGGCACTTGCTATGATGTAAATAATGTAAGTTGCCTCTACTGCACAGCCACTTTTATCTTGTCCTTCCTCAGGCTTTGCTGCTGGCTTGGATTATTCTCTTCCAGGTGCACAAGCTTCCTTATGTCCTTGTTAAACATCCTGAGTTTTCCTGTTGGCCAGTCCCCCTGTTATCCAGCTCATGGGTGAGGATATTTAACACTATCACCTCAGAAGCCAGCAAAGATCAGACAATGGCAGATGGGTCCTTGCAAGCTGGCTCTGAAAGCAAGCCTGTGAGGAACCTTTCTGGAAAAAAAACCTGCTCAGTCAGGTAATACCTGAGCAAAGAAACTGTCCCATTACTTGAGTCTATTTTACTGCTTAGGCAGGGAGCTTGTTGTGTCTTGTATGAAGTATACACAACTTAAAACCCTAAAGCAATCAAGCCCCAATTTCAACAAGCTTTTTCTCCTCAAGTCCCTTCCTGAACTTCATGAGTCTGAATGAGTAATTCTTTAATTTTCTTTCCCTGCTATTCCTGCTGTACCTTTCCTCCTGCTTCCCCATTTTTTTGTTTTGTTTTGTTTTGGTTTTTTTTGGTGTTCTTTTTGGTTTTGTTTGAGATCAATGCATGGAATATGTAGTTCTGGGCCGCTCAGGTGAAGTGGGACCAAAGTAGTTTTATATCAACATTAATCTGCATCCCCCAGCAGGGAAGATGACTGCGTTGCTCTGTTTATGTGTTCTTCTTGTTCTCTGTTACCAAAGAATCTGTTAGGGGTCATTGACATTTTGGCACAAACCAGGGCTGTTCCCAACAGCTCTCAACAAGGAAGGGAGAGCAAATGAAAGTAATATCTCAGGTCAGGCTGATAAAGAGATGCTCATCACTCTCTTGGTGGTTTTCTTCCCACTTATTAGTTCATTCTGTTTTAGAAAGATCTCTTGTACCTAAAATGAGTGTACCAGTGATATAATTTCTACTCAAATTAGGCAATAACAACAACAAAAAAACCAGTGTAAGTTTTGGTGATTTTTGTTTCTCTGAGCATCTTTTTCTTAGTTTGGATTTTTTTGCTGGATTTTCTGGTTTGTGTTTTTTCCTTGTATTTTTTTTCTTCCTCCAGGCTCTATGACTTCATTTCATCTCTTTTAAACCTAAAAATGGGACTTTTGGAATCATAACAATACACTTAATTGCAGATTCTTTTCCACAATCTGGGGGTTACCAACCTGAATTGTAATTACAAGAGAAGCGCACCTCCAAAACCTCTGCATAATCAAGAATAAATTTCAAACTACAGATGACTTTTTTCCATCTTGCCATAGAATTTTTTTATTTGGGGTTGGGTTGGCATATTTTTCATTATAGAGTGTAACATAGTATATAGTATGGAAAAATATATTTTGACAGGTTTATTTTTTTAGTGGAATTATGGGTTAAGGAAATACTGTTTCCAGGCTTTTCATCCAGATGCAATTAGTACCAGGTACAATGTTTGTTTTTTTTTTCCCTGCAGTATATATTGCTTTAGCTATAATTCATTTTCAGATTGACTTTTATTGTACAGGTTTTTCTAATTGTGCAGAGATGTTTCAGATTAGTGTGTACATTAAACCAAGTTCTGACTATATCCAATACGGTCAAACCAGGTGGGATTTTGCTTGTGGAATTCTGTGCCTGGTTTCATTAAAAGTTTTGCAGAAAACAATGCAAATAACCCTGCTGCTGTTGTCGCATAGGTTTGCCTCTTCTATTTTTTTTTATCTCTCAGAGGAAATTCTGATTATTTATATTTAGACTGTTAAAATAGAAACAATTCCATCTTAATGTTTGGTGTTATGAAAAAACTTTTTCTCTTTTCTTTGTGAGTCAGTTTATCTTTTTGTTTTCTTTATAAACAGTTAGAAATGTGGCTGGTCTTTCAGCACATCTCTTTTCTCTCTGACTTCGTGGAGTCACAGAAGGGCTTGGGTTGGAAGGGACCTCCAAGCAAAGTGCCGGCGATGGGGGTCTCGCATTGACTCCAGCCAACTGTGACTTATTGATTGTTTTTAAAGATTATATGCCATGGCTGTGCAAAGAGCAAAAATGTTTTTATGCTTCTACCCTAACATCTGTTTCTAGAGGTTGAGGGGAAAAATCCTTGCTGTCGTTAGCCTTGGCTGCGTGATTGGGTTTGGCTTGTTCTGAGGACAGAATGGAAATGGCAAAGTGGTCTTATTCCTCCAGAAATGAGAATGCCTGACTAATATTTTGCAGCTTATAGGTCTTTCAGGTGAGACACTGCCAGGCTTTTCTGTCAGCATTAATGCAGTTGGAGTGCTCTTTCCCAGCATGGAAAGGTGAATGGAAATTCAAGCATGTATTTCCCCTGATTAGGAAGGGGAGATTCTGCGTGCTGAACGTACCAATTTTTCTCCTTTTGCCTGGTGAGATGACAACTGCCGTGTTTGCTCTTGGAGCTGATTTTGAATAATAAGACTTCATGCCTCTTTTACCTGAAGGTTAAATGTTAATGTGCTCTGTATGGGACTGTACCTTGAAGTCATTTGTAAGCTGCCTACAGGCTCCAAACCTGTTGCTTATTATGCATCGCTCTGCCCACATCTAAAGACTTATGTCAGATATTTTGATGTTAAGGTTTAAGCTAAGCCTCTAAGGTTTGACTTAATGCAATTTTAGGCCTCCCTTTGTATTAAAAGTCACAGAAAAGAGGAAGATCTCTATGGACCTGTGACATGACAAACAATATCAGTTTTTCTGGAGCCATTATCATTTCTCATGTCACTGCAAACAAATAAGGAGCCTTTAATCCAAGGACAAACATCGTGTAACACTTTTATCTGTCATCTCAATATACATTTTCGTATTTTAAAGTATCACTCAGCATTAGCAAGCTATTGTACTGCCTACTAAAACTATTGTCAAAAAGTCATCAAAGCATATATTAACCAGCTGTGAAGACTCATTGCTTTAAGTCTAGTTAATATTTCTAATTGCAGCTGATTGATAATTTCTCTTTTTTGTTGTAGTTTTAAGGGAGATCTACCTGTACAGGTGGCTTGTAAGTGTATGTTATATTAATACAACTGATAACAAACTTCTTCAAGACAAAATACCATGAATTTGAGACAGAAATCTTAATCAAGGATTGAACAAATGAGGAAAAAAGAGTGAGCACTTCAGTAGAGATAAAACTTGCTACTGCATTTCCCATTTGTTTTCCCTTATTGTGCAAACAGGCATAAGGAAATTGTTTACTGTTTTCAAAATAAGGCAAAAATGTGTGTTTGATAAGCTCTTCAGTTCCTTTTGGCATCTCAGTAATGACCTCAGATTCATAGCTTGTTCAGAGATAGTGTTTCTTTATAGTAAATAATAGCCTGGGTCAAGAAATCAAAGAATGCATCTGTCCATCTTGGCTCAAGAGAGCAGCAATGGAATTGATCTTGATGTTGAGTAAAAATAGCTGCATTTTAGGGGTGGCCTGAAATAATGTATGACTAAGAAGGTCCAGGGGTCACTGTGATCTAGAAAAATTCTCTGAATCATTGCTCATCCTGTTTGTTTGGAGAGGGGGCAAGAATTTACTGCTACCCTAGTGAAATAAATTGCCGGCTTCTTTTCCCCAACTCTTGTTTGCTCGGCTGTTTTCATCAGTGACTTGGAGGAGGGATGCAAGGGGGACAGTCAGCAAGTACTCTTTTCTCTTCCAAAACATGCTGATAAGCCAGGTAGCTTGAGGCTGATTTCCCTTGTGTGACTGTACAACCTGAGACAGAATTGAGTCTGACTAAAGCTGTTCTTGAGAACAGAAATTATTTACTCTGTTTTTTCCAAAAAAAACAAGCAGAGTTGAGAATGCACAGTGGATTATCTTTTCCTACTGATTTTGTTTGTTGGGTTCTGGGGTTTTTGTCCTCGGTTAAAGAGAAAATTCCCTTCTGCATCTATATGCTGCTGCTTAGCCTCTAGGAAATGGAGTATAAAGATATCCATCATAGTACTTTCAACACTTTCAAGTCACTGCTTCAACCATATAAATTCCTATCCATTGCATGGTTGCAGCTGGGGAGCTGCTGTTTATGTTCCTGGACCTTAGTGTGCAGATAACATCTACTGTCACACAAACTGCTTTATGTCAGTGGAGTCATTTTCAGCCTAAATGCTTATAGTTGGTGAAAAGGAAGGTAAAAAGAGTCCTGGACCACAGGTGCACTCCACCAGTTTATTTTTCACTGCTGCTTCTAAAAAAAGCATGTTCTGTCCCTTCCTATGTTGTTGTTGTTGTTGAGGCCTTTGTTTGCTTCTACTCAGTCTCCCAAATGTTGTCTTTTTCCTCCAGTAATAATTTTGTTAAAACCAGAAAAAATGGGGTGGAGCAAGGAGAAGTCTTTGGCACTCTGAAACATTTTCGTGATCTGTTGGCATTCTTCATTTTTGTCTTCCAAGTCTCACTCCTTTTTTTTCTTCGAAACCCTTATTCTCACCCATGTTTTCCCCTTATTGTCACTCAGTTTATCCTTTGCTCTTTACCTCACAAGTCTCGGTGCTCTTTCCACTCGCTGTCCTTCCCCTGCCATCAATCTCTTTTTCACCTTTTCTTTCCCTCAGGATTTTCCTCTGGCTCATTGCAGACTTGCTCCCCCTGTTCCCACGTGGATGGTGACGCGAGGTGTGGATCTGCAGGCACTAGCTCCCACAAGGAGTTGTGTGAATGCTCAGAGGTGAAGGGAGAGGGGGAGCAGAGACCTGCAGGCAGGGGTCTCTGCAGCCCCCTCGCATCTCTTGAGTGTAGCATCACTTCAGTAGCTCAAGTGGGAAGAAAGAGTTGATGGGTTCATCCCACAGCTTCTATTTCCCTCTCATACCCCCTCTTTTCCCGGACAGCAGGAGTAGGTATTCATGCCCCTGCAGCAGAAAAGGATGTGTGGTCAGAGGAAGGAATGTTTTTTCTTCAACTTGACTTCCTGTTGTAATATTTAGCTCTTAATATATTTTTTTCTGTAATAATCAGTATTCAAATTGTGGGGAGAAGGACAAGAGCTCTGAAAATATTATGTTATACTTCCACGGGGTGGGGTTTGTCTCCTATCAGTCCTATACAGTAGCATGGATATATGATGTGACATGGGCAATAACACTTCAAAGAAACACCAAAATTATTTCCCTTTGTTAGACTCTTGGCTGAGAATTGGCTGGCTGAGGAGACTGAGCCACTCTTTGGCTTATAAGCAGATGCCTTCAGCTGCACAGGAAAGGAACCTGTGCTATATTAATTCTGTGGAGAGATAAAGGGCCTCACTCTTCAAGAACCTTTATGATTGCTTAAAAGTGGTTTGGCGTTCTGAGAAAAAAGGCACCAAAAAGGAAGCTCAGCCCCCAAAACAACAAAAGATTAAATAAATTTGAAGGTAATTATGGAATGTAAAATGAAGGAAAATAGGAGTTAAGTTTTCCTTGTTGCCAGATTGTGCAGTATATAGATAGTGTAAGTATCTGTAACATGGAATTTTGTGTTCCCTGCTCTCCCTACCCCCGGAGAAGTAAAGTGTTACTCTCTACTAAAAAGTAAAGCAAAAGTTAAACTAAATGCCAATTCTAATTAACCACAGAGAGTTTTGCTGTTGACTTTCATGGTAGCAGAATGTCACTCCATATGCTTCATCACAGGAGCAGACCTTCCAGAGCTCTGGGGAGAAATAGACAAAAGAGAGATTTTATAGAAGAGGGAAAAAGACCACATAGTTTCTAGTCAAGGTCAGGAACCATTCTTAGGGGGGTTGCCAAGCCCGAAGTGGCACTCAGATGTTGCCAGATCTATCTTCTTGGGAAATTCTCTACTGAGGAATAGCATCAGAAGGATTTAGTCTCTTCCAGGTGATGTTTTTTCAGTATCCACATGGGTTGTTAGAGGTGTATCCCTATGCTGGACAAGGCAGAGTCAGAGCTCTCACAGAAACCAAGTTTTCCTTGGGAGTGTTTTGCCCAGGGAGGTGTTTGCAGAAACAGTGATGAGTTGGGTCAGGCATCTCCCCTGGCACCAAGATCCTCTGTGTGAGACAGCGAGAGGTGATGGATCTGGACCTGTTCCTGCTGAATTCTGAGTGGGGTTGCTTTAAATTGAAAATCTACGAAACAAAAAGTATCATTTGCCACAGCTGTATGCACAACTTCAAGCACAGCGCAGTGGAAGAGAGACAACAGCAGAGCCAAGCACCATATCTGCTAAAAGCCAGCCTGCTGCAGAGATCTGTGCCCTGTGGTTCACTCAGACTGCACTCCAATAAATCAAATCTGGCACTTTTTTGTAAGAGTTGATTTTTTTGCTTTGGGAAGGATGAGTTTTTTACTTGTTAAAACATTTTGTAGTCTGTGATTCTTTGAGGAAAGGAGGAGAGGGAGTCAGGGCATCATGCAAACCTCAGTCCTGAGGCTGAGAGTAATGGCATAGAATAAATCCTAGGCTCCTTAAAACGATAAATTGGGATGAGAATGCTTGGTCTGAAATTACATGCCTAAATGTATGATCCCACCTCTGTGGAAATGGAGGAAGCTAGCTGAATGAAATGTCCTGTCTCATACCATTATTTTTCCTGCCTCCAAAATATACTGAAATAGAAGAACCACGCAGGTTCCTTTGTTTCTGTGACAGAAGAGCTGATGAAATACAGAAAGAAACAAGATGAAGCAAAGGATGAGCATGGTGTTTTTGTTCCACAAATTGCATCTCTCCTGCACCTTTTCTGTTCAATAGCTGGACCAAGAACCATTTGCTTTCTGTATTTGAGAAGTTTTAGTATTTTTAGTCACACTTGGTAAGGAAAATGTGAAATAAAGAAACCCACTGAAGACTGAGTAAGGCAAGCCTTGTTCTCACCACCTTGAAGAACAGAAGTGTTCACCAAGGTTTTTCTTGAATTATGTGGAGCAAGCTTCATGTACAATCTTGTGAATTTTCTTTCTGTTTTCAGAGTTCCCATGTTTAAGTTCTCAAAACTGTCCAAGGAAAGGTTTGCCTTTGTATGAACTTTGCACAGAGTACTTCTAAACCCTTGAAAGAAATGCTTTCAGAAAGCACCCGCTTGCCTTTCATTTTTAGTTTTCCCTTTATGTTTCATGGGCATGGGTCAATGCACTTGCTGAATGAAAAAGTGCTGCAATTTGAATAGATCCCACTAGCACCTGTGAAGACTGCTGGCTCCAGAAGCAAGAGCACAAAGCTCTGAATGAAGTCTTCTCACTGCTAGTTCCTGGCTTGTCAACAACTGGTGAAGTGAGAGAGGAAATAATATTTACATTTTTCCTCTAGTGAGGAATGAAAAGACAAGAAGAGGGAGAGAGCTTGGTTAATTTTCCATTCAGCATTGACTTCAGTGCTTTTACAAGGACAGGTTAAGAAAGGCAGGGAGCTGTAGAGGGTAATAAATTTAGAGCTCCTTGGGTAGCTGGGAGAGGATTCTGTGGTGCTGAGTTCTGGGGGTATCATCCTGTCATTCCGTGGCTCCACCCTAGTAAGTGCCACACTGCTTTCTACCAAGTTCATTTATGACCCCAAACAGCTCCTTGCTGTCAGTTCCTATTTGCGTGTTCTCCTCACCTCTTTTTTTTCCTTTCTTTGCTCTCTTGCCTGTCACATTTCATCTTAATTCTGATTTCTTGTCATCTTTTCTTGAGTTGTTTCAACTTAATTTTTTTTCTGCTATCACCCACTCTTTCCATCAGAGAGGGGCTAACAAAGCAAACCAGCACCAGCACATCCCCAGCTCAGAGCTTCTCTCATTTCCTCTGTCTCAAAGCAAGCACAGGTTCTTCGTGTACTTACTATCTCTGATATACCTAATTTTTGCAGCTAAACCAGAATCTCTGCTTCCTTCTCACATCAAGCTTCCAGCAGGAGATTCTCACTGGTGGAATCATTATAGGAATCAGTGGAGCCCTATGGCCAGTAAATGTGCTGGCACTGGCACAACTGGTAGTGGTTCGTAGTAAAGATGGATGTAGGCTATTTCAGTGTCACATTTCTTGATCTCCCTTTTCTGTTTAATCTGACCGCTTTAAGAATATAGATGTATTAATATTCTTCTCTTTCTCCTTGTCTACAGTTTCTCAAGACTAGAAACTCATTGCAAATTGATTTTAATCTGAGTGTCTCTGTGTTATTATTTGGCCTCATCTTCTGTATAAACGAAGATTGTTGGTTGGTGTTTTTCTGAGCCTGCAACTTGAATAGGTGTGTGCCATTGCTATCTTCCATAATTTCCTGCTAGCTTTGCACTGTTCCTCTTGAGCAAATTACATTGCTGACCCTGAATTAGTCATATGTAATCTTACAACCATGAAACTTTCCCTTTGTTTGGTCAGTGACCCAGCCATCTAATTCACCTTGGCAGTCCTGTCACTCACTGTTTCCACAAGCACACCCTTTCAGCTAATATATTCTTCTGTCAAAATTTTCCAGTGTGTTTCCACCACGTCTCACTTGGTGGTTTCATGAATTTTCACATTATCTCATCCCAGTCCAGCTGTCAGCACCCTTGCAGTCCTGCTGATCTTTCATGTCTTTGCATTCCAGCAAATGTTCTGTGCCATGAGATACAGCCAGGTACAGCAACAGCAGAAGAATGGAGTTGTTTTTTGGTTTTGCTTTTGGTTTTTTTGCAGAGATATCCCCAGTTGGGGATTTGGCGTTGGTATTTGATGGGCAGGAGGCAGAGCCTCTAAATCCCGATGGTCCTCTTGCCCTGGTAGGAAAGACCAGCTGAAGAGTTAGTTACAAGGAGTGGAGAATCTTGAGATTCTCATCATCCCCAAAAACCTGTATTTCAGTAGTGGGAGGGCAAGAAATTGTCCTGTAGTTGGCACCATCATGGAGCCGTCTTACAGAGCAGATTTGTAACTGACAGTAACACAGAATACATTTCATTTCCATTGAACAAAATATTTTGTTATGGCAGTTAAATGGCATTTTTTTTGTTTTGTTCAAGTGTTTCTGAAAGTTTTCGGAATGGTATGGTTTAAAGTCAACTTTGTGCGTATATTAATACAGTATGTTTTTAGGAACATTGTGTATTTGTAGGTAAACTGTGGTAAAAAAGAGTTGTCTTGCTATGCATTTAGGGAAGGAGGTACTTGGAAGGAGTTTCATGCTGTTATTACTAGTTGCATATTCTCTTCACCTTCTAAGAAAGCATGTGAGAAATTTGTTCCAAACCTTTAAATTCAGGAAGTCTTTAAAAGCATTTAGGTGGTATCTGCTCTCATATGAAAATTACTCATTCTTGTGCAGAGAGACAATTCTTTAGTTTTTCTTCTTTCACATAAAAAAATATTTTGGATATCTTCCTTTGAGCTGTTTACCGAGTGTCCATTGGGACAACCTCCAGGGGAGAGTGGAGGAAACCTAGAATATGTAGAAGGTTTGCAATGCAGCATTTCAAACAAGGAAATGTGGTGGGTGATGTAGTAGACTGTTTGGCATGGTGTACGTTCTTTTTTTCCGTTCCTTGTGAGTTTGATTTAGTTTTGTTTGCCAGATCTCTTGATAGCCGGTAGTGGTGTGCTCTGGGTGACCCTGTCTTAGGATTCTGCATATGAATAACTTTAAAAAAACCAACCAACCAAAATCAAACAGTTTTTTAGGTATTGTTTTAACCGAAGCGATATGAAAGAGAAAATATACTCCCATTTGGGCAATATCTCAGTGACTGTGTTAAATATTCAGGACTGTGTGGAGATTATCATGAGATAGAACACAGGAGGTTTTAATCAATTAAATAATAAGAAAAATAAGAAATTTTGTTGATCGTAAGCTACTTCCTGCAGCAGAGAACTTTGCTTTTTGCCTTTGTGAGAACCAAAATTCATTCTGATGCCAATATGGTCAATATTTGAAAAATGTTACTTTCTTTTTACTTTTTTAATTAGTATTATTTTTTATGAAGTTTTTTTTCTCACCTAATAAATACCCCAGTAGGAGTGGAAAGTCTCATCACAAACAGGCCATGACTCAAATCACTCCAGCAAATCCTATCTTAATCATATCTGATAATCATATTAATTAGAGCAGTAACCAAAAAATAGAACCTTTTAAAAAGTTTTTCTGTCACATTTTTTCACGGTAGCAAAAGGAAATATCATGACTTAGTAAATTCTTTGAATAGGCAGGAAACTGTCTTCAAATCGTAGATTACAGGGTTTAAAGGGATTTCAGAATGTCCTGAGGGAAGGCACTGTAGAAAATGACACGACAAAGTTTGCCTCCATTTCCTGAAAAATGCTTCTGTCTTCTGAAAAATGCTCTTAAGAAATTCAGGTGATGGAAAGTGGATTTCCCTGACTGCAGTTTCAACCTGTTGTTTCTTGTTTTTTCCTTCATGGACAGGGAGGATAAATTATTCCTTCACTCTGCAAAAGCCTTTAATTTACTTGAAGAATTTTTCAGTTAGCAACTCCAATCTGTTTGGCCTTTCCTTGTAGGTTATGAGTCTTAGACCTCTGATCCTCAGGAACATCTGCAAGCAACCCACATGTTTCTGTTGGGTGATACCCAAAGCTGAACCCATTGCTCCATCAAAATTTGTGCAAGCTGGGGAGGACAGAAGCAGTTCAGTTCATGCTGTTGTCTCTAATCCTGTTTCTACATCTGCCTTTTTTTTGCCAGAGAATGACGTTGTTGATTCATGTTCCTTCTGTGATCCACTGTAATACCCCGTATTTGTCTGGGTTTTAGCAGTTTGGTCTCCAGCCTGAGTTTGTGCAATCTTTTTATTTTATTTTGTTTTGAGCTCTAGCTGTCTAGAAAGCAATTCTCAAGGGGGACAAAAAAGGCCTTCATACGTGTGTGTGTGTATATATATATATGTGTATATAAAAATGCAAAACAGTTTCCTGCTGTTTCCTGTGACTTCCCCATAAGCAGCACAGAGTCAGTGCATGATTTACCAGTCTCCCTGTCACAGAAGGGTTAAGGTTAGAAGACCTGTTATGTCACCAGATAAAGATACTGGATAGGTTTGCTAAGAATTGTTCTTCATAATTTTTCTTGTCCTTGTTTCCTTGCTAGATCTTAAAAGTTGTTAGGTTGTACTGATAAGTTTTCAGATAGTAATAGGGTGACTGATGTATAATTTCTGCCATTTTTCTTTTCCATCTCAGAATTTATATTTGATCTCTTCTAGTTTACTGGAGTTGTGCCACTTCCCAGGGATCCTGAAAAAACCAGCCAATAATGGGAAAGTTCTTCCAACTTTCTGATGTTTTAAATTCCCCAAAATGAAGTTTATCAGGCTCATGAAATCTGCAAACAAATCATAAGTCTCTCCGAGTTGTTTATTCCCTTCTCTAGCTTTTTGCTGCCAGCTTCAATTGTGCATCATTTTTCTAGTGAAGACTGACAGCCAAGAAGGCATGCAGTACTTCAGCTCTGTGGGCATCCTCTCACTATGAAGAGGTCAATATTTTTTTTTTTAACCTCACATTAGTGTACTTCTAGGATGATTTCTCGTTACCTTTTACATTCTTTGCTAGTAAGCTGTGCTTCACATTCCTCTTATGTATTAAAGCTCTTCTTTTATTTCTATTTATAGTAATCTTGTGTAGCCTCCTCTAAAATGAAGTCAGTGAAGAACTTTTAATTTACACAACAGGGGGCTAATTAGATTCACCGTCCCTCCTCTGTACTGAGTTAGTTTGGTTTTGTGCCTTTGTTATAATTTCTTTACGGAATTTTTAGCTCTCCAGAGTTTCTTGAGGCTTATCTCATCCCTGTGAGTCTATGATCTATCAGTTCTCTGAGTATTTTAGCTTTCTTTATCAAATTTACTACTCTAATTTTGTTGTCCTTCTCAATTCTTTTGTTACAGGAACAGTTAATTTTTCAATTTTCAGTCCAAAATTACTCTCTATTTATCTGTTAGGTTTTTTTTTTCTTGCTGGATAGAGTTCTATTTAAATCACTCAACTTTTCTCTATATTCTATAAAGAAAATCAAGAATTCTCAAAAGTAACTTTAAGGAACATACTGATCTCCCTTAATACTCAGCAGCGCACAGGAGTCATTGTCAAGCTGCTTATACAGCTTCTGCAGGCTTTGATAAATTCCTTGTGTCTGGAAGAATACCAAAGACCTGAAGCAAAATATGGTCTGTGGCCTTAAGGGTTTGACATCAAGTTGCTGAGCAAAGATTCTACGAGGTACTTTAAATAATTTTTTTTTTTCGGTTTTTTTTTTCCCGTTCTAGCACAGCCATCTAATATGCTGTTCATATTTCTTTTCTGTGTATTTTTTTCATGTCACAGAATCCCAGAATGGTTTGGGTTTGAAGGGGACCCTAAAGGTTATCTGGTTCCAAACCCCTTGCTGTGGGCAGAGACAGCTCCCACTAGAGCAATGTGTTCAAAGCTCTGTCCAGCCTGGCCTAGGAACACTTCCAGGGATGGGTCATCCACAATTTCTCTGGGCAAACTGTCCCAGTGCCTCACCACCCTTATAGGAAAGAACTTCTTCCTACTATGTAATCTAAATCTACCCTCTTTCAGTTCAAGGCCAACCGCCCCCACCCTTGTCCAATCCCTACCTGCCCTTGGGAAAAGTTCCTCTCCAGCTTTGTTTGCCTCTTTAAGCACTGAAAGGCTGCAATAAGAGCTCCATGGAGCCTTCTCATCTCCAGGCTGAGCAGCCCAACTCTCTCAGCCTGTTTTCATAGCAGAGGTGCTCCAGCCCTGAGATCACCTCTGTGTCCCTCTGGACTTGCTCTGGCAGCTCCGCATCTTTCCTGTGGAGAGGATCCCAGAGCTGGGTGCAGCACTGCAGGTGGAGACTGATGGAAGAGCAGAGGGGCAGAATCCCCTCCCTCACCTGCTGGCTCTGGATGCAGCCCAGGATGGTTTTGGCTTTCTGGGCTGTGAGCACACGGTGAGGTCCTCATGGACCGACACCCCCGGTCAGGGCTGGTCTCGGCCCATTCTCCTCCCAGCCTGTTTGGAAAGACTTAATATCACTGATTAATTTCAGAAAGAGTAAGTAACACAGTAACATCTCTAACTCTGTGCGGTCCCAAAGACCATTTCCAGATGCATTTCCCACATATACTTCTCTAAGACAAGATCTTTGAACTTTCTTGTTTTTCTCACATACACACATGTGCCATCATAAGCAGTCTTCAGTACAATCGAGTCAGTGATGAGGACAGAAGTAATAAATTTCTTTATCTCTGGGTTTTACGGAAGCAACACCTTCTGAAATACTTTTTTTTCTCTTGACTTCTTTCATGCTCTGTTGCTGACTGATTTAGGCAATGGAGCACTGTGGTCAATTGAATCTCCCAAAATCTAATATTAAAAGATGGGAGGGAAGGACCTTCGTGTCAGCAGGATAAACTGAGAAGTGTTCAGGCAGCACCAGTAATCCTCTCTCAGAAAAGCAGAAAAATGCATTTGTGTTTTGCTATTCTGTCTATGATTGTCACTGACTTCTGTTCATTAATGTTGCAGCTTTTTCTTCTTTTTCTAATAAAGATGATGTCTAATGTACTCTAGATACTTTTGATTTGAATGGTAGAAATGTTTAGTACAGCCACATTTCTGTATTGATAAAGATACTCTATTTAAGAGTATAATTTTACTTCTAACAAAGAGAACATAATATTTCTTAAATGAAAATAAATTTGAGACATGAAGACAATAATAAACAGTTCTGTAGCAACTAGAGAAAGTTATTATATTTTGTATATATATTATTAATATTTATTCACGGCTTCAACTTACAGTGGGAAAATTTCAGTAATGCCTCCCTTCTAAATGCCCTGATAGTGTAATGCAGTTATAAGGGTCTGGTGTGCTCCTCACGTTTTGTAGGCAAAATTTTTGTAGTTATGTTTTTCAGATAGATCTGTTACAGCCAGCAGAGGCATCAGAACATATCATAGAATCATAGGAAATGCTGAAATGGGAAGGGACCCATCAGGATCGTTGAGTCCACCCCCTGTCCCTGCACAGGACACCCCGAGTCACACCATGTGCCTGAGAGCATTGTCCAAGCGCTTCTTGAACTCTGTCAGGCTTGGTGCTGTGACCCTGAGGAGTCTCTTCCAGGGCTCAACCACCGTCTGGGTGCCAGTATTGTTCCATACTTAGTTTTGTCATTGAGAAAGCTTTATATTTTAATATTGAATTTCTAAAGGTGCTTCTATGCAGACAAAACAAATCCAAGAAACTCATCACACAAAAGCCTCCAATTTCGCTGATTAGCCTTGCATCAAAAGCAGTGTTTCATTTCTATTTATCTATTTCAGGCCTAAGAGTCTTTCATATACACTTCCTCTTGTACCATTGTGCATGAATAAGTGTCTACGTTTCTGTTCTTACTGTAAAGATATTAGCAGGACAGCTCAATGCACTTGTGTATTTTTCACGGAATTTTCTCACAGGACTACTGCAAAGCTGTTATGTTTTGTGTTTTGTTTTGTTTTGGGGGGGGTTGTTTGTTTTTAGGTGTGGTTTTTTTGGTGGGTTGTTTTATTTTTTTTTGGCCTTATTGTCTTTAGGGGTAGCATGTTCACGTCAGCACATAAATTGTTATTATGGAATGAATGGCTTCATTTGTCTCTTACTTTCCTGCAAAGCAGAATCCAGGTTTGGTTCCTCTTACACATTTACTTTAGTGTTGATGCTTAAAATGTGATACTATTTTAAAATAGTAGCAATGATTGCTGTGTTTCTTCTTTGATGAAAAGAGAGATGTGATAGGCTAGGACATGTATTTCCTGCAGGCACTGGAGCATGTATTTTTTGACACATCAGGGCTGCAGCATAAAGCAGCTTCATGCTAACAGAAAGTTTGCAGCAGATAATTTCTCCCTGTGACCCCGGTGCAGAGTGCAGGCGCGTTCTGTGTCACTTTTTTTCAAATCCATGTGCATCAGCTGGGAATGAGGGAGCATTTGATGACTTTCCTGGAGATGATGGAGTTCATCTTGCAGTTTATAAGCCTGATATATTGGATGGGTTTTTATATAGGCCATTCTAAGTCTTTTAAAACAGAGGAAAAACATACTGGAAGGATGGGGTCTACATCCTTCCAATCCTAAAAACAAAAAAGCATCGCATTTGGTGTATGAGTACTCTCGGTCCCTGCAGTCAGTAATTGCTGGCTCAAAGCATGGATGAGAAGTAGCCCTTTCCAAACAAATATGAACAGAAGTTTTATTCTAATTCTTAATGTGCTGATTGTCTCTATCTCCTGCAGGTGGGCAAAGAGATCCTATTCATGCATATCTGTGTAGCAGCAACAAAGAATGCCCGGCCATGGGAACTCTCGGAGAGGTTGCACCTTGGGGAAGGCTAATTCTCATACCAAACCTCTCTGAGACATCCTCTGGCAGGGTGAGGCTTCACACATTGTTTGTTCTCACAAACAATTAGTTCTGGGTGACCCTGGTCTGTGAAAGGAAGGTTTCTTTCTGTACATTCCTCAGCAGAACCCTACTTACCTTTTAGGTAGTTGGCCTTGCTTTGGGAAGGGATAGGGGGCAGCTTCCAGGGCTTTGCTGCTGCATTTCTGGGAGTGCAGAGCCTGCAGCTGTGACTCCTTTGCAGGAAGGGAATGCACCAGGGGTTGGTGCCTCTCCCTGCTCCTCTGCCTCCCTTCACCTGGGCTCCAGGACACTCACTTGAGGGCCACTCAAGCTCTGGACCCCAGGATTTGCTTCTAGCACTGTGCTCTGAGCACAGAGGTGCTGTATTTGTGCATGCCGAGGAATTATAGTTATTCATTACAGCAGATGTTTTATGGTAGTTCTGTAATTAGCACTCTGCACTATTATGCCAGAGGCACAGATTTGATCTCTTGCTCTCTGAGCTGGCAGGGGATGGGAGCACTGCTTGGGCAGTGTGCAAAACCCCAGATGGGCAGGGAAAAAGCATGTTTTCCCATTGCTCTGCAGCGGCCCTTGCAGCTAATGATGATGGTATTTTGTGCTCTTATGCCTTTCATTTAAGGATCTCCGAGTGCTCTGCAAGCATTAAGCAAGACATTCTGTTCCCTAGTAGAGCAGCCAGTGTGGAGAACAGGGGGACCTCTCCATCAATTACCTCTGGGCCATAACACAGTAGCTGTCCAGCAGGGCACAGCAGAATTAGTCAATATTTTAGGATGGACAGTTAGCAATACAGCTTTCAATTAAAACCACTGGGAAAATTGAGGTAGGAAGAACACACTTGGGAACTTGCACTTAGCTAGAGCATTTGGGCCAGTGTTTCCATTCTGAGGGGAAATTGCTGGGTTTCTTAATCTAAACACATGGCTTGCATCAGCAGCAGCCCCTCCCAGCCCCTGACACGATGATGGGTCTTTGGCTTAGTGATTCAGTGAGAAAAATGCCATTCCCTGCCTGATTGGAGGCCCACAGACTGGCAGTGGGAATTTCAAAAGAGCCAGAAAAAACGATCTGACTCCACCACTCAGAATTCAAGACATGCATCAGCAGATGTGGATTAAGGCCCTTGTGCTGCAGCCATCACATTGAGCTTCCAGCTCCATTCAGCAGCTCCTCACAGGACACAGTTGGCACTTCGTGGAGTTTTTGTTGGCTTCCTCTACTGCTTCCTTCACACTATTTAGGCCTATAATATACTTAGAAGTGTTTTCATTTCAGATGTTCACCAGCGTTTCCTTGGTAAATTCATAGAACTCAAAGATGCTCATTAAATTTGCTGAGCTGAAAGATCTGTGTGAGGGTTTTTGATTTACCCTTTGATTTATCACCTTCTTCTCTCATCTGTTATGTGTCTGTCTTCATTTCTCTCCTTACTTCTTTTTCTTACATAGATTATTTTATTGTGGTTAGTTATACTCTTATGTTTTAGCCATAGGCCAAATATAATTATCTTATTCTCCATGTTTTCATCTGGGATCAGTGCAGAGACATACATTTTATACTTGTCATGGATTTTTTTCTCCTATATTACAGATTTTGTGGCTGTGTTGATGTAACCATTCATGTTGAACTGTTTAGTGATTCAGGATTTTTAGGTTATTTTTTTATTTCTCTGGGATTTTTTTTTTAATGTAACACATGGGTGTATGCCTTCACTTTTAAGTTGTTACCATGTGCCACGAGTGCCGGTGTTGATTCTTTGTTGATCTCCGCTGCTCAACAAGTGCAGCAGCTGCAAGCAGGTTGGTATTTCCGTCTCAAATGCTTGAAATCCAATACAAACTGTAGATTGAAAAGCCACTGTATTATCATTTATTTAGCTAAGTTGTTGGCTGCTTCTCTGGAAACAATCAGCAATCAGAGGACATTGCAGGATTTGAGTCTGGGAACTCTGAATGCTAAATGACAAATGTAGCCATTCAGCACAGCACATCAGAATTGTATTACCACTGGCTACCACCAAATTTTCCTCCTGCGTGTATAAAGCCTGGTGAGGTGATCCAAATTGTCCATGCTTGATTTGTTTTGATTATAATATGAACTAATATCAGGCTTGCTGTCTTCTGAAATAGCCTTGTTGTCTTCAATGCAAAGCGATGATGCTCTAGCATTTCCTTTCTTTGGCGTCTCGCTTGCTAGCACTGTGGTGTGGTGAAAACAGAACACAGATGCTTTCTTTGCACATGGATGATTTGGGAATAACTCCATTGGAACCTCATGTCAGTTGTAGATCAGCAATTGTACCAACAGCAAAAGTGCCTCTGCCAGGTTCTTCCGAAAAAAAAAATAAAAAGCCACTGTGCCATTTTAACCTTTCCTTTCTGTAGGTTTCCAGGCATCTGGTGAAATCAGAGATATTACTGTGTCTCTTCCCACCTTTTCTGCATGTTTTCATGAGTGTATTTCTCAGTCAGGGAACATGACACTGTAAAATCACAATACCAATATATTTTCACTCTGTAGCTCTGCTCTTAGTAATATTGGTACAATTACCTTGCAAAGTTTTCCTGCCCTACTTTAAAGAAAATGTCTGTTCACCTCTCTGAATGCATTCAGCATTCATTCTCTTGTCTACATTTTCATGTCATTTTCCCTGCAAAGCAGCAAAAGCGCAGGAAGATCTGAAAGTGCTGCTTGAGATACTGCAATGCAAAATATGCAGATGACTGCGGCCATCCCATTAATTCTTTCTGCTCTTTCCAATTGAAAAGTAACAATCTAATAAATACAAAATCTGCATGTTCATCCATTGATCATACCATGCAGGGCAAACTCAGCTCTGGGTGGACAGTAGTTGCTCTTCTCTCGCACGTTCAGTTCTTGATATGCCCTGTGCAATGGAAATGAAGTGAGTGTACTTGGAGCTCCTTGTTCCTTCCTTCATTGCCGCACGTTGTGGTTAGCTGGCTGCACAGATCTGTGCTTAAATACTCTAATTGCCACATGTCATGCACCATGCAAATACCTGTGCACAGGCAAACTTAAATGTTGTCTTTTTCCCGTGGATGGTGGATCATTTCTAAGAGAATGCTGTCCCTGCTGTTGGATCTTCACCAATCCAGGAAAATTGCTGGCATTTTCTTTGGTGGCTCTGTTAAAAGGGATAAGAACAGTAACTTTTGGGGGAAATATGTCCCCTGTTGTGCTGTGCTGTAAGGGTCTGGTCCAGCTTTGCAGGGTCCTGGCACTGAGGCAGAGCATTTGTAGAGGCTGGTGGGCTGGGCTTGGTGAGCAGCAGCTCATGGGCCACCCACAGGGACCTGTGCTGCAGGTGGGCTGGCACCTTGCTGTCGTTCTTGTCCTAGAGATCAAGGAGGCATTTTGGCTTTCTGAATGCTATATAGAGATATCAAAGGCTGCCATGGTCCCTGGCAAGCACAAATGACACAATTTCTTGTCAATACTTCGAGAATTTCAATATATTGGTCTGTATGACTCCGGGCCCTCCTGGGCTCTGCTGTGCGAAAGTGGGCCATGCTCCTTGGGAAGAAACTGGGCTGTTTTGTTACAGAATGTGATTGCTATATAAATATATATGTCTAATGCTCCATTGGTTCTACCTTTGACATGTTGCAAAGAAGGCAGCGTGCAAATTGCAAATATTGCTGACTTGTAATAAAATAACTTCCTTAGGCAGCATCGAGATCAAGATAAGTAAGGGTTAAGCAGCATAAATACAGTTTTATCCCTTCTTTCAAGGTACCCATGTATTTCATTTCTTTCGTGCTATTCTTTCATTTCCTTCCATGATTATTTATATCTGGCTTAGAATGCAGAGCTTCAGTATTCTGGGCATTGCACAAATACAGAACAAAGGCAGAGTCCCCATGACAGAGGCTTTGCCTTGTTTTTCATCTGTCTGTTGTAGCCTCTCATGGAAAGACTGCCTTTTGACAACTAAAGACAAAGTGTGTGTGCACCTGGAAATTAAATGGAAACTTATGTTCTTCCCACCGCCTATTTCAGCCCTCACCAAAATAATTTGCTTTAACTTTGGCTGTAAAGAGAACAAATTTTCTTGGTGTTTTTCAAATTCAATTACACAAGATATTTCATTCTCTTGTTTGCTTTTAGAAGGGAATAATTAGCAGCCATTTCTGTTTTCCACATTCTACGGAGAAGATGGCATTATACCTGGGTAAACAGCAGAGTGATTATCGAAACAAAGTCAAATATAACCAAGGAGACTTTCCTTTGCTTTCAGAAACTCTTGGTACTCTGCAGCAGCATTTCATGTGTAACGGAATCTTTTCTTCTCAAATTAATTTCTGTTATTGTACATGTGGCTAAATGTAGAATAATCGAAGTAGTTTTAAGAGTAGTAATTTATTTACAGTAATTTTATTTGCTTTAATTCCTCTGTGATTGCATTGGGTTTAATTTATGCTAGAGCAGCCTGCATGCAGAAGAATAGTTTTAATGATTTTTCATTGTGGAGCTTTATTTTACAGCGTGCTTTGTTCTTTGGAATTTGGCAACGACTGTTCCTCCTCTTCTTAAGGTCAGAGTGATTTGAGCTTCAACTAGATTTTTAGAGAGATCTGATAAAGAAATTTCGTCTCTGTGGGTGCTGGCCAGTGATGAACAGAACCCTGGGTTTCAATAGAGACTAATCTTAACTCAGGAGGGAAAATTCGGGAGGGGAAAAGCAATCTGCTCTTCGGTGACAGATCGCTGACAATTTGCTTCCAGTAGCCACCTCTCTCTTCCTGCCTAAACTGTCAGAGTGCCATGGAAGAAAAAGCCCTTTGTGCCTGTCTGCAGAAAGTGGCTGTCATCACCATTATGAATGGTATTTTACATAGGGCTTGTAAAGATCAGCAATTACTTCATCCTTCCTGCCTCCTCTTTGTGCTGGTTTCTCTTCGTGCTGCACCCAGCCGAGGTTTGGTCCAAAGCACATCTGCTTCCCTGCTGAGCGAGTACCTCTAAGAGTCTGCCTTATACTCCAGCTCCTTCTTTCTTCTCATCTTCCCAAATCTGCAGGAGAAAACAGCTTTCCCTTCTCTCCCAGCATGCTGGGACCAAGATTTGTAGCTCTGTTTTTGACTTAGAGCCCTAACTCAGGCTGAGGTGTGGCTGCTTGAAACTTGGGAATTCTTGCTGGGATGGGTGAGATGACAGATGGGAGAAGCGACAACAGGTGCATTTGGGGAGGACAGGGATGGAAAAGGATGGGTGTGTTAAGGGGCATCGTGAATGACAGGAAGGGCATAAAAGTTGGATGGTACCCAAAGCGACGTGAAGGAGCTTTAAAATCGTGATTTCAAAGTTGTGGGTTTTTTTCTTGGATTAAGAAGAAAATAAAATTATTCTTAGAGTGGAAAGCTCTAAAAAACCTTGAACTTTAAAAAGTTTTTAGGCAGTTACACTGCCTGTGTGGGACCAGCACTTTATTAAAACTAAAAATCAGGTCCTTGTCTTCTTTGGCTCATATTTGGGTTCAAACTACATCCTCTCCCAGGCACTGCAGTGCTATGAGTCAGACAGTGTGTTTAAGAGTTTAATTGGACGGGTTGCTGTGGTGTGTAAATGTAGCTGGATTTCCACAAAGGCGCCTACAGGGAAAAGATGAGCTCTAGAAGGAGCAAATTTGTCGGGTGAGGTGACATGGGACCACTGGGAAACAGAATATTGGTGAATCCACTCCAAAATGAAGGGGCATGGTTTGGCTTAAAAACATAACAAGGTTTTGCTTCAGGTCAAATTGTCTCCAAAGTCTTCCTTTCTTCCTTCCATCCAAAAATAGAAAACACAAAACATTGACATAACAAAATTTTCCGTATAAAGTATCTGGGTTAGGCAAGACACTTTGATTTCCATTGAATAGGCTTGTCACAGTAAAATTCCCAGTCCCTGCTAGTCAGTGAGTCAGACAAACGAGGGGAGTAGGGGTGAGTCAGGGGTTTTATGACACAGAACTGAGTGAAGATTGATGTGATGAAGGTACCTCTGGCGTGGGTGAAATGGGTGTTGAAATGGCTTTGCGTAGACAAAACTTGTTAGGAGAGTCCAAGAGTTACCAGGAATAGATTTTTTCTACAAGAAAGGACAGTCCTTATGAACAGCCAGCGAAGATTTTGCCTGCTCACGTTTTTTAGTAGCTCCTTCCCACACTTCATTTAAACTTCACAAATTTTAAGTTAATGGCTTTTCTTGTTTTCAAGAAGTCATTTAATTTGTGGGTGATTTTTCAAGTTTAAAGAAAAAAGATAGCCATTATGTTTATAGTTAGTTGATGGAGAACATCTTAGTTACAAGAACAAATTGTTTCTCAGGTTCTGTGTATTACAAAAAGAAAGTATTAAAAGCTCAGATTATCTTATGAATTTAATAAAAATCTTACAAATTAGAAAGCAGCATATTACAAAGCCAGAGGATAGGAAATCCTTTGATTGCACCTTTGGGTGCAATTCCTACAGATAAGAGAAGCGGGATCTTATCATCAGTCAGGCTATTTACCTATGAAGATCAGAGTTTCACTGACGCTTCATGTTTTTCAGCTATTAGAGTAAATGGATTTTGCATTATTCTTCCCTTATTTAAATTTCATCTCTTTTTGCTTTCTGTATTCTATCCAGTGTATGATATTTATCTCATTTCATTTTTAATTATTTGAACAATTGTCCTTCTAAATATTCTTGCTGTTGTTTTCAATTTCTTCAGAGTTGTTTAATGTTGGTGTCCATGTTCTTTACTGGTCGTTTCCAAGGAGATAATTAGTTTCAGTCTCCCACAAATTTTCTGGACTTTTCTTACTAATTTGTAATAAAACCATAATTATTTTTAAAGTGTTTCATGAGACTACTTTTTTTTTTTTTAATTTGCAAAATAAATTACTGTTCACATTCATAAAGTGCTGTGACAACCTCTCTGAAGTAAGGGCGAATATGTTGTGGAATCTGGAGGAGGAAAGAGGTCATCTTAAATTCTCTCAGAACTGGTAAATTTGTTTGCTAGAGAGCAGCATCAAAACAGATTTCACTGTGCAGTATTTTAAATAGAGAGAAAGATTTTAGAGGAGCAATAAATATGTTTTGTATGCGCTCAGCACGTGAGGAAATTGTGGTGACACTTTTTGGCCTAAGATGAGTTTTTACTTTCTGTTCAACGGTGCAGAGGCCCTGGCTGTAATACAGGTGCTGCTGAGTTAAATGTCAGTGTCCTCTGAGACGTGAGCCTGAGGACACACACCTACTGCCACAAGTGCCTTCTGCACAAGTGAACCCCAAAGGTCCAGGGGGTGGGGATTACTGTGTGTCCTGTCCAGTGCTCGGAGGCAGAGCAGCTTTGTCCCCTGGGCACAGTGCTGGGGGCAACAATTGATGGCCCCTGGGCCTGAGCTGGTGTGTCCAGCCTGGCTTGTGCCATTTGGGGTCACTGCCACCAGCAGGTGACAGCCCTGAGGTGTTCACACCACACCTTGCTGAGGGGTGTTCACAGGAGAAGGGTGTGAAGGTCCTTCAGAACTGTGCAGAGGGGCAGGAACTCAGTCTCCGATAGAAAGGATTTCATCCCTTGCCATTTCCCAGTGCTCAGTGTTTCCAGTACCTGCAGTTGCTTCCTAAAGGAAGTAACATGGAGTTTCCTCAGGGAATATTGACTCCAGGTCTAAAGCAAAGTGCAGCATTTTCAGTCCCAGTCATCAGGTGATAAATCTGAAGATCTTTAATTCCATGTGGGGTTTGGGTTTCTTTGTTTGCTTGTTGGTTTTTTTTGTTTGTTTTTTTCTTTAATTAACTCCATGATTTTGGGCAAAGCAGTGAGCTCACTATCCTGAAGTTTTAAGTCTGCAAAACTTAGAGGACTAATAACACGCTTCCTGAAGCTTGGGGGATTCTTCTTTTTGAGGAAAGTATGACTATTTTATGTTGTATCATACTGTCTTATAAGTTCATACTGTTTATTGCAGTAGCACCAGGTCTCATGATATTTCATATTCCTTTTTCTCCTAACATCCCAGACACATGGCTGTATAAAAATTTCAACTTTAGCTGAAATAAGTTTCTAGCCCTTCTGATTCTCAAGAAAGAAAAACCTTGATAAAGTCTCTCCCTGAAGACTAAAAGAAAAACTAGGATAGAAATGAAGAGAACCCAAACTCTGCTTCTTCTTGAAACTAGTAATTTGTTGGGAGTCTAAGCTGTGGTGTGTGTGTGTGTGTGTTTCAGGTCTGGCAGCATTACAAACATGAACAGCAAGGTGGGACTGTAAATGTTAAGTATGTGCAGCCAAGCTGATAATTAGAGAGTTCTCAGCAATTTGTCTTCAATTCAGAGGAAACATTTCTTGATCAGAGAGTGTAACTGAACAAAGTTCCAGGAAAGGAAAGCAACATAAAAGATGCTTTTTTCCCCCTTCCTCTGCATCTCTTATCCCCTTGGCATACTGTATTAGAGGTGTTAAGTGCAACGTTTTCTCTCCTTTTTTTATTGCAACTTTTCATTCTTACTAGCAATTAGAAATTAATAAGCTTAGTTTGCCTTCAGTATTTAAGTTTTTTGATATGCTGAGCATTCTTTTAAAACTGCATGTGTGTGACCTTGGCAACCTTGCAAATAGGAAAATGTAGTGTACCTTTACTGTAGGTGCCAAAGAAGTAGCTGTACTAATGTTGGTTTCATAGCATTGCTTTCTTCTTTCCTTTTTTATCCACCGCCCTCTGTCTGGACTATACCTCACATGTTTTAGACGGTAATGCGTAAAAATACCTCTATCCTTTTATGTCCACAAGTATTTTCATGGTCGCACTGTCAACATAATTGGAAAAATGGAGCAAAAAACATCCTGATATTTAATAAACTAATGTTAAAAAATCATATTCTGCTGCATACATCATTAAAAAGAAAAGGAGTATAAACAACTTTGCAACGTTGCCTTTAAAACATATTAAATTAAAGGGACAAATCCCTGTGTGGAATGAATTGAACATGTACCCATTGAAATCAATGGAGCTACACAGATTTAAAGCAATTTGCTATCTGGCCCTCTCTTGGAAATGCTAGATTAAGTTGGAAAGACATGTACTTGAAAAAGCACACTTTGCACTTGGGAATCTCTAATGATCCTAAAAAAGCTGAAATACTCCCCAAAATGTGATTTGCACAAACTCCAACCAACTCTGCTTTATATCTTTGCACTGCTTTTACCTGGGAAGATACACTTCAAGTAGTTCTCAAAATGACTGAAGCAAATCTGACAATTTATCATAATTGAAAGTGTCTTAGGAAAATGTCTTGGAGGCTCAATTTCCTGCTGAGAAAGGGAATGTCACTGTTGGCACTGACCTGTGGCTGTAAGAGGCACATGATCAAGACTTATTAATTACAACATTAAATGCCAAATATATGAGGTACCGCAGACATTTTATTGGATGTGGGAACTAATCAACTTGCTACTGAAGTAATTCAATTCTGTGCAGGTTTATTATTCAAGCACTTTAAAGCTCAAGGAATGACAGCTGATATATATGGAGGAAAACTAAGAGAGACAGCAATAGTTCCTTTTAATTGTATTTATTGTATTGGATAAAAGTGATATACAGCTTTCCTTTCTGGTCTCAAAGTGATTTGTCTCATGTCTAATTATCACTTAACTATCAGTGACCGGGATGGAGAAGGAACAGCCCTGCTGAAAACCACAGTGTTCAGAGAGAGTGGGCCGCAAGGCACAGGTGCCCTGCCACCTTTAGGTTACCCAGCTCCAGTAACTACAATTTTCCTGGGCTCAGCAGGAAAAGGAAGCAGCCGAGGTGAGGTGTCCCCTCAGTGCCATTACAGGCAGCAGCTGCCCATCCCCAGGCTGGGCTCTGCAGGAAGGAGCTGAGCGCTAAATGTTTAATTTAGCTCCGGGAGCTCTGGAGAAAGCGGGCGCGTGCTTTTGCCTCCTCGCACACGGAGAAATTTCTGCAGCCACACTTGCGTTTGGCTGTCCAGGGATCGGTGCTGCGTGCTGGTGGGAGCAGTCAGCCGAGCAAGCTGGAGCCCCCTTGACTGCTGAAACTGTGTTTTCCACAGTTTATATTTGCTATTGAAGCACGTGGGATTCGGTTAGGTACACAAAAGGAAAACCTGCTGAATTACGTTCCTCTGCAAGTACAAAGATCTGTTTGTGGAGCACGGATGATCATCTCAGTAGGACAGGATTCTTGGTGGCAGATTTTTACTTTTTTTCCCCCCCATGGAAATGTATTACATGGTGTGAGAGACTGTGCAACTTAGTGAAAATGGAAAGATGCTCATGTTCTGGAAGGATGAACTGGATGGTGTCCTCGCAGATGATGCATCTCCTTCAAATGGGAATAATATGGCTTTATAATAGACTAAACCAGACAAACTGATTCTTCCCCAGTCCTCAGGGACTGGATGGTTATGATTTGAATTCATTAAAACATTTCTTATTTGTACTTTAAGTTTGAAAGCAAGATGTCCTTGGCTCAGGAACGAAACTTAGCAGGAGAACACGCATTTACTTAGCCTCTGAGGCTGAAATTTTATGCAAAATTTGTTTTGTGTTTTGCTTTTGATTTTGAAATGCAGACTTCATTTCTGTTTACCCTGAGTTCAGTCATTCATGATCATATTGATACAAGTATTAAAGCTATGGTAACAGAGTCAGTTTGGGGTATTTTTAAAGTAACTTGAAAATTCCCTACTGTTTTTTTTAATCTAGCATGGTAGTAGAAGGACTGAAGGTTTTTTTAAGGGTTTTTTGGTTTGGGGTTGTTTTTGTTTTTGTTTTTTTGGGTTTTTTTTGGTTGGTTGGCTGGAGGATTTTTTTTTTCTGGAGTTTTTTTTTTGGTTTGGTTTGGTTTTTTTCTTTATAATGTAGTAGCAAGTCCAGAGAGACCAATAAAACAGGGCGTTTTTTTCCCTTACATTATGGCTGCTCAGCTCTGTGAATATAGAACACCCATTTGTTTGCTGTCCAAAGATTTTTCTAAAACAAAATAGTTATGATATTTGTAGATTTATTTTCATTCTTTTCATACTGGTTTGAGTATAAAACCTCTTTGAAAAATTTATAATCCTCTTTGTGTTTACGGTGGGTTACCAAATTATTCCTTGTGTTAGTACCTGAAGCCTTACCTGTAGATCAGGTAGGAGTTGGGAAAGAAGATGAATATTCACAGTAGCATTTAAGGCTGCATAGAATCCTTGTGGCAGTTAAGTCATATGCTTGCACAGATTAGCGGTGTTAAAAATAAACTAGAGAATGATAAGCAAATTATTCTTTAACTACTTTTTACAGGTGATTTAACCACAGGAAATAAGGAGGAAGTGCTAGCGTAATTAGAGAAGCATTTTGCTTGTAGTTAACAGTGATAAGCACAGTGATACCAGCTAAATTTTGAGCTGGAATTTTAGGCAGCGTGCTAGCAAGGGGAAGTGTGCCCACAGGGATATTTCTGTTGCTCATTCCTAATGGAGCTTGGCTAAGGCAAGGCAGTGGATGTCATCTTCGTGCAGTGCCTCCTGGCCAGAACCAGCAATAAAAATACACAATGGATTTAATGCAGCTTTGCTGTCCTGTGACCAGCAAGCTGGCCATAGGCAGGGGCAAAAAGTACACTGAGCTCCTTCAGCCTTGCTCTTAAGGCTTTTCATGCCATAGTCTTATGTAGTGGACATAAGCTGGGCTGAAAATGACTCACAGAGCATAAGGAAATGCAGAATAGAATAATGAAAGCAAAAACACTACCAGAAAAGTAAGCAATCTTACAGTGAAATAGAATTCAAAAATGCATTTGTTAATTTAATATGTTCTTCTTAATGATATGATTATCTACTCTCCAAGTGTTTTCTCTCTGACAGTGTCACAAGTTGTTGCTCTTTTTCAAGAGAGCTGGAAGAGATCTGGAAGGCAAAAAGTTCTGGCCCCACTCTGAGATACTTAACCAAGGCAGAGATCTTGATGATATCAGCATGGAGCAGTGTTGCTGTAGCCATGAATGGGTGAAGCTGATTCCAGGAAAATTTAATAGCTAAAGAAATCTAGCAATAATTTCTTTAGACTCAAACCATAAGCATCTAATGGATAAATTACAAATGAATTTGAATGACAAAGACAGACCTGAATCACCCATCCAAGGAGTACAATCCAAAATCCCTCTCTAACACCAAAATCAGAACAAGCATGCAGACCTCTCTTCCATGCAGCTTAGTTTCTTTTTAAATGGAAATGAGATTATTTCTGATTTATGCTGGTGATGTCTTGAGCAGGTTTGTGCCCATTTGCTTACCTGGTTTACAAGAGGTGTTTTTTTCCTCTGGGCCGAATGTTGTACTCCCTGTAAAACAAAGGTTATGGCACTAACACATGCTATTTCCTTGAGGCCAAATTCTACCCACAGTTTCTTGAATGCAAATCACTGGCATTACACATGGGTAACCGAAATCTGAATTCACCCTTGAGTGCTCGGTTCAGTCAAAATTATTTTGCAGCTTCCCTGCTGATGGCTAAGAAATCATCCAACCCCAGTAGTATAGCTACCTTTTATTCAGCATTCCCTTCACAAATGTAGCATAAGGGTTGCTTATAAATATACATGCTTTTGTTGAAAATTGCTGTTGAAATTCACTGCTTTGCATACTATAGGTATGGTGAAAGAAATATCTGAAAGCTCATAATTAAACATTCCTTTTGTTCAGACAATGCAAAGTGAGGTAAGTTCTCAGACATTATATCCTAAGATGCTATGTCCAAATTTTTTTCAGCTCTTCTTCACACAGTTTTGATTGGTTTAGGGCAGAGCTGTGCTAGTTAACATTCCTGATCATCCTCATCACTGCCAATGCATTGTCGTGTGCTTCAGATCAAATCCTGCCTTGCTCTGAGCACAAATAATTCAACTCCCCACTGTAAATCTTTTCTAATTAGGTTATTTTTGTCTTTTAATCTCTTACTCTGAGAGCCATTAATGATTTTGAACTGAGACGTGTATAATCTGTAACAATTTAGCTTATCTGGCTTTTTAAGACCATTTATTTTGCTTTTAATCTTTAACAACCTTGTTTGGATTTAAGACTGTGTGCACTAAATGACAAAAGTAGAAGCAGTTTTGGCATCATTATGCAATTCTTAACCTGGTGCAGAAGCCTGCAGCTGCACAGTTTATGATGCCATCCATGAATGAATTAAAAAAAAAAAAAAAAAATCAACGCCAAGCCAAGAAAAAAGGTTGAGAGCTTGGATGATAAAGGTAGCAGTGTGTCATGTGTTCATTACTTGCTGTATTAAATATCAAACTTAGTGGTTTTCTTTTGCCTATTTGAATTGGTGGGTTCAGCCCAATTTTTCATGATGAAATGATGTGGATTATTAGAATTTTTTTGAATCTAACCTTTCAGAGGTCTTTATGGACTGCAGGCTTGATCAAACAAACTGCTATTAGTGGACCTTGTTTGATTAGCTATGCAGAAATTTGTTTTAGGGGAAAACAATAGTGAGTTAGCTCAGTCACATCTGAGAATACGATCACTACATTGGACAGTAGTTGGAAATCAGAGTAGAAAGACCAAGGACTTAATTAATTTTCAGGGTCTTACCACATTAAGTTGCTCGATGTTCCTCTACAATACGAAATATGGATATGGCAGTCAAATAGAGTTTAAAAGCGCTGGACATATGTCAGATGTTTTAAAGGGGCAGAATTAATTTGCAAGGCATTATATGTTACCATTTAGTGCATGCCTGGGATGTTACCGTGCTACAAACAGGTCTGATTAATCCACCATTGCTGTTTAAAATGGGGTGTTTAGCAAAGATGGATAAATACCTCTAGTATGGAGGGCTAAACTAAAATGAACTATAGAAGGATTTTCACAGCTGTGTCAGAATCAGTCAACCAATGATTTTTTTTTCATGAAAGGCTTGGTTGCATCTAAGAGTAGGCGTTTTTTGTCCCTGTGAAATGCAACAAGGGAAAAGAAGTTTCAGATGTGTTTGGTTTATTTAACCTTCCCACCACTTCTGCTCTACACAGTCAGACAGACGCGTGCTCATGAAACTTTGAGAGCCATGAAGGGTGCCAGTTCACATGAAACAGCACTTAGACGTGTCTGCAATCCCACTGGGTTTCAAGTCAAGCCTGTACTAAAAGAGCATTATTTTGAGAAGGATGAGCAGGTTTCTGTTGCAGTTGCCCCCTGACTTCCTGGAGAAGAAAATTTTACACACTGGTCAAATGGATTGGATGAATCTAGAGCAACTTGAGAAAAAGCAATATGAGATATGATGTAACAAATTACTTATGCTTATCTGTGGGGAATTCTATTGATTTCTGACTGATCTAGTTATCTTTGAAAATCTCAACTAAGTAGGAAAAAAATGCCTTGTAAGTAAACACATGCAGGTTTAAATATTTACACTATGTGCAAAACCAGAATTACCAGTAAAAGCAAAGAGATTTTCCTGAAAAAAAAGTAATTTCTTTTTTTCTTTTTTATTTGCTACTGTAAGTCTGTTAAGTGCTAAGGTGGACTAAGTTCCTGTTGTTGGTAATCTCACAATGGCTTTGAACTGATGTGGGATTGAGTAGTGCAGGGAGTGTGACAATGTCAGGCATGTGGCAGTGTGGTGCACTCCTTCCCTCACCAGCCCTGTCCCACAGCTCCTGAGAAGGCACACTGGAGTACCACTGACCAGGGAGTGGGAAACTCTGTTAAAATGGCTTTCTGGGCTGGGGAAGACTTGGGGAAAATGTGTTTGTGGGGAAATAATTGGATCTGTCCATTACCCTGCTGCTTTGTTCTCAACGATCATCGCAAAACACAAATTGCCTCTCATCCCAAATCTGTGTTATTGCAGGCTCTCACTGGATTGATTCCTTCAAATTCCGGATCTGTTGGAGGTGTTGGGTGAGAGAAGTAGGGAAAAAAAAGGCAGGAAGTTTTTTGGGTTTTGTTTTGGTTTGCTGTTTGGGCATAACCCCTCCTGAGTGCACCAGCACTGGAGAGCTGCCTTGAACTTTGAGGAAGACGAGGATATGTTCTTAATGCTTGACAGTCCAGAGAAACTGAGCTGTGCTGGTGACAAGAACTGGTTTTCAGCCCTTTCAACACCTCTGCCTGCTCCAGCCGGGCATGGTGCTTCCATTGTCACCACACAAGCTATGCTTTCTCTTTGCCTCTCCTTCCAGACTATCTGCCTGTGTGGCAGAGACTTTTCTGAGGACTGAAGTCCTCTTATAAATGGCGGCTTTGACCCTGCTTGGAATCTAAGAAGCAGCTTAACTGCTGCCTTCTGTGCTCTGTCTCTTAACAAAGAAAACAAATCTCATTCTGAAAACCTCCTTTTTTTGCTGGAAGGTTCGCACATGTTAAAATCCTCTGATTTAATAATGACTTTGGTCAGAGCTTAGTGTCTAAATTTGGTGGAAATAAGCAGAAAGACCCTTCTTTAAAATGGGAAGAAAGGTGGCTTAAGAAGTAGACCTTAATATTCTAGAGTCCTTTTTTATTAACTTCACATTCGAGGAAAAAATAAAAATCTTATGACTTATGTCAGGATCTTTTGTTCACTTAATGAATTTTTCAAGGTATTAAAAATAATTTGTGCAATGTGATGACTATTAAGCTAGTAGGTGAGGATGGGAGTAGAATATAATTTCAATTAATATCCCATCTGAAATAAAAAGAACGTTCTTAAAGATTTTTTTAAAAAGGAAATCTTTACTGATGCAGAAAAAAGCCTCATCTTTGTTGGAAACTAAGCCACACGACATGGCAATAACAGCTCCACAGGAAGAGGGGGAAGCATGTTGAAGATCAGTCTTTACATTTAGCACTTCAAAAAATGAACCTCAGTGAAGACACCAGGCAGCCATGCTCCTTGTGCACGCTCATAATGTATGTGTGAGGATATATATATATATGTATATCCACATCTCACTCCTCCTCATCTTGCTGATTTCTGTGGGTGTTATGATTGCAGACCAGGAGGAGATTAAACCCCAGGGCACAGCCACACGGTGGCTCTAAGCAGGTTTACTTTGGAAGTGTTAAATGGGTGAAGTGATCTGCAATATATGCAAATTAAAGACTTCTGGGAGTACTGTGCATGCAATGAAAAGAAAATATAGCCTTCTGCAGATGGAAAAAGCTATCTTATTAGGAATTAATAACTGTCCCAGTCCTAGGGAAATAAGAGAAAAGGGTGCATCTATTTCTCACTGTAGCAAAATGTAATTAACATGAAGGTCAGAGGGCAAGGACATAGCATGCAATTAAGTCTTCCTCAATCTTGCACTACAAAGGTAAACACAATATAAGTTTAATAATGAACAAATCCTCTGGTATCTAGCACACATTTTCAGAGCTCTCATTTACATGAACTCTGTGGGGAATCTTGTTTCTTGCTATGGCATATTTTGCAGTTCTGTATAGAAAATTTAGGAGGACTCTAAGGACGTTTTCCTCACGTCTTTCTTGAGGTTTCCTCTGATCCCCCTACCACTGAAGCATTGCTATAGCTCATTTTTCTGCATGTTACTTGAGATTTCGTGCTACTGCAGATAAGGCAAAGCTGTAAGAAGGCTGCTGCTAGCATGTGAAAGCTGTGCTTTGAAGTGATAGTGTAATGAATGCCTATGTTAGGTACTGCTGGATGCATCCTTTACCTTGCAGATGTCAAGCTACTTTAGGAGGTGACAAGTGATTTTTTATTTATATTTTTCTTGAACCAGGACACTTGTTTGAGGATATGGTATTCGTAACATGCCTGTCCACAAATGCAGAGTGGGAATGGATTCAGCTCTGACTGTGCTTTGAGCTGGAGGTTGGAGCAGATGACCTCCCAAGGTCACTTCCAACCTGAATTAATCCATAAGCCTAAGATTTGCATGCGGATCTCTCTTAGTTTTTTTACAGTTCCTTTAGGGAAGAAAGAAAAATATTACTGCTAAATATTGGATTTCACCTGCAGTATATTCAAGTTCTCAGAAGTGGTCTGGTTTTTATTCATGCCCCTCTGCCATCTCTTTTCTTCCTCTTGTCTCGTTTTCCACCAAGAGCTTCCAGACTTGCCCTTGATTCTGCCTCATAGCAAATCTGACTAAGACCCACTTCACTTTTGCTTTCCAAACTCTCTTTTCTCTGTGGCTCTGGGCCCAGGGAGTAATGTATGAAATGCTGCAAACCATAACAGGGAGACACAGCCTCTCTCGGGCATGGAAATGGGATGCAGCGTTGTGAAATAGCACCAGCAAAAAGGACTGCTGTATTGTGAGCTTCCCTTTCTGGGCAGCATCAGATAAGATTTATGCCAAGGGGCTCTCTGGACCTGGAAGCATCAAGAAACAAATCAAAAGGGCAAATGCATACACTAAATCATCCCCTAACCCCTCATGTTATGACCTCCCAACCTTATGCTGTGTATAACTGTGAATGGCAGAGTAGAACCAAATCCGAAAACTCTGTAGTTAGGTTAAGTCTGAGTGCAAAACTGGCCTGGTTCATCTTTTATGTCATCAGTGGAGAAGGCCCTTGCCATAAATGCTACAGGAATTTTTTTCCCATGGGCAGGATTCCTTGGGAGCAGCCAGGAGACTACAGTAAAGGGTCGATGCCCTTCTCCTAGACAATCTATGAAAATCACTACCTGAAAAAGAAAGGGGGAAAAGTCCATGGATTGGTTAGAAAATTAGTGCAGATAGTATGATTTTTGTCAAAATACCGCTGGTTTTTGAGCTCTCAGCTTGTAACCTTGGAGTAACAGTAGGTGATCATTTTGAAAACTGGGGGAATTCCTGTTCAGTCTAAATCCTCCTGAGATGGGAATACAAGCCTCTGCAGAACACAATTTTGGTTTCAATTAAGATGGAAACACAGGGAGAAGAAGAAGAAAGACATTTTTGTCTCTTTTGGAAAAGACAAACCTGAAATTCAGGTAGTAGGTCCTATTCTGCCAGGTGTGTGGGATGTGAGGCAGCAGAAGAATAAGTGCCAGTGTGTGATACGAGCCTACCCCCTCCACACTCCCTTTTTCCAAATGATCAGATGTGAACTGAATTTCATGCACTCGGCTGCTGAAAAAGGTGGGGTTTTCTTTCCCAGATAGTCATACTTTTTGCTGCTTCAAAGCCAGAAGAAATGAAGAGCCAATGTAGCAGCCAGCATGGAGTAGTGCAGAGGGTGAACTGGGGTTACGCTTTGAGAAAAGGCCACAGCACCCCTGTGCGACACATCCACCTCTACCCCGGCCCCATCCTCGCAGCCTTGCCCCTGCCTGTGCTGCCTTGGATCTTGTGGGGCACTTGTCCTCTTCTTTGTTGGCTGCCAAAGGGGGCCAGTGCTGCAGGCCACCTCCCCCCCTGTGCAGGGTGTGCCCTGGCTGACTCCTTTCGCTGGCAAGGCTGCAGGAGCTGCCAGAGGGGCACAGCAGCTCGAAGAATACGGCCCCAAGCGAGGCAAGAGCTCTGCAAAACCTTCCTTTCTTCTCTAACTTTCAAACTCATTTACTCTTTCCATACGTGTCAAAACATGTCAGATATTTCGAGCGTGATCTCTTGAGAACATGCTAATTCTTGACTCCCTTAATATTCCAGCTCTTTTTATTGAATGATTGTGGTATATTTTACCCTCATCTTTTGCTCACTTGCTTTCTCTGGTATAAGTTGAGGTTATGTTTGTTTTCAGGGGTATGACTATATTTTGTCTGACAGAAAATAGGTGGTTAGTTTGAAATATCTGTTATTCTGCACATCCCCCTTTTCTCCTAGAGAAAAAATAGGGAGGTAGAAGATGATTGTACTGCAGTCCTTGCATTAGCAGGTGCAAGGGTACACGTACTCTTGGATTACTGAATACTACCTACAAAAAGGATTAAAAAAACCCCAAATGAATCATAAGTAATTTAAAAACAGAATCAGGGTAAAATTATATTGAGCTTGAGCAATCCTGAAGAAGGTAGCACAGATGGATTCAGTATTTTAAAATTAATGTGAGAAAATGTTTTCTTGAACTTGCAGATTTGGTGGGGAGACTGAGATGCTTTAATATTAATAATCCCCACATAGCTGCATAGAACAAAGGTGATGGGGGAAATAACCTCACCTATACTCGGTAGTGCACATAATGAGACTGATATTTACAGTTCTTTAGACCTATATTAATTTTACAGAGGAAATCTTGTCTTTTTTTTTTTCTTTCTGTGTTGGTATTTGCAATTTAATATGATCAATAAGAGCCAAATGAGACTCTTTCACATATGATTTTCTTGTGAATCTCCTAACTGAAGAATTATGGTGATAACCTGACCAAGTTTTTAATTTTTGCGTGCAAAGCTCAGTTTGAGTCATTTTGCTTATAAAATGAACAGTGATATTAGGGAATGTATTTTCTTCATTATGGTTCAGACATCATTCTGAGATAGCTGTGCAGAAGTATACTGCCCTTCTTATCTGAATGTGGTGACTCAGAAAAGAAATTAATAATAACTGAGCAGTTTTCTTCCTATACTGGCTGAGGGACTTGTGCCTGCATGTTATATCAGAAAGAAAAAACCACCTGCATCTGACTGGTAGGAATTTTGCCTGAACAAAAAACTCTACAGGTTGCAGTCCAAATGAGATTATTTCTTTCAGTGCATATTGGTTTCATTTTCTAAAGTTTCTATATTGTGAGAGCAGGTATGGGAGTGACTTTAATTTGAGGCTTAAAATTACTGCTTTAGGAGACCAAGCTGCTGCGGTGGCTGTTGAGCTCTTAATCATTTGTTAAGGCTCTGCTTTGTTGCCTACCTGAAATCTTGGAAGCTGCTGGTGTGTTTCTGAAGTCCTGGTGAATAGCTGGGAGGATTTTATGCAACAGAGAAGAGGAAAAATAGCAGCTGCATTCATAGGAACTTCTACTTCACGTAAGGGCATTCACCCATGACAGCCATCCTCCACCCTGGCACGGGACAAAGGTCTTGCTAATGATGCTCCTGTGCAGAGCACCGGAGGCTTTGGGCACGCTGCACAACTGCAGGTTGGCAAGGACATGACACTATGAACCAAAGCTGTCTCTCACATCTCAACTGACCTCAATTCCAAAGTGGAACTTGCAGCGAGTCCTTGCTCCCTCCAGGCGCTGATCAGTTGTCTTTAAGTGTGTGGGCATGTGAGTGTGTGGGAATGCAGGGTTTCTTGTAGCACAGTTCACAAAATGTATTGCCCAATACGTAGAAATTGAAGAAAACGGCAAAGAATGCTATATTTTAGACAAAGAAGTGCTTCATCACTTTAAGTATTAAGTATTTTCTTTTAATCTATATGTTTTCAAGTATGTGCATGTAAGTAATAGATCTTTCTGTGTATAGATGTTTCTGGCAGAGATATATATGTACAACTAGTTCATGCAAATCTCGGCAAACGATATTAAAAATGGCTGTTTATAAATATAAATAGCTGAAGCCGATATTTGCTTTACCATTACTCCACCTACTGGTAGAGTGCTAAACTGACTGAGCTCTCAGAGTTTACTCAATAAAATAAAGAAAATGCAAGTATCCCCAGAGCATGGGCACTGAATGATTAATTAAACAGGAATTTTGGGGAAGGGTGGCTTTAAGGAAGAAATCATGATTTATTTTGGATGGATGGAAATTGCACTACACCATTCTGTCTATAAATACATATCAGTAGTTTCCTTGCCATTAAAAATATCTGAAACTTAATTTGAGAGGAGTCAATATTATAACACCTGTATCTGACTATATATTTATGACAGAAATGTGTGCACATATATTATTTGAACAATGGTGTGGAATTGCCTTAGAACAGTAAAATATCAATTAAAATTAAGTCTTCCAAAAGCCACAGCAATGTGAGTAAATAGAGTATGACAGTGTCTGAAAAATTACAGCAGGGAAAACAAACACTGTCACAAATGGACTATGAGCAGCTACTTGGGGCTGAAGTTTACAAGAGATGATTTCTTATCACAGTGTAATTGCTGGAGGAGCCTGAGCTCCAAGATGTGTTTCAGACAACCCATGGAAGCTGTCAGTTCTGCGTGTCCTATGGCCTCTGTTCAAGGGCAGTGGCTGCTTGTGACGTCTGAATGCAATTGGGTAAATCAAACACAACTGGGGGGCCACCCTGGGCTCTGCAGCACAAGAGAGAATGCAGCAGCAGTGTTTTGCTTTCAGAGGGTCTGTGGCTCCAAGGTAGCCTTGTGGTTGCCTGGCTTTTCGTTCTTTCCACCTCTCCTGCACTAAATACATCCTTTTGCTGGAGCTATCGTAAGGAGCCCATCATGCAGTGAGACCTGTGGGAACCTCCTTCATCAGCAAATTTCCTGGACAGGTTTATCTGCTTTTTAATGTTGAAAAAAGAAAAAATTACTTAGGCCACTGTTGTCTGGCAATCCTGCCTGTGTTATATGTGCCCATCCCAAAATGTGTGTCATGGATATGCTCATGGCCACTGCCTTCGTTTGCTTCTTGTTGGTTGCCATCTTGATGGTCATGTTTTCTTAATAGGTGCTAAGAAATTTCCTTCTCTTAGCAAATTTTATAGCAGCGTAACTAAGCAAAACAGAAGTTCTTCATTTCTGTGGCATGGTTTCCTGCAAAGGCCTGGCAGTGAAACTTCTCTGGTTTTGTAGTTGAAAGTGTGATGAGGGCAGAGTCAACTTGTCCTCTGCTGTACCTCCTGACACCAACTGTAAAAGAATCTTTTTAGAGCTGGTTTAAGGACTATTTATTTTCTGTTTCTGCAGGGGGCATGCAAGGGCAAAGCAAAACCTGATCCCTCCACCAAAGAGACCTGGAATCCATGATGGATTTCCACTGCTAGGTGTAGCCAGGTGACTCATTAAAACCAGAGTTCTTCAGCTCAGCCTAAATCAAGGGTAAAAGGGACATTCTCCCTGCTGTGTGCATTGGTCTTCTGAATACTGATTAACAGTAGAGAAATGCAGGTATCTGGAGCAAATGGCAGGCACACTGTGGTCTGTTCAGGTTCTCACCCATATGACAAATCCCTGGAACATGCTGTGGTGCTGTATTCTCCTGTTCTTCCCAGCTGCTCATGCATTTCCTTTAGTTAACATGTCTGGAGGTTTGGGGCAGGAACTGGCACTCAATTACCCTGGGAAGCTGCCCAGGGGGGTTAAGAAGAGAGAGACCTGAGGAGAGGAGTGTGCAAAGACTCCTCTGGAGCAGAAAATTGTACCTCATTTACCCCTGGGAGGAAGACTGCTGGCTGAGCCTCAAGGAGGGAGCAGTGCTTTGGGAGATGTCATTCCAGGAGGAAGCAGGGAGGGCTAATTAGGTGAGTTTGCTCCTGCTCCATGCTGTGGTGCTGAACGCGGCGCTGGTTCTCAGAGCTGCAGAGGTTGAGAGGCACAGGTCTGAGTGGTCATCCAAGGGATGTGCATTTAGCTCCCATGCCGAGCAAAGCCAGAGCCAGAGAGCTCACACCTGGGGATTCCTGGTGGAAAAAACACTCTTGGCTGAGTATGGCCTAAAGTGAGATCTCTTTCTGAGGAGCGCTGAAATGCTGTGCGCTGAATACAAGAGGATCAGCGCAGCTGGTTGCTAGCATCTCGATTAGGGATGGATGAGCTAGTTTGGATAAAACAACCACTGGTCTGACTGCGCACAGACCTCCAGCTGAGCTTGAGTTTGGAAGGGTCAAAGCAATACAAAGCTCGTAGTATTATATTCATTCTTACGCGTTGCCATTTGTCTGTAGCTCCTGGCTGCAGCGAAACAGCTGAAAGACAGTGGAAGGATGGCACATTTCTTGGCTGACTGGAAAGGAAGAGGTCACTTGGTCTCCCTATCACCAGACATGTTTCTAGGCAAGAGATGTTTTTCTCTGAAGCCAAGCATGCATGAAAAAATGTGAACATTTGTCACTTTCTATTGTATTTGACCTATAGAAGTCAAGAGAAAAGTGTCAATAACATCCCTATCCCTGATGGATCTTTTTGAGGCATCTGTGAAGTTTCTGTAGAGGAGATTTGTCAGGGCTGGAGCACTGAAACTTTCCTCATGGGCCCTTGCCAGTGCATTCTCAACACGCTCAGAATGCACAAGGCACTTTGCATGTCACAGCCAAGGGGAGGTGGAACCCCTTGCTCAGTCATGTAGATGACATCTTGGCCATGCTCGGCGCTGTGGCTTTGTGGGAGCACAGTGGAAATGTTTGGATTCTGATTTGAAGTGAGCAGCCACCTGGCAGTTGTGCTGGAACATGTGTTCTCTGAAAGTGCGTCTCAGTATTTTGCACAATAAAATATTGGTTTTGTTCAAAAGATCCCTTAAAATACAGTAATAAATCAAGTTGGGTGTTCTTATTGAATATATACGTGTAAGCCTTTTTTCAGAGTCTTTTTTAATTTCATGAAGATAGAACATAGGAAATCCTGTTCTGTAGCCTTTCATTTAAACCATGGCTAATCTTTGGAGAGCTATATTTTACAGTGAAAGCTGCTATTTAACATACATAATAAGTTTTTTTTCCCTTTAATTGCACAGAAGGGATTGTTTCCAGTAAATTAAAATTTCTTTGACACCAATTATTTGGCAATATGAAGATGTAGTATTTTACTTTCATTTAATTTCCTCTAAATTAATCTAATGGTGATTAGATTTAAATAATAAAAATAATGAGATGTTTCCCTCTCTAAATTACTTCTTTGTCATGTGTGTTTCCCTTTGTATTGAACTTGGTGACTTATTTGCTTTTAGTAGTTCTGAAATATTCTGACACTAATTACATTTTGAAATATAACCTTCCAACTATGTTGCTTCTGTTTTTCACTCATTTGAGATTGGTTTAGAAGCATTGACTTGTTGTTTTATTGCAGAATATTGAAGCTGAGAGCCCCATTCCATATATCAGTGTGCTTTCTTTTCCATCTTTAGCTTTGTTAATTAAATTCTCTATTCTCTATATTGCTCATGATTTGTAATGTTTGTTGCCAAATCCTAGGCACTGCAATGTGAAATCTATTCAATATAAATATTTTATTTGTCCAAATGTTTTTTAAAACTAGTTCAGTCATAATCTCTAGCATTTTCTTTCCTTGCAGTGTACTAAACAACCATTACACTATCTAAAAAATCAAAGGGTAATATTCTGACCACTCCATGCAAAAATAAAAGATTAAGCATATATTTCTCCTGCTGCTAGTAAAAACATAGATGTGTTACTAGGGTTTCTGGGCTATATGTGACAGAAATATAGCAGATTATACAGCATAAAGCAGCCCAGCAGATGAGCCCAGTGTTCTTTCTGGCTGAGCACTGGATATGGGACAGACCCCAGGACTAAGAGTGATGGGGAGTTACAAATAACTTTTTATTCTTCACTTGTAACACATTTAACACCTAGGGGAAAATATTAATATGTTTCAGGGTCCACACCTTGTAGCCTAAAGCCATAAACACATGAAGACAATCACAGTGGGTCAGACTGAAAGTTCATCTGATGCTGTGTTCTGAGCCCGTAGGAGCCTACAAGGGAATGCTTAGGGAAGAGTAAAAGCAGAGTAAAGATGAGGGATGTTTTCATTCGGTATTTCTACTGGTCTCCAACTGGTTTCAGTCAGGGAACTCTCTATCCAAGTCTGTTTCCTTCTGCTTACCACCTGTCAGTGGATGTCTCTTCTATGGTCTGTCTCCTCTTGAATCCAGATTTTGCATCCCACAGCATGTGTGAGGTGTCCTGCTGCCTTAATTTCATGCCTCTAGTTCTGATTCTGTTAAGAAAAAAATTAAACAGTTCATTCCTAACCACTCTTTTCTTACCAGCAATGATACTGCAAATTTTTGTCATATCCACCCTTGGTCACTTAATTTCCATGGCAGAGATTGTTAGCTTAATTGTGCCCTATACAATAGCTGTCCTACACCTTTGATTTTCCACTGGTGTTTTTTTTTTTTCTCCACGTATTTCACATTACTGTATTTGTTCTGAGGTTAAGGAACAGCCAACATTCAAGATATGGGTGTACCATGGGTTTACACAATGGAATAAAGGAGTTCTCCATTTTATTATCCATTCATTTCGAAATAGTTTCTAACTATGATTTGTCTTTTTCGACTACTATAAAGCACTGAGCAGGCATTTTCGGGACATTGTCTATCACAATTGAAAGATCACACTCTGAAGATGCAAAGCTCAGCTCAGCAGCCGTCACTTTCAGTGTGGAGCTGAGATTATTTTTCTTCTGTCTGACTAACTGTACTTTTACCTATATTGAACAGCATCTGACATTTTATTGCTCAGCCTTTTCTCAGCTCAGTCTCACAATATCCTTCTGCAATTTTTCATGAGTCTTGTCCTTCCTACTTTAATAACTCAGTATTGTCAGCAAACTTTGTCAGCTCGCCACTGGCCCCCTTTGGGAGGGTATATTTATGGCCATATAGAACAGCAGGGATCCCAGGGAAATTCCACTGATGATTTTCTTTCACTGCTTGAGACCCAGTCATATTACATCTTCTTCATCCTATCATTAAGCCAATTATCGAGCCAGGATTTTTTCCCCTTGCATGTGTCTGTCTAGTTCTCAAAAAAACTTTTTTGAAATACTTTGTCGAAAAATTTTTGAAAGGCTAAATAGGTTATATATGATCTTTATCTAGATTTCTGCTGAAATCTAACAATAAGAACCCAAACAGATTTTTAAGGCACTGCCTCTTTGAAAAGACCCATTGCCTTTTTCCAAGTAGATCATGTTTGTTCAAATTTCTATTCATCCCGTCTTTTATTAAGGCTTTTACTAATTGGCCGTGTGCAGGCATCAGACTTGCACCTTATTCCTTTGACATATTTTCCTTGACTTCATTTTGGTTTATTTTCTCATGACACCCTATTTTTATCTTCACATCTTAGCACAGTTTTATAAAACTATATAACCCACTGTTTCTCTGCTTCATCCTCAAGTTCCCTTGAAACTCCTGTGCAGACACCATCTGGTCCAGGTGAGCCCCTACTGTTCACGTTGTGCATTTGTGTCATGACTTTTCCTACAATGATTTCAATTTCTTATGGACCCTCTGACAAGTCTCACAATCAAAAGTACTTCAGCATGGTGTTCTAGGGTGTTTTCCAGATTAATAGTGGTGTTAAAAATTAATTTGGCTTCTCTGCTGTGTTTGCACCTTCATTGCCTTATCATTAATTGGTCATACAGTCATTTTGTTCATTTCTTGTCCCTGCTAGAGGAAGGATTTATTATTGGGTTTTGTTGCATGTTTATATTGAGTCTGGCACTTTGATTTGTGTGAGTATACGTGTTTTCATCAGTAAGGTTCAGCCTGTTCAGAGAAAGTCTTATCTCAAACCCTACTGCCTTCTTCCTGCTCTTTTAGAGGTAATTTTTGCGAGGGTTCATATGTGCTCCAGAAAACTATGTGTATCTGCTGGGATGCTCAGTTTGTTTGACATGCAGTTGCCACGACTGTTGAGTAATCTGTGACAAGATCTGCACAAGCAGTTAATTCTTTCATCAGAGACACAGAGCAGCCTATAAGTGGCATTTATGTATTTTTTCAAATTATTCCAACTGCAGTAGAGCTAGTGAGAAGTATCTAGAATCCTAATCAGGTGATATCTTGTTAATTTGAATTGGTATATAAACAAGCTTTAAATGAAAAGGGATATGGAAATTATTCAGCAAGGGAGACCCACAGAGACTTCTATGATTGCTGGAAACATGAGGGATTCCAGATGGGGTCCCCCACAGGAGCTGATGTATGGAAACCTGAACATTGTGCAGGTTCTGTAAGAATTCAGTAGACTGAAGATGCTATTTTTTTTCCTCTGTTGTTTACCCATCTCATTGCAACTTGAAAAAAAGATAAAAAGAGGATAAGTATTGTCAAGGTTAAATTCCTGCCTTGTCACAACTGAAAAATTATTGAACACCTCTGGCAGCTCCACACAATATCTTTTTTTCTAAGGTATGTGATGTGTAATGAGGTCATACCGTGGGTGATCTTTCTCTCTGTTTTGAGAGGCTATTTTCAATTGGAATATCACATATTATATTGTCAGATGCAGAAATTATTTGTGATTTCTCAGGAATGCAAAAGAGATTGTTTTGTGATTTTGATTCCAGGAGTAAGAATAGGGAACAGGGATGGGAAGCAGTTCTGGAGTCCAAGGTTGTGGGAACAAAGGATTGGGAAGAGCTCTTGTGTAGGGGATAGGCTAAGAGAAAAATGGACTGGAAAGGAAGACTGTCCTATCCCCTCTGAGGAAAGAGAGACAGAGAACTGGGCCAAGTCCCTTCTAATGAGGAAAGGAAAGAGAGGGATGTGGTAACAGCAACCACCCCGTGTTATCTAAAGCCATCTCTCAGAAAAGCACTTCAAAGACGAACTGGTTGTTCAGACTTCTTAGCCCTCAAATCAAATTAATGAGTCTTGCCTGATCTGAATGGATAAATCTGAAATCCAGAGGGTTTCTTTCAGTCCAGATATAAATGTCCAGAACCACAACATGAGATTTTCTTAGTCTGTTCATTTGCTTGACTTGTTCTCCTAAACAGAATAAAGATACTTTAAGAGCCTGTGAACAGGGACATTACTCAATGAGAAATGAAATGCCTAAACTTCTGCAGAGTGAACAACAGCATCAATTACTCACTTTTGGATACATTGATTATTGAGCATCCAAGTATGCAAAAATCTTGATTGTGGCATGAGGATGAGCAGGTCTGCCATGTTAATAAATTGTCACCTTTAAGAATAGATATAATTGTCTTATTTTTTTGGCCTGCAGTAAGTTAGATTCCCATGTTGAATATTGCCAATGGCTGTCATGTTCTCTCTGCAGCATGGGAGAAGGCTAAAGATCATTAATGCAACTCTCAGCTGAGGAATAATTAAGTGCCACGATGCTTAATTTTTGTCTCTGGTTTGATTTTGTGTTTTGTTTGTGCCTAGTTGATACCATAAGTGTTATGAGTTTTATAAATGGAACTATAGAGGCTTTAGTTAGTCCTAACCACATCAAAATTAATTCCTATTAGGGCACCTCAAACCCTGTGCTCGGTTTTGGGCCCCTCACTACGAAAATGAGCACTGAGGTGCTGGAGCAAGTCTGGAGAGGGGAGCTGAGGTGAGGAAGAATCTGTAGCATGAGAGTTGTGAGAGGCTGAAGGTTCTGGGTGTGTTTAGTCTGGAGAAAAGGAGGCTCAGGGGGGACCCTATCATTCTCTACAGCTCCCTGAAAGGAGGGTGTGGTGAGGGCGGGGTCAATCTCCTCTCCTGAGTAACAAGGAAGATGAGAGGAAATGGCTTCAAATTGAACTAGGGAAGGTTTGTATTGGACATTAGGAAAAAAATTCTTCACTGAAAGGGTGGTCAGGCATTGGAACAGGCTGCCCAAGGAAGTGGTTGAGTTACCATCCTGAAAGTGTTCAAGAAATGACTGGACATGGCACATGGGAACATGGCTGAGCGGTGGACTTGGCAGAGATAGGTGAACAGTTGGACTTGCTGATCCTCAAGGTTTTTTCCAACTGTAATAATTCTCTGATTTTCTGAAAATTTAAATGAGGTAAAATGCAGAGGGAATCAAGAGAAGCAGAGATGAGCAAAATCCTTCTCAAGACAGTCAGTGAAGTGCCTGTTAGTTAAGTGCTAACATGGAACAAGATACAGCGTTTAATTTATTTTATTTTGTTGGTAAAAGGAAGCCCTGTGTATGTGTGTAAACTACATTTCTGCAGGTTAATCTTAGGGACATGTATTTTTAAGACATGTAATTAATGGGAGCATCTATGAATTTTTAAATCAGAAGAAATATAGATATTTCATCAGGAATAATTCTCACTCCTGTGCTATTCAAGAGATAGGAGCTGAAATTCAGCTTGGAGAGAGACCCAGGGGAGCAACATGCCTCGGAACTTTATGTACAGGAGCAAGAACAAGTCCCATTTCAAGGGAAAGTCCTCTTGCAAGGTTATGTTAAAGAATGAGGTCATTCCACATTTATTCAAGTTAACACAGCACTCCAAAATCTCCCGAAGAATATGAAGTATAAGATTAATTAAAATACTAGAGAGAGGTGCTTCTGTCTGGAGGACAAATAGTGCAACTAATGCAGGGGCAGCAGCAGGCAGGCTGTCAGTTTTCTACTCGGAAAAGGAGTTTTCTCTGGATTTTCCAATTTTCTTTATGAATAACAGAGGTAACTGCAGAAGTAGAACAGCGCAGTAGCACCAACAGACGCCTGCCTACAGTGCTGTGTTTGCACACACCGAAGGCACCTACTTACCCTGTTGCTGGTAATGTGCTGATTTGTAGTTCAAGCTGGCGTTAGGCGCCCGTTGGATTTCACGCGTAGATAATGAGGAATTCAGAGAATTGGCAGCTCGCAGAGATAACACCACAGTTCCTCTGCAAAGGGCTCTCTGTTGGCACTGCAGCTTGGCAAGCAGCACTGCTCTGGTGGAGAGCGGCTGCACAGCTGAAGCATGGCCCCAGGTCTCTTGTTCCCATGCCTGGCAGGATGCACGTGCTTTTGGGATGACCTGCAGCGATGGAAATCTAGTTCTGAGGCTTCCCTGCCAGTGCTGGCTCAGTGCTCAAAAGTGGGCTCCTGCCTAGTCTCTTGATATGCTTCAGAGGAAGCTGCTTACTGACTCCTCCAGCAAAAAAGGGCAAATTTCATGTTCATGCTAATCTAAATTTTTGGAGATATGGCAGAGGAAAAGGGGCGGGGAGAGAGAGAAAGTTCTCATGTCACCCTCACACAGACTGTTGATAAAGAAAGGCTGATAGACTAACCATAGCCTAGAAGCCTCACTGGAGTATGAGTTGATTAAAACCATGAGTATTTATGTTTTACCTCAAATTCTCTCTCTTTCCCTCTAGATTTTTTTACATCTTTAGTGTCAAATTAGAGTTAGAAAGTGGTCCTTTTCATACAGGATCAAAACACTTGCTTGTCTTGTTTTGAACTTTGTTGCATTAAATCTTACTAGGATTGGTGTACCAGGTATATGGGTTCTGTGACTTCTGTTGCACATAAAATACTAGAATCTTATTTTAAGAAACCTAAAGCCAAGGGATTCACTTGTTTCCAGATATTTGGTTTCCACTGAATAAAGGACTAGAAGTTGATCTTCGGATTCTTTGACTTTCCCTTTCTCTGTTTTTCTCTGCTTCTTTAAGAGGACTTTAATTTGCCTTCTTTGTATCTGTATATCATATTTTTAACCTGCTGTCCCCTTTCCCCTTCTAAAAGGATCATTGGAAAAAGTTGGATTAGCTCCAAAATGTTTCCATTCCTTTTCACATGGGGATTACACAAATGATCATTGAGTAATATTCTTCTAAGCTTCCTCTAAAGCGAGGTGTGGATGAGAATCACTGTGGTGATTGGAGTATGGTTAGGGAACACTGTGTTCCTTATCAGTTGCAAAGAGAAGAATAAGAGATTGGAGTGCCTAGACTTGAATTGAGGAAAATACTGCATTTCTACATGTCTAGAAAGTCATCTTCAACCTAAAGGGCTCTTATAAAATGGAAGGAGAAGGACCTTTTATATAGACAGATAGTGGCAGGACAAGTGGGCATGGTTTTAAACTGACAGAAGGCAGGTTCAGATTAGATGTTGGGAAGAAATTCTTTACTCAGAGGGTGGCGAGGCCCTGGCACAGGTTGCAGAGAGAAGCTGTGGATGCTCCATCCCTGGAAGTGTCCAAGGCCAGGTTGGATGGGGCCTTGAGCGACCCGGCCTAGTGGAAGGTGATCCTGCCCATGGCAGGAGGATTGGAACTGGGTGGTCTTTGCTGTCCCTTCCAACCCAAACTGTTCTGTGATTCCGTGAGCATAGATTGAAAAAAGTAGATTGGGGTATAGCAGTGCTTTTGCTCAGCACTGATTTCAGCTCGTCTCTCACACATTTGGCTGGAAAATGAATCCAAGAGACTTGTTTTGCTAATCTTAAAAACAGTATTTCAAACCACTGCTGTCATCTCTGAAAACAGGACATACATATTTATGACAGAAATAAACACTGTCTGATTAATGGCATACCTAGTGCTGAAGGGGACTTGTCCATGACTTTGTGTGGGCTCCTCCCTTTTAAAAGGCTCCTTCTCTTCATGAACAAGTAAATAAGTGCCCATCTGTGTAAACTGTATGATAAGGCAATTAATGATGTTGTACCACAGAGGTCATTCATCAGCCCATGAGCTTCTCAAAAATTTAACATATTGATCCTTCTTTGTTCCATTTTCCTCTACATCCAATATCTTTTGCACAGTTGCTAATTATTTATTTTGGTAAAAACACAAATGCTCCAGTGATCATTGCCAGCAGTTCAGCACTAATGAGCAGCTCTCTTGTAACTAACAAATACTGTGTGCATTCAATATGAGAAGTGAAATTGGTAAGGAAAAAGCTTTAAGTGATGTGTTGTTGTAGATAATAGCAAGGAGTAAAACCTTATCTTTGCAATTATTAAAAAGTATCTATCATCCTGAGAACTGAAACTTAATGGACTATAAATATTATCACTACTGCTACTATTATTACTGTTATTGGGGCAGCAATCTTTTGTTCATGATGAAACAACAAAGGCAGTGGAGGAGCACTAACACTGCAGCAGGTACTTTCTGGCTGAACAGAGAATAAGGAAAGCTTTTGTTTTATCCTAAAATGCAGTTCAAGAAAACATATAAATCCAACACATTTTTATCTCTATCAGATATATCAGTTGTGTCAGAACTCTGTAGTAAATCCTTGAGGTGTGAGTAGAAATCTGTAAATTTCCAGAAAGTTAATTAATTTAGCAGGGGCCAGATTCTGATAGAAAATGGTTTATTCAGCTTCACTAGAACTTTCCTCTTCAGGGTCTGCACTAGAAGTCAAGACCACTCTTTATCACCTGCTCTGACCACCTGCATAGCCTTTGACTTAGATGTTTTAACAATTTATATAACAAGGGGGTCCTGAGATATGAATTATTATAAGCTGTTGTGGCTTGAACCCAGACTTGAGCCTTTCAGCAGGAGCATCAGAAGGATTGCGTTGCTGGCTTCTTTGTTTTTGGAGAAATTTTTAGAATTAATCTTTTTGAAATACATTAGCCAATTAATTTGAAAGGTTGTCTCACAACCCACACATCTTCATTTTGAGATCTCCAGCATTCCTGTATCTGCCATGAGGTATGCACTGGAACTAGGTGCATAAATTCCAACAGCTGTTTCATCCAGGCTGGGACCACTCGTCTTTTCCTGTCTCCAAGGACTTCATTAGGCCTTTTAACAGCAATATTGTGTTCACAGTTGATGAACAGGCAATCTCTGACCTCATCTTCAACTGACTCATTATTTTCATGGCTGTGGTCCCCAATGTTTAAACCGCATTCTGCGATACACATATCTGGGTATTAGTCTGAATTTTTGGCTGACTTAAATATACACTAATGGATGACTATTGTTTAACCAGGAGCTGCATTTCACTCTTTAATAGTCTGCTGCATCTCATTGTTACCCATTAATCCTTCTGTGCTCTGCAGATTCTAGTGCTTATGCCCTTATCCAATAATTAGCATGCTTACGATGTTAGGATCCTTATAATATTTTAAAAGTGTAGTTGTTTAATTTCTTATTGTAATCTAGGAATCTTGAATCCCTGTACACCACATTATTACTTCACAGTGTTCGATGTTGGGTGTAACAAAGAGCTTCAAAACATAGATCTGAAAGTGGGGTGAGTTCTCTCCCCAAAAGAATTTCTACTTATCATAGATTCAAATATTCCCTGTGTTTGTATTTTACAAGAATGTGGCTACTGAGATGCCCCTTCAGCTCAGTTTACTGATGATGACATATGTCATTCTTCAAATCTTAATGAAAACAGGGATTGAGGTTGGTCTTTTTTTGGGGGGTTTTTTTGTTTGGTTTTTTTTTTGGCAACTTCATCCAGTGTTGAGATTCTTTCTCAGTGAACTTTTTTGTATTCTACATTTAAAAAATATTTGTCTGACTGGATTTTCTGTTGTTTATTTTGCATTATCTTCTTCTCAAAAGAAATGTTATTTTCTATTAAATTAGACTGTATCTTTCAACACACTAGATATTTCTTTACTACATAAGGCTTACGACATCCCAGCTCTGTACAGAAGAACATCTTATTTCGTTCAAACGAATGGTGAACAGTGATTCTGAATTTAGTCCCACTTTATATGAATGTCATAACATAAAAATCTTTTCCAGTTATGTTTTTTTCTTCAGCCTGGGTGCTAGTGGATGTGTCTTGTAGTGATTTACGATGCTGTAGTTGCTCTTCAGAGAGCTTCCTTCTCGCCTGCTGCCTTGCCAGTGCCAGCAGCCACTTTTAGCCACTGGAAAGGTTGCATTGTATTCAGATAAGCAGCGTATCAGCCCCTTTGTGTGCCGTAGCTGCCGTGCTCAGAGCTCACCTGCTTTCGCTTGTTAGCTGTGGTGTAATGGATGTGTTCACAGGGGCAGCCCTCACCAGTGCCTGCTCACAAAAAGATTGGAGCACCAACCATCTGTTCAGAATGGGAATGCATTGCTGAAGGTATTAGTGGAGAAATCAGAAAGTTTTAAACCTTTTAAAAGTACAGTGATTGCGTGAAACCACACAAAGCTTTGCAGATTTGTGCTGACAGCGCACGGCTTCTTTGTTGCAAACACTTCCAGATACGATGCAGACAGACCTTTTAAATGAACTGATTTCCCTCCCCGCTCCATACCAACAAGGAACCATCCCCCAAGCTCTGTGGAAGCACTGGGTTTACAGAGTTTAGGGTAAAGGACACTTGTTTATTCTGCTGATTTAATGTGTGGCAGAAGTGACTCTCAGCATGATCCAGCCCCTTCCTGAATATCATCACAGCTGCACTGCCTGCTTTACCCACATAATCTCTCTGGGTCTTGGGCAGTGCTGTGGTTCAGCTGGCACTCAGCTGTGCTCATACAGTGAATGAAGGCAGAGAAATCAGAACATTCCTTCTAAACAATGAATTATGATGGTTTGGGGTGGGTGCTGACCTTGTGATTTCTGTCTGCTGTCACGAATATCAAGGTGAGGAAATATATTTACACAGTAGTGAGTGGATGTTGTAATTCAGATAGAAATGAAATTTAAGAGTTATTCGGGAAAGGAGAGATGGTTCTTACCCCATTTATATCCATGCACTTTGGAGAGGTCACTGGGGAAGCCCTAATGCAAAGAAGAACTCAGAACAGATTTTGGTTTACTTTGCAAGTTCTACAATGTCAGATAACATAAACAATGTGGTTTAGGCATAACAAATAGTTTTTATGATCCTAGCAGCCTTTTGTCCACATTCTCTTTGCACAACTTCTTGAATTTTCTAAGAATATTTAATAGATTCTGTTGGAGTTTTTAAATTGGTGTTTTAATAATTTAAACTGATTATAGTTTAATATCAGCTTGTTGAAGCTGTTGCTGTGGAGCAATTGGTATTGAAGAGGAGTTCTTGCTCACCTTAGGCAAGGAGAAGGAATATAGGTTTTGGACCCAGCCCAAACCCATCAACTATTAATAGCTCAGATACAGACTTTGGTATCCAAAGCATATGTTGAAGTAAAAAAACAGACTTAAAAGTTTTCAGATGAAGCAAAGAGACAAAAATCTTTCTCAGATCCTTTGTCATGCTTTTAGTCCACGGAGGCTTTTTAACCAAAACAGCTTCTATATTCTGTTAAGATTAAGATTAAAATAACCCTGAAGCCTAAGCATTGTAAGGAAAAAGATGTCCCTTTGTTAAAGACAGTTCCTGCTGAGGAGCAGTCTGGCTCGCTTCCTCCGGTAACTTCTGTGTGCACGCAGCAATGGAAGCCTTCCCTCGAGTGGAAGAAAGCACAGCGGGAGGACAGCAGCCTTCACCTTCCCACCCTCCCCAGCCCCTCGCCCTCCACGTCCTTACCCACCTCCACAGATGGAAGCTCTCTCAGGGCTCATTTAACTGAGCAGATGAGAGGGTTGATTCTTGCTGGTGAAGCCAAACCTAGTTTTTGTAGGGTTTTCATTGTCAGCCTCCTACCTCCACTGCAACATTTTCTCTTTTCAGAGTTATCAAGAAGTTTCTTTTTGACTGTGCTGGGTAGGGGGCTGTGGAAGCACCTGCCTGGATGCAGAAACTTCCCTCGTGGCTCAGAAAGAGCCCTGTTGCACAGGCACGTTGTCCAGTCCTTCCTCTATGTTGTGGAGGGAAGGCTGCCCCTGGGAACAGCTGTATCCATGTGGCACTCTCCTTGTTTTGCTGCTTGTCTGCTGCTGTGGGCTGCAGCATCACCTCACTCTGTGCCTTCTCTCATGATGGCTCAGAATCACAGAATCCTGGAACATCCTGAGCTGGAAGGGACCCATGGGGATCATCAAAGTCCAGCTCCTGGGATCCCCCTCTGGAGGTGCTGTGAGCCTGGGGCCCCAGTCTGAGGTGTAATAGGAGGGAGAGGGGATACCCCAGCAGGAAGCATAACGAAATGAGGCAGAAAGGAGAGAAGATGGTGGCAAAGGTCTCCTCTTTGCCTTTTTGCAGATCTACACAGAGCTGGGGTGAGCACTGCCAGTGATGGTGTAACTTGCTGCAGCCAGGGATCCCCCAAGCAAAGAAAGCTGGCAAACCTCTTTCTGAGCTTTTTCTTCTTTGTCGAAGAATTTCAATTCTTTTTCAGCCTGAACAAATTCAATTCTCTATTTCCCATCTCCTTGAGGAGAGTCAATTACAGGCTGTTCTGGAAAAAGAAAAATCACACTACACTCTTCATGGTGAGGTTCCAATTTTCAGAAAAGACTGTAAGCTTTCTTAGGCCACAGAGAAAAAGAGAGTGACATGTACAGCCTATTTGTTAGGCATTCCATGATTAGCAAAGAGATAAAAGTTTTGGTCCCTGCTTTACACAGTATCATTGCATTTCCAAGTACTGTAGAATAGATTAAAAAACCAAATCTTCAGGGTGAGTCAGTTATTTCTAGTCGAGATAATTGATCTTGAAATTCTGAACTCAATAGTGTACAGGGTTAATTGTTGGTGCGTCAAGAGCTGCTGAGATTTTTTTTCATGCTGATATCTTGGGCTTGTCTTTAAGTCAGTAATGATTTAAGAGATATGGGGCTAGGGCAAAGGCAAAAGAATTCTTCGAAAAATGTTTTCTGAGGAAGTTCCTAAGGCTCAGCACTAACAGTGTTCTGTTAGTTTTGCAGTATTTTTTGTTTTTGTAATACTTCTTTCTGTAATGCTTTTTTGTTTTCCTTCCAAAAAGATTCTTTTTGCATTTATTTTTTTTTCTTTTGGCTTGGATTATTTCCTCCCATAGAAATATTTAGTTGTGTGTGGCAGTGTATGAGCCTAACTTAGAAACTCTTTTAAGATGCATGACTTTTTCTACTGACTGTATAGGAAGCTTGGGGGGATTAGGGTTTCACCTCATCAAATTGCAGATTTCTATGGCATCTAGATCTGTGCTAGTTTTGTAGAGCCCACTTTTCATCAGGGGAGAGAAATGTCAGTATAAGAAGTTACTTGACTCATTCTAAGTGACAGGAACTGGATCAGAGGGAACACTGCCTGGAAGTGAATGCTTCCCTGTACTGAGTGTGAATATTCCACGTCTGTGTAGACCTGTGTCACGGTGTACTCCACTGCCAAATAGCTGTGCTTCCAGCCAGGGGAAAGGCAAGAGAGCATAATTACCAGTTTAATAAGAACCTCAGCCTCACACAGGAACACATGCTAGCTTTTATTGGGAAAGGCAACAGCTCCCCAGGTACAGGAACTCATCAGAAACCAGCAGCCAGGAGGGGCTACCTCTCACAGAGTAAAATGCTGTTAATCACCAGATCTCTGGGCAGCCTCTTCACTGGGCCCAGAGGAGCTCAGGAGGCCCCTAACTCTTATCTGCTTGTGTCTGTGTGAGACAACAACTCTCTCGGAGTTTCTGCACGTGTTCCTCTCCTCCTCAAAGTGCAGTGGTCCTGGAAAAGTCTAATAGCTTTTTGTTTGTTTTTTTCAAGCATGTATCCAGAGCTGCTCTACCTGGTGTGTGTTGAACAAAGTGGAGGTCTGCTAGAGTTGAGGCTACAGGTGTTTTGGGTCCTGATCTGACTTCAAGTCCTGCTGTGCTCTCAAGTGCAGACTAGGGGCTGGTTGTAAAAGGTTGAGTTCTTCCAACACATACAGAGTGTGTGTTTGAGGTTCTTTGGACATTTCAACAGCCTTGTGCTGCACATCTGAGCAAGCTTTAAAAAGCCAGCATGTTGGCAAAGATATTAATTAGGGTCCCAAAACCCAAGGAGCTCTAACAGGCACTCTGACTAATAAACCTGTCCAGTTCCAATAGGATTTGTCGTTTTCTTTGCAGTTACAGCCCCTGCAGCAGTCAGTGCCAGCACAGCTGGGCTATGCGACCTTCTCATAGTAAGTGGCAAAGGGAAACAAGGCATGACAACTTCCAGGGGCAGTCAAATGTTGCTTTCAAAGCTTCAGAAAGCACAGAATGTTGTGTAACCAGCCATGCAGTTTTTATATCGGTGTTTCCAGGCTGAAGTGTTGTTGCCAAAGTGCTGGTTGTGAGAATGATTTTAGAAAATTCCAATCAGGAAAGAAAGATGTGCCACAGCCTAAACTCATCTTCACTTGAGACTAGGGTGAATGGTAGAGTAGCCTAAGAATTTGCGCTCACGGAGGGAAGGAGAGAAATGGAATCTTACCGAGTGGCAAATTTAAATGTATATCAAGAGGAGAGAAAAAAAAAAATGGACTAAAGCTTCCCTAGAGACACATGCTATAAATCATAGAGTCCTTTTGATAGCATCAGTTCAATAACTACAACAACAAAGAAGATTATTTTTTAATAACTTGGCCTCCAACTAGGCCAAGTGCCAAGCAAAATCAAGAGAATGACTGACGGACACAAATATCTTGTAAAAGAGACAGAGCCCCTTTTTAATAATGCAAGTTTAAATTATAAATCATTTCACGGTCTTTGCCCGGAGAAATCCCATGTCACAGGCCTCACCGAGAGCAGCCTGGGGCTCAACACCTATGCTGCCAAAACAGCTGCTCAGATACAAGGTTTCCCTTTCTTTGTGTGTGCAGTTTCCCCATCATTTTTCCCCCTGTCAGTTTAATTGCTTGGAGACCTGATTCCAGATGAGATAGCCCTCGAAGAAGAATATAGAGAAGTGGTGTTATTGCTGCAGGAAAGGAAGTCGTGGGAGCTTCTTGCAGGAATTACTCTTCTTCTTTGGGACCCCTTTAAAGTTTTTCAGATTGCCTCTGGGCATTATATATCTTCTTTGGGGGGAAGTACACACGTGTGAAATTAATGTTAATCTGATGTGTTGTGCAAGTCAGGGCAGTCACAACCTCTAAGCTTGACAATTCCTCCATCCTCCTTGTGTCTCATTGCCAAAGGACACTGGGATTGTTTATGCCCTTCATGCCTTCTCCATGGTCCTGGGGATAAGCAGGGTTTTCCCTCAGCCCCTTGTGGCTCTTCTGCGTTTGTTTACTGTCCATGCCAAGACTACCCATCGAGGAACCTCCTGCATCCTCTCTTCTTTCAGAAGAGCAGCTTCAGAGGAGCTCACATTTACTCTTCTTCCTTTTGATTCCTCCTTAAAATGCTGTCTGAGGTGCTCGGTACAGAGAAGGCAGGCATGCAGAGGCAGTCCTTCCTGCAAGCCTGCTGCACGGTTTGAGGAAAACAAGGATGGGAGAGCATTTCCTTGTGTAGCATTGCTGGGAAGACAGCAGCATCTGTCAGCTGTGATATCCTTGAACAAGCACATATGATCCTTCCTTGGCACATGACTACCAGATGAAGACTTGACAGTAAAAATAGCTCACAATAGAACATGGCAGATAATAAATGAGCCATTTTACACACCCCAAGCATTAAAAAAAATCTTGAGGATATCATAAAACATGAGTGATACCTTAAAAATGATACTTTGACGTTCGTGGTTTTTTTACATTTGCTCTTTATTTCTGTGTTGTTAGTTTGCATAATAATCATGTTTTATTTTTGTTCTCAGAAACGTGTAGGTTGGACACTTGTTTTAAAGAGAAAAAAAGATAGTTGACATATTTATGCATTATGATAATGCTGGCACTGAGGACTACTTGGAGGAACAAAAACAAAACCAGCTGAAAGGAACAGAACTATCAGGACTCCATGAGACAGTCAAGATGCCAAGACTTCCAATCTTGAATGAGTTCCCTCAGTTTACATTTCTGGAGCCTTTTGCTGTTTTAGTGAAAGTGCTGCCCAGCAGTAAAAGAAAAATTATGTTTTTCAGTTAGCAAGTGTTTGAAATAGCATGTCACTAACAAAATCTTTCTTACCACGCTCAGCCAGGCCCTTTTCCCCCACTTTAGTTAATGAGCTTGGGACTTACATAAGTGTGTAGTCAGTTCCCTCTCATAAGATGGGGAAGTAGATGAGTAGAAGCACGTATTCTGCAATGACAAACTTTGATCCAGATTTTGCTGTGCTACTGAGATTAAATTGTCTGTTTTCTGTCCTTAGTTGAGGACTGCAGTGGTTTGATTTCCCAACTGTGTTGGTTTATCCAGCAATATTTAAACCCTCTTTCTACGTGTCTGTGCGAAAATGAGAATATTGTGTCATGCAACTGAAGGGCTTAAAGAAATTCAAAAACAAGAAACACATTGAATATATAAAAAGCACTGCTTGTTCTCCTGAGGGTGTCTTCAGTGTTTCTGTTTCTGTAAAATATAGTCCCCCCAGAAAACCAAAAAAAATGAAACGCCACTTTGGAAATTTAGAGCGGTTGCCTGACTTGTATAGAAAAAAGAAGATATAGTGAGGTGCTGTATTCCCTCAGCCAGCACAGGTTTCTGAGATGTTTCTGGTGGGTAATAGTTTGTTAGTGGGATGATGTATGTTCCCGTGTGGAGGCAACAGAGTACTGTCATTTCTGCAGTTTGTCCAGAGAATTTTTGCCAACCAGACTATTTTTCTGAGCAGAGCATACCTACCCCCTCCACCCTGCCAGGGCAGCATATGCTGATACAAATCACACTGGTTCCTGAGCTCCGATGAATCTCATAAAATGAGAGGATAGTCTGCTGTAATTAAATTCTGGGGCAATCCCTATAGAAAAACATACTTCCCTTAAGGTATAATATGCGTTTAATAAAAAGGATAGATCTCAATGCAGCATATTCCCTCCCAGCTGCCTGACAGTGTTTAGGCATTCAGGATGTTAAATCAAACCCTTGCAATAGCAAAATTGGAAGTCTGAGATGCCGTATTTCTTTTTGATGAGGAACTAATTGTACCATATCTCTGACATGCTGAAAAAAATGTTGCTGAAAGATCAAGTTCCAACCTCAGTAAGCACTTTTTGAAGTTACACACTTTCAGCTGTGAGAAGAGGACCTGTTTGTGATCAGCTTGTTATGCTAGGTAGTGATTTTCAAAACTAAAGCCAAAAATCTATTGAGATAACAACTGGAAATATGTTGGTCTTTTCAGGTCTGATTGCTTTGCTTATTAAATTTTAATTTTAATGTGCCATCTACAGAATCACTGCAGACAACTGATATAAGGTAGCTCTTATAAAGCAACCTGGCTAATTAAAAGCTGTAAAAATCCTACAAACATCCCAGCCAATATCTATCACCATCACAGGCCTTAAACTCATGAAAAATAAGCCCTCTAGTGAAATTCCAGTGGTGGCTGGCTAAGTGGCCTCTTTAATTCACTCCTCTCCTTTGGGAGTTTTAATAATGAATGCCACTCCAGCACCCGGAATTGTTAATCTGTGCATATGTGATGGCACACGTGTAGTTGAGAAAGCTCCACACAAGAAAGGACCTGGCCTTTGCCACCTGGAAACAACACATGGAATTATGCACTTACACATGGCCCTTCTTTCTTGCACAAAGGCCAAAGCAATAGCCATGTGTGCAGCTGGAAAGGAATTTTCCATTCTGACTGTTTGGTAGGTTGGGGAGGGGTTTATTATTCTTGCCCAGCGGGGCAGAGGAAAAGGCTGATTCACTCTTATCTAACTTGCCTGAATTGTAAACTGCAGCAGGATGCTCCACTCTGGATTCCTACAAGGTCATGTTTAAGGAACAGCTCTGATTCATCAGTTCTTTGGGTGGCTGACAGGAGTGCCAACTCATCATGAACTCATAACCCTCAGGGTAGGATGGGGGCTGCCTATTTCTGGTTTTGTAGCCACTTTCTTTGCCTTTCTCATGGATTGTGCTTTCTGAGCATTACCAGTTGGAATAGGAAGGTGGGCAGGTAGGAAGAAAGAACAACCCTGTAGTTCTCTCTATATATATACCCACGCACTCTTACGTGATTCCTATGGTGTATGAACAATTCCTATTCTCTACCACTGTTAACTTCACAAAACTTTAGTGTGGAGCATCCCTGCTATCTGCATTTACTGGCAGGAGCTGAGAACGTGGCGGTGTCTGTGTGCAGATGGACAGATTTCTGTTAGGGCTGCTCTTTTTTTGCAGAAATGTAGTGTTTAGAGCACTTATATGGGAAATTCAGCCTGAAGAGACTGATTTTTCACCACCTAGCTCTCCTGGGAGTGCTGTAAAGGCAGCATTTGGGTAGCTGAGCTGAAACAGGAGCATGGATTTTGTTCTCCTGCAGCAGGTGACACAGGGTACACTACAGAGTGAAAGATTCAGGATTCTAGAGAAAGCTATTAAGAAAACAGTAACCTGACATTACAACCTGGTGAGGACTGGTCTCTCTCAGGAGTCTGTTTGAGGGTGTGCTCTGTGCCCAGAGGACTGCACCAGAATTTCTCAATCTGAGCATCGAGTGCAATGTATGAACTGGTCCGATTGCAGTGCTGAGAAGCAGGGAGAGCTCTGCTTGAATCTCTTTTAAATGAAGTTAAAAATAGGCAGACCAAAATCAAAACTGAATTGGGGGTGTGTTATGATGGACTGCCTTCCACTTAGTCTCCCATCAGGGTCACTTGAGGCAAGGGTTGAAGAAGTGGGTGCTTTTACTTCATCACTCCTCTTGGCTTTTTTTTGTGGTTTTGAACAGGAATCCACATAGCCTTAAAGACAGAGCTGTAGTGCCAATCAGTGAGGATCAAAAATACCTCAACCAGCAGAAGGACAAACCAAATTAGGTACTGAACCAAATCCTGCAAAATTCATTCTGAGCAGTGGTTTGTGAAAATTCATCCTGGTTTTGCCCTTTCTGTCCCTGGTTTTCCAGCTGACTATAAGGACTCTACCCTGCACTTCAGGGCCAGAGGGCCACTGAGCAATTCACTGTTTATGCACTGTTATCCTAGGGACAGTGTTCCATCAGGACTCGTAATCTAAAGAACCAATTTTTTGGAAGAGAAAAAAGGGTAGGAGACGAGCTGTTGGTGATTAGTAAGCATAATTGTTTTGGGGGATTTTTATTTACTTTACACCATGACCAGAACCACAGAATATGTCTGTTACCCAGACGTTGTCTCTCAGTTGAGAGAAAAAGCTGAATTTCAATAAAGAAATATTGAGCTCAATCTCATCCTGCTTCCCAAAATATACTCACAGGCTAGCCACAATATTCTCTGTATTTGATTAGTTGCTTTCAATGTGCTTAATTTATTATGGGTTGTATTTTCTTTAATTGTGCGGGGACCTTAATTTGCAGACATGCTGATACAAATTCATAAACCTTGAGGATTAAATCCCTACTGATGCTGAGTCTCTGAAGTTGCAGCAGCCTTTATTCTTCTCCTGTATTGTTGTGCAGTGATCCCCTGTGCTGCTAAACTACTTCCAACACTCATTGCAGCCGTGTCTGTGTTTTAATTGTAGCTGAAACGATCCTTGCCTGCAGTTTGTTAAACACTGTGATATCTTTTTGATTTAAAGGTGTTACAAAAATGTAAGATCATTATGTGGCTTTAGATTCCCAAACATCTCCTGTAGATATTTGAATATTGATAAACTCATGGCTTGAAAATGCTGCGATTGCAACTTCAGAAATTTCTTCTGTTCCAGCTTGTTTAACCAAAGCTTGTTTAACATTAAATATTTAGCAAATTTCTTTCTTCAGATCAGCATACTCATTAATAACTTAAAATATAAACTATCATGCATTAAAGATGCAAATCAGACTTTTTATTCAGACTGGATCCTCAGTCTCCTACACATAGTTATGATAAATAGCACCTTCTGCAGTGAGTCACAGCGCTGCTTCTGTCAGAAACTACTCCCTGAGCAACAAGCAGGGCAGAGCAAGGCAGCAGTCTGGCTGTATCTATGGCCAGTGCTGACTGCCTGTCACAACACACCTTTAAACTCTTGGTCTCTGTTTCCCAGGCTCTGGGAATGTCCTATATTTAACTCATTTCAGGATGTCTTCACATGGGACAATGATATTTTTTTTAATTTTTTTTTTTTTAATTATGAGGTTTTTTTGGCAGCTTGATCTGTGAAATGTGTAGCAAACTATTGCTACAAAAGGGCAATAGTGCTGTCCATTCTGGGAATTCTGGAAGTTGAGGAGCAGCCAGGCTGGTTCAAGCTGTAGTTTTGTGAGAGGAAGTGATGATGTAATATGTAGAGGTCTGGGGAAAGACCAGACCAGCTTCATGGTGCTGGCAGAGTGCATATGGGTACATATAAGATATCTGATAGCATATCTTAGTTATTGCCACAGTAAGAGAGCCTTGGGCATTCAGTGAAGATACCAACTTCACATGGAAATTTGAAGGGTCACGGTGAAATAAAATCAAAACCAAACGACACAACATTTTTCCTCTGAGTGAAGCATTTGTAATAGGTTTTTGAAAAGGGTTCCCGAAGGATTGTGAAGGATTGGTAAAGACTACAGGAGCTATTCAACCCTTGGGGGACTTAGACATTGGTGAAAATAGGGATAGACACCAAATCATGTGGACTTTGAAATAAGCTACTATTTTGTATAAACAAAGTAGATCCTGGAAATAGTAAGTAATTCCATCCAAGCCAGTTAAATAAATAAAAATTAATTAGTCCTTTTAGGGAAAAAGGAATTTTGAAGAGATGTTTAATACAGCCTGCCAATTCAACTTGTTTTGGCAAGGAGAGAAACTAAGGCAGTGCAGCCCTAAAATGAGCAAGCTCCTGGTCTCAGACTGAGGGCACTTGTTGTTTGTCTTGCTAAGCCCTATCAAAATGCTGAGTTTTCTATTCATATCAATCCAGGATTTAACGAACGTGCTGCTGCTCTGCCTTCAGCACTGCTTCTCTGCTTGCATGCTCTGCCAGCAGGCCAATGGTGAGCACTCAACATCTTCTTACATTACCTGATTTTAAAAAAGAAAAAAACTAATTTCATACATACACCATTTTTGTTAACATGAAACAATTATTCTTAAGGATTTTTAGCAAGAATTGCCTTAAAATACTAAAATTACTTGAATATGTGGTTAATTCATTCTGAAAGTGATGTGCTTTTTAGTATCTGTTTTGGTTGAGGCCTTGTTTTTTCACAGAATCCTTATTTGCTGGAAAGGATTTCATCAGTTTTAGTCAATGCTGCACCATACCCCTATTAGACACTGTATTTAAGTTTGTAGGGCCCAGTCTGTAAGACTAGGAGATGGAGGAAGACTCATACAAGGAAGGAACTTATTAGAAGGACGTGGATTGTGTTATATTTTACCCAGGATTTTAATTCAGATGTAGTTTCTGGTAATTGGCAGCATTATTTTGACTCTGGCATGATACTGGAAAACAGTCTGAAAACTCTGCAGTCTGCAACATGGTGGCTTATATCTGAGCTTTTTCTTTGAAGCTATATGGGTCTCGTCTGGTTATCTTCTTTTTCCTAGGTTTCATACCAGTGTTATTTATTAAAACAAAAAGGACCTGAACATTGCCCTTCAGCTTTCAGAGCATTTGGCTAAATGGCTATCACACTGCAGGTTGCCTTTTCTTTCAAGCTATTTGTATTGCTTCTGAGTATAGAAACTGTTTAGTGCACTACAGCCGTGTGAAAACTGTTGTTTTCCTTAATTCTTTATTTTCCTTTCATCCTAACTGATTACCACCTCCGTCAGAATTTATCAGCACTGCTCTGTGCACTGGACTGTGTGACCTAAATTTTATGACCTTGCGTCCAAATCTAATTCTCTGGTACAAACTCATCTTTCTTTGTTGATCTTTTAAAGACATTCTGCTCATTAGCATGGCAGGAGAGCGTGTGGAAGCCAAGCGAAACAATATGCAATTTTGCATTGCACTCAAATTCCTTGCTGCAGTGCGCTCAACTAACCTTCTATTAAAATTGTGGTTTCCCCCCATATCCTTGCTTTCTCTTCTGCAAACAAATAATCTGTCAGTGCTAAGGAGTTATTTACTTCATCCGTCTTTGATTATTCCTGTCATCTACCAGCCTTCAATTTGTCCATTTTTCCATGGTTGCTCAGGTAATCACAGTGCCATCAAAGCCTCTCCAGGACTTGAAAAATCCCAGCAACTGTGTTTCTGCTGCCCTACGGTATCTTGATTTTAAATTACAGTATTAACAAGAAATTATGTGCAATAAGAAAATAAATCTAACTCTCAGTTGTGCAGATAAGTGATTGAAAGTGCCAGATTATCCCTCCCCAGCACCCCNCTAATAGACACACAAACATTTATGGGTCACTTGCAAAGCTGTGTAACAAATATTCCTCCAGAAATAGCCAGGATCATCAGCTGAGCAACTGAAGATAAAATGTAGGGTGTTCTTTAATGTCACGACATCTTCTAAACCACATCCAGTCATGAAAAATAGGGTTTGTACTTCAATTTATGTAGAAAAATCACCCCAGTAAAATTTGGAAATAAACCAAAAAAGAAGGAAGGGCATCTGAAGGATTTTACTGTGATGCGTGGTGTGAACTCAGGCTGATAGGATTTCATTTTTACTTGTTGGAGAATTTACTGATTGTACTCAAAGCTGATACTGGTGTCACACCACCTTCAAAAACACTGAATTGGGAAAAAGGTGTTGCTTCCTAATCCTGTGTTCATCTCTAAGGTATTGCCTGGCCCTGGAATATAGCACAGAAGTGGATCCAAGTGTTTTCCTGCTCAATATGCCACAATTTGCAGGAACAAAACGCAGGCGAGGTTTGTGCTCTTATTCATATATGGAGACTGCTCTACTTGTTCTGTGCTACATATATTATATATTGAGTAGCTGGAAATATTATTAATATTAGATTAGAAAATTCTTGATGTTTACACATTTCTAAGCTTTTTGTTACAAAGAATTGGCAGATTCTGAGGCTCTGTACAAGGTTACGTTGTCGTCTTCTAGACAGTACAAGTCAGAAAGTTGGAAAATCTGAAAGCACAGCCCCCTTTTCCCCCTTTTATTTGCTGCTACTAGAATACGTGCAGCTTTACAAGACTGAGGGAAACTTTTCACTCTTTATTCAGGACGTAATAATGCAATTGATTAGGTCCTTAACCTCCTGTTGAATCCATTGACTCTTGCTGAGTCAAGGAGGGTTGGCTTGTGTGCCTGCTGAACTGGTTACCTCTGTTTCGTGTTTCGGTTGTTTTTACTGGCTGAGAAGTTCTGCATCCCAAGGTTTCCTGCTGTCACTCAGAAGTGACAAAAGCTCCTGCCATGTTCTTTGTCAAAAGTGGCCTGTGAGGCCCCAGACCCCATCATCTTTCTCATCTAGAAATGACCCTCCAATATCCTGCCAACAGGAGCGTCCCAGGCAAGCTGCACAAGCCTGCAGAGGTCAAATGCAAGAACTGATTTAGCTGACACACGCTGGGTTATGAATTCAAAGATCCACAGCATTGTTTCAGTCTTGAGAATGCAAATACCTCAGTTTTGAAATAATTGCCTGCAGAAGCCTTCAAAGCATAAATAATAACGAGGCAATGCGCAATGTTTGCTATGGCAACGTGAGTTCAAAAGCCAGCAGTACAGTAATGATGCCTCTGAAGAGAAAAATGTGGAATTGCTCTGGAAGGCAAGTGTCTCAGCACTGCTTAGAAGTTGATCCAGACCTCCTCTGGGTCCCAGAGTTGCACCTTAAACAAGGTTATTTGTATGTGTGTGGCTTCTTGCCTAATTCCAAATGTCCAAAATATTGTTAGAGATTATAAATGAAGTTTGTTTGGTTTTTTCCTAGCGTGAGAGCAAAAGGTCTGCACCTCATGCTTTGGAACACAGCAGGAAAGATAGATTTTAGGATGCAGAGGACACTGTGATGTATTATTGGAGCAACACACACGGTGAGGAGAACCAAAGCAGCACAGTCTTATCCGCCATGAAATGTGGGTAACTGTCCCCGGAGTAAAATATTTGAAACAACTCGGTTTTGTTTTGGTGGAAAGTGGTTGGTTGTCTTCAGGAACCTAGAATTGAACTGACTTGTGTAGAGTTTGGACAAGCAGGGAACCAGAACTTAGGGCTGAGCTGTGGAGTTGATCACAAAGTAGACAAACCTTTTTTTGTGTTCGCTTCTCTGTTCAGTTGTTGAATGAAAGCATTTAGATGCTTTTATATAAAATTCATTCTGAGTGTTGCATTCCCAAGAGGAGCCATTTGCAAATGTTTTTATAAGCCTGTGTAGAAATCAAAGGCCAAAAGCACATCAGAAGCTTCTGACGTATCTTTCACAGCTTCTAGGGCCGCAGCGTCTTGAGTGACAATAAAAAATTATTTCAAACCCAGCTAACATCAGATCAGGACTTTGTGCTGCAAAAGAGAGAGTTGAACAAGTCAGATCATTCTGATAGCTGAATGATCACAAACTCACTCGTGTTGACTAGTGTGGCGTTTCTGCAAGATTTGAAAAAGTATTGTCAGAACCCATCTGCTTCTCAGATAGCGTGGTTCACGTGCTGTCTGCAATTAAAGAAGCAGAACTGTCCTTTCTTGTTAGATGCTTTACATACTCTCAGTTCAGTCACTGAGAAGGGCCTGGATATGCACCAGGTGAACAGTGTTTGCATCATTTTTCTGAAGCATCCACACAGCAAGAACTGCTGGAAAAAAAAACAACAAAGCAGCTCCTGCCGGCTGTTTACCAATGTAAATTAATAACAGATGTTCTAACAAAGTTATGACATGTTATCCGGGTAGTTAGAGCAACAATCAGCCATTAGTGCTGTCAAAACAGATCTGGAGAAATGGATAACGCCCCATGACTTCTTTGAAGGTGATTTGACAGGAGTTGAAAGTGTCACCTAGATCCTAGAGCCCACACAACACATCATTACAGCTCTTTGTGACAAAGGGATGCTTAAAAGTTCTGGGGACGTTATGGAATGGTTGTTATGCCACTGAAAGTTGCCAGCCCTGGATTGGCAGCTCACTGGTAACAGCAGTGAACATTTCAGAGTGGCTAAACACCTAGAATGTGTGAGGTTTAATTGTTTTGTTTCTCTGGGGACACACACACAGAGGGCGGTGGTGGGAAGCAAAAGATGTTCATTTCTTCCAGGGAGCTGTGTGTTCAATTCCAGATGCGAGATCTGTTCCCATGAGGAAGCCCAGAAAATTAAGATTTATGGTAGATCCTGTATTCTGGGTCTATAATATGGCAGGGACAGAGAGACACACAGGTAGGGGGTAACAGCACTTCTGAGAAACCTTTAGAAAGCAAATCTTTGCAATTTACCCCCCACCTGTGAAGTCCTCAAGTGCAAGGATTTGAAAATGTGTGCTTGAGAAGATATTAGTGGGTGTTCTGGTATAAATCAGGAGGGTATTAAATATGCTGGCGTATGAGATTACCAGCTGAAAATTGAAGACAGTAAAATGTGATTCCCCCATGTGGTTGAAGCTGTGCAAAACTAGGTATTCATTACTGTCAGCACTAGCAGAGGAATACCTTACAATACCCAGCAATTTCGAATAGTTAGTGAGAGAATCTGCTCAGCTGCTTGTGATATTATCAGTGTTCAGAAGTCTGCCCCTCTGGGGAGGATGTCAATCAACTCATTACCATTTAAAAAAAGAAGTGGAGAGAAAAGTTTGAAACGTGGATTCTGCCACTCTGAATTTAACGTATTTTTGACATTGTCTTTGTTCATTTAAAACAATTTATCTGCTTTTGTTGGAGCTGATTTAATTTTGAAGCTGTTGCAAGTATCTTGTTTTCTATAGAGGCAATATATGATATATTTTTGGGGATGCTTTTTTCCGTTCCTGTTGGCGAATTACCTTAAATAAACTGTAAAATTCGAAACAGTTTAAGGAGACAGTTACTGTTTTTAAAATGGACCATCTGAAGCACAGTGAAGAGATGTGACCTTTGATCAAAAATATCACGGAGACGAGGAGGCTCATGATTACCAAAAGAAAGAAATCAGAAAATGTGATATACCCAGGTATACGTGTATGTTTCATGAAAGCTTTGTTTGATAAACTTTCAGGAGGAACTCTAAAACTCCAAGATTAGGATACTTCTAAATGTGATAGCTGAGATCAAAGGGAAAATCATAATGTTATATATACAAAAGCACTTCTGTCTCTGGAATACATATTCAGTCATGGTAAGCAACCCACTTTAGATTCCATGATTACTTGAAAAACACTTTGTGGGCTTACACGGTGCAGACATAGCACTTGAGATATGCTGTCATTTATATATTGTGGGAAACAAGCTAGGAATTGCATAAAAATCTTGCACCTATTGCATAGGAAATCAGCTAGGAGGCTTAACAGTAGAGATTGCATTAAGATGTCAAAGGCAGCTGTGTTCAAGGATACTTACAGCGTTTTACTTTAAACTTTACAAAATAGGGTTCTGAGACACAGAAGATAATGTGTGTTCTGCTGGGTTAGTGACCTTGGTCAGGGACAGGAGGCATTACAGAGTCTTTAATTTACACTCCCAGAGCACTTGTTACAACAACAGATAATCGAAAGTACAGAGAGAGCTCCGATTTGTACCTTTCTCCATATGAAGAAATACTTAGACAATTAAAAATAATAAGAATGACTAGGAAAAAAATAGGTATTTTTCTTTTTTTCGGTGGCAATAGTAATAGTGAGTGTTGAGTGATGTAAACGCACTTAATAGATATTTCAAAGGAGAGGGTGATGCTACCTTTGAAGAGCTTGTCTATATAATCACCTGTGCAAGAGGAGAGAGTGGGAGCAAAACACACCTTATTTTATATAGTCAATGTTTAGGCAAAGCTGTGCACTGATGGAGAAAGATGTAGTGTCATAGGGAGAGCAACCAGTTACCTATTCTTACCTTTTATTTAGTGCTTTGCAGGCTTATATCATTAAATACTGAACAATATGTATTAGTAAAAGTGGTTTTAACCTTCCATGGGCCTTCTGGATAGTGTTGGTACATGTTATTGTTGTTTTGTTATGTTTGAGGGTTTGGTGGTTTTTTCCCTTGCAAAATTACAGTCTTGTAACCGTGTATAATTATTTTGATCCATTTTACCAGGAGAAGTATTTTTTCACTCATGTCTGATTAGCTGTTTATAGAAACATGTTGACTGGTTCTTGTGGATGGAAAGTTCAGTTTGTCACTCTTTTCTTTTTGTGTTCTGGGTTCCACAAACAAACTTCTCTTATGGGTTCACGTTTCAGTGGTAACTTGTGATGGATTTGGAGCTGCTTGGTAAGAAGGATGTGGTAGATTTGAAGCAAGATTTGGAGCTGTTCAGAAATAAGGTGTCAGTTCAGTGAGGAGAGTGGTACCTTTTCTGCTTGATAAGAAAGTGTGACCTCAGCTTCTCTTCATAGGAGGCACTGCAGTGGTCCATGACTCTGAAAATCCTTCCCTTGTGGAACTGGCACCTCCATTTTCAGTCTGGTGATTTCCTCTCTTGTCCTCTGCACTGAGAGGGTTTTTCTCAGTGGAGCGCAGAAATCAGTCTGCTCTTTTACTGCATACTCTTACTACTTGGTTATTTATTAAGTTATCAGCATTCACTAGTATTTTTAAGACCAAAATCTGTTTGAAAAATTGTGTGTTTGAGTTGTGCGTCATTTTTAACCCCAGAGTGGCAAAATGTAAGCTGCTGTTCCCTTCATTTCTCTTGCTGGCAGACATACTCAGAGGTGCCCATAGTCATGCTAAGTGTGGCAATTCTTTGTTTCTTTTCATTCTTTCCTTAATCTTGATTATCACTGCCTCTTTCACCATTGGCCGGATCTAGTTTTCCTTCTCTTTGTCTTTTATTTATTCTCCTGTCCTTTGTGAACTTCTCATCCTGGAAGATTGTATATGGAAATTCCTTTTCTCCTCTGTTTGCTTTCCTTCCGCATTACCTTGCTAGCACTATTTCTCATCCCTGTCCAGAAATGTGCCTTCTATATCTTAGTTCAGAGGCAAACAGTGAATCATGCCAGAATCTCTGCCAGTAAATCTTTGGTGTTTTTGAGTATCAGTGACATCTCCAGACACAGAAAACTCTAATCCACGAAGTCCATTAGGGAAAAGCTCACAGAGGAGCAGATTGTTTCTGGTTGTGCATGCTGTAGTGCTCCAGAAGATCGTGATTCTGTGCTGAATCATGGCCTTAAGAGCTGCGAACTCTTTATAGACCTGGTCAAAGGGTCAAGAAATCTAAGGGAAATATCTATGTAATGTTTTTTCTTCACACAGACTTCAACTGAATTAGTGGTACTGTACAGCAGGTAGTACCAGTGCTGAGGCTCTGCATCTCTGTCTCTAAGAAGTGCACATACGGATAGTTGTGCCTTATTTTCTACAGAGGGATGTTTTATACGGTTTAAAGGTCTTGTGTACTTCTGACAGGTGCCTTTTTTTTTTTTTTTTTTTTTGTTTAAATCCCTTGGAAACTGCAAAGCAAACTACGTGACGCAAAACAGCCCATTCCAGTGAAACAGTTTCATTTTAGATTAAAAACAACCTTGAGTTTTTGCGGCCAGGGGGAAAAAAAAGCCCTGGAGGGGGTGTTCTCCCTAGTAGGGAGTGGGTGTTGGGGCTTTAAACCTATCTTCTCATATCGAAATCTGAAGCCAACTATCATGCCTCCAACCATGACTATATACCTTCATGCTGGCCTGGGGAATGGCACAATCTTTCAGTTTTGAACTGTTTCCCCCGTTTCCAATGCTGAGGTTGCACAAGCTGCTGACGTTTCAAATAGTTTTTTATATATGTGGCTAACTAGAGAAAAAAAGGATTCTTTGGCAGTATCTCATTAAGAACACAAGTGCTGCTGCAAAACGCACCAGTACTGAAACCCCAGGACTGTGGGTAGTGGAAGTTTGTGTAATCAGTGGTATGCAAGTTTGAAAGCTGCTGGGGTTTGCATGCTACAGAGAGAACTTTTCAAAGTCACCGAGCGCTGAACTCGCCTGGCTCCCACAGCTGCTGAGAGCTCTTTTCCATTCACTTGAAGCAGTGCTCAGTCAGTACAGAGAGCCTTTGAAAGCATCATCCATTCCAAATCTACCACCCATTTCACAGCCCTAGAACATCTCCTTTCCCCATTTGTTTTATGGTGTGTTGCAGTGTGTATTCGTTGTCTTTGTTGCCTTATTTAGTAAAGATGTTCAGAGTTAGCACCTTATCTGATGATGACTAGAGTCAGTTTCTCCACACCTGAGGAGTTTCTGGTCTGATTTGTTTTGCTTCACTATCTGCTTTGCATTTCCTGGTTTGGGGTTTTTTTGAGGTGGTTATTTTTGGTTTTCTGCAGAGGACATTCAGTATTAATATATCATTGCTACTCTCTTTTATGTTTGTCTCTGGCTTGCTGGGTTTTATTGAACAGCTATCTCTAAAGAGGTAAACTCTTTTAAGGTTTGTGCAAAAACCTCAGGTGTCTCAGAATTTAAAATTCAACAAATATTTTCATATAATTTTTTTTTTGCACGTGCAAAGATACAAAACCTTTTATGGAAGATTGAGGATAACGAGATCTCATATAAGTGTCTACATGTAATATAGCAGCAAATTACTTTGATTTATTGTAGTCTAATTGTATAGAAAGCCAATGAATTGATATGTCATACGCTCAAAGTAATACAATTTAACTACCACAATTATGCAGCTAAGTATAATTAGAACTTGATTGCTAGTCTATAATAACCTCTCATAGCAGAAAAAATCTCTTATTTATCCTTTTCTTAGTAATAATGAAAATTAAGGTGGTATCTTTACACTTCAGGGAGGGAAGGCAGAAGAGGAAAAAATGAAAGGAAGATGGAGATTTGAACGCAACAAATCTATTTTTACTCAGTGCTGTTTGCTTTCTCTATTTACACGGACAGATAAAACCAAAACAAACAAAACCACAAAAACAACCCCCAAAACCAACTATTAACCCTCAAAAAAACCAAACAACCACCCCGAAAAAAATCCAAAGCCAAAAACGTGGGGTTTTTCACAATATTCTAGTTGAAGCCCAAGATGCAACCAAATCCCAACCTCATTCCTTCAAAAGCCACATCTGTAATCTGAGTGGATAACTCACCTTATGTGCCATCATAATGGGAGGTTGTACTTAATAGGTACTGATAGTTCCCCTAACTCAGGCTGGAGAATGAAGTGTGTGGTGGTGTGAAAAATGTATTGTGCAAAGCCTGTTACCACTTTGCTTTAAACTACAGGTTATTGTTGTACTTTGCAGTGGAGGAAAAAAGGCAAGACAATGTGTTATACCACTGACAGACTTTTCCAAGGTTTGTTGTCAAGTTTCAGTAGCAATCAAGCTTTCTCTTGGTTGGCAAGTCCATGTTTTATGTGCTGACTTTTAAAGGAAGTGAACCTCGGGAAAAGCATCAGGGCTGAAGCAGGAGACTGATGGATGGGAGTCCACGAGGTCCTTTGCCTCACTGTGACATCAAATTCTTCGTGACTTCTGTGACTACACCTCTGAAGCTGGTTTCTGATTTGTGGTGTGCTGCTGTTTTGAGGGAAAACAGGTTGCAATTACTCACAGCTACTTCACGAAATACTCATTTAACAGTTTTCGAAAGGTGTGGGGTCCCTGCTGATGTGTCACGTACATCCTACAGCATCAGTTTTTAGGCCGGTGCTGTGATTCGTGCAGTCCCTCTGCAGGCCTTGATGCTGCAGGATCAAGGGGAGAAGGGGCTGGGTGGGATGCAATGGAATGCAGTGTCCTTAATTGCACATCTTATGTTGCAAAGCACTGTGTTTCGTCCTCTGCCTCCGGTAGGATGGCAGGGAGGAAGGTCTTTTGTGAGGCAGTGGAACAGAGAGGCCTGTTTATAGGATTATGTAATAATCCATGTTATTACACGCCACAGCCCACAGATGAAAGGGTCCAGCATCTTTCTCAGTATCAGTAAAATGAACACAAGCGGTGCCTTTTGCCAGCAGATTCCCACTGAGCCAGTGGAGTAGGAAGGAAGCAATTAACTGACATGTAGTGCCAGTAATAGCTGCTCTAGGCAGCACATTAACCAGTACATTAATTGATGTATTAATTGATTTATAAACACCAGCTTCCTGATTAGCTTGATTATTGCTATTGTACTGGGATGAGGAGGGTGGTGGGGGTCTCAGTAAGCCTTAGTGGCAGTGTAATTAAACATTTCTTTTGTTACACTGTGTGACATTCACTAAAACAGTGCAGGAATGATGCATTTTTCTCTGCTTGAGTAGTGAGCTGGATTCATTTCAGCAAACTTTTCACAGTGCTTGGAGTTGCATGAATGTTTTCTGAACTGTGACTTATCTAAAAAAAGAAGGCGTTTTGGTGAAATGAACAATGAAAATATGTTCTGCAAGGCAGAAAAGGGCTAAGAACCAGATGTTTAACTGTAGTAAAGGGTGTAAGGAAAGTTGTTCTGATCACTGTTACACTTGGGCCTTAGACTGTCCTGATGAGGGGCTTTCCAGATCCCTTTTTTGAGATGAACATCAAGCTTCAGCTGGTCACAAGGAAATAAATTACAGCTTTGTGCAGGTAGATTCTGCTTTTTCTTACAGGGCAGGTGCTGCCCTTCCGTGCTCTGGCTGTTTCCACTGGCAGTAGGCAAAAGGAAAACCAAGAGGGACAGGCATCCCTGAGCAACCCCTTCTCTGATGCTGGGCTCAGGGAGAACAACAAGAGTGTAAATTGTATCCTTCAAAGGCCTCAGGAGACCGTATGTGTGAGACAACACAGCTACATATTTCTTCTCAACAGGGGTTGTGCCTAAATTTTGGGCTGAATTCTGCTCTTTCTCTGCAGCATCCTTTGCTCACCTTCCCTCTGCAGCCTCTTCCTCCTATCTATCTCTGCAGCCTGCTCCTCTCTTCCGAGTGGATCAGCAGGAGCTGTGAGTCATTCCACATCTCGTACTAGACTCAGAACAATATTTAATCCCTTGACATCTCCCTCAAGTTGTTAATGGACTCTGTTCTTTCTCCTTTTGCCCTCTCATCATGGCAGGGGCAGAGAAGCATCTCTGGGGTCTGTCAACTCTTTGCTCTCAGACAGTTGATTGGGCATTGCCTTGGTGTCAGCAGCAGGCATTAGCACAGAATCCTGTGTGTAGGGAGCATTCTATTCCAGCTCTGAAGTGATGCAGTGTTGCAGTGTAAAACACAGATTCTGCCCGGTGTGTAGATGGGGTGTCATGGAATCACTGGTAAGTGGGTGACTTGGGAAATCAGAAAAAAAACTGTACATGTGCATCCCTCTGCCCCCCATACCATTTCAAACATCCCATTGATTGGTTTTGAGGTGCAAGAGTTCGTCATTGCCTGAAACACAGCGATGGAAAGAAGTTGCAGTGGAAACAGAATAATAATAGTCATGTAAAAAGTCCTTATTCCAAGATTTTTCTTTGCTTATCTTTTCATTTAGATGTCTTAAACTAATTTTCAGCAGTTCAAGATATGGGTGAGCTTCATGGAAATGAAGTTCCAGTGATCATGCTCTGAATTTTTATGAGCCAGGTGTGTTGCCTGTACCAGGTTTCATTCTCATAGACAGTGTCATATTCTTCCCCCATGTATAAATGCTTGAGGGCAGCTTAGTGTGCAGGGCATCAAACTGCTGCATCTGGACTTAATCTTTTTGGGTTTCCAGATTGTATTAATAATTGGGCAGCATAGGAAGCTACGAAGTCTAATTGTACACTGGGAAATGCTGCAGATATTTGTAATCGAGGTACAGGAACAGTGAAAATAATATCTTACACTTAACGAACAGAGTGAAAGGCAGCCAGGAGCAAAAGTCCCATTCATTTCAGGGGAATTTGTGTTGCTGAAATCTCTTAGAAGTTCTTGAAAATCCATATCTAGCTTGGCTAAAAATATTGGAATATGAAACATCAGATATGTTTCTATGCAAATAACTCTCCAGAGTCTATCTTTCCATGTTTATTGCAGCTGACAATGAGTAGTCTTTTGTTGCTTGGGTTGTTGGCACTGTCTGAATAATTTGGGGCAAGAGGCAGAATAACTTCAGTAACATTTATCTTTTATTTCACGGGATCTGTCCCCATAGGACTGCAAATGATGTAAGAGTCTGCTTCTGCTATTACAGCAACACCATTAGGAGCCTGCTGGTGGAAGACGAGTCCTGGATACAGAGGGAATGTGGTTGGAAGGCAAGGTTCACAGGTTAATGCCAGGGTTCAGCTTGAAATGGAAGCATGGGGATGTTTCTGTGCTCTGTTTGCCATTTTGGTCACCTTTAAATCTGGGCTATTTTTCCTGCCTGCTTCATATTTCTGTTTTCACATTAGTAAGAAAGCAACAGCTCAGGAGCAATACAATCGTCTGGGCCTTCAGTAAATGCACCATGACCCCTTTATATGACAAATGAATAAAACACAGGACAAACTACGTGTAGCTCAATACCTTACACGAGGCATCTTGTCTCTAGGCAGCTCATTTCTGTCTCTGTTATCATTGAGATTGTTCTTCTGGCTCACCTTTTCTCACAAGAGTCCTTTCCTGTAACAAATGGTAACTGTCCTCCGACTACTCACAAAGATTGTGGTTGAAAACAAGTTTATTCTTTAGAAATGCCCAGAAGATATTAAGTTTTATCCTCTCTTATTGTACCGCTTAATTGGTTTTGTCCTAAATGGTCCAAAGGTGCTGAATTCTGGATTTTCAATACAACTGGAATGGTTTATGTTGCATTAATACTAATCCCCTGTTAACACATTGTTTGACTGACAGTGTCACTTTAGAGTGGCAGCTTTCCTGACTGTGGACATGCATGGAAAGCCTGATCTGAAGCTGGGGACAGGTGTGTGGATTGGCTGTTACTGTATGGATTTCACATGGGTATATAAGTATTGCTAGGACTAACATGACTGAAGTGGTGCCCTTTAATATGCTGGTTGCTTGTGTATTGCTGCTGCTTTGCACTTGCCATACAGGTCTGTTCAATCCAGAGAACTGCTGGAATAATTCAGGGTCTTTTGAGTTTGATGCTACAGTAATCACAAAACCAGCTTTAACCTGCTTAGCAAATGATCCCATCTGAGGCAACATGTGGATTGTGACTGCCCCTTACCTTCAGCAGAGTGAGAATGAGCAGATTAGAGATTGTCAGGGATTTAGGGATGATGGAAATGGGGTGTCTCAGATGGTTCTGAAATAGTGTCATACATTTCTTCTGTGCTGCTGGGATTTAGCACTAGTGGCATTCATTGGCATCCAGTCTGTAAGTGTCCACCTGAGCCACAGAACAATGACTTTGATTCTGGGGGGACAAGGTTTGTTGCTGGGGTCCTGTTTCCACCTAGAGCTGTGTTCCTGGTAGTGCTCCTCATGGGTGTGCTGGCATTCTGGAATTCTGACATTCTTTCCTGCTGTGTGGTAGAACAGGTTCTTACCCGAGCTGTCCTTAACAAACAGCAGCGCTGTTGGTATTTCAGAGGGATAAAATATAACGGTGATTCTTCAGCCCACCAGACACATTAATATGTTTTCTGATTATTAATTCAGTTTGCTGTAATACCAGCAGTCTCCTCTTGTGACAGCAGTCAGAGGCAAAGGCTCTGACTGTAATTACAAATGAAATTGTAAATGAGCTTCTCTAGACTAAATGGGCATTAGATCAGGTACTCTTTGAGAGGTAAACAAGAAAGACTGAAGGGTCTGATTGATGTCTTATCTGGTTTTGTCTCGTTTTGCTTTTTCTAAATTACTGCCATTGTTATGCTCAGATTTTCCCAGTCATGGAAAGATTTTCAAGCGGGAATGTTCTTGAGGGTTCATTGGTATGATGAAAAGTGCAGAAGCATATGCTGGTGAGTCAAGTTTTCATTCTCTTCGCTAGTGATGCAGTATTGGAGATTGTAAAAATGTCAGTTTAGGACATATAGCTCCAAATAATTACTCTTCTGTAAGTCTGGGTAAAGCAATATAATGAAATTACTGCTAATACAGTGAATTATGGTTTAGATTAATGTTCACAGGCAATGGCTGTTGATTCTTTTTTTTTTTCTTGATTGTTTGTTTTTTCTGGTTTCCCCTGTAAGCAAGGCATTTTGATTTCAGGTTTAATAGTCTCTAATAGCTTCCTTTTTAAGGTCTGCTAAACTATCAGTATGAGGTAACTACCATTGATCTTAGCTTGATTTATGGTCTATAGATGACCAAGCAAAGACTTGAAAAACTACTTTGCACTAAAGAATAGCTATAAACCCCACTTTTCCATCAGAATGAATTTTGTTAGTCTGGAGATTCTAATAGAAAAAACCTTGGTATCATGCTCACAGATAATAAATTATCTGCAACCTTTCCCAGCCTGCAATCAATATGTTATTCGCTATTTATTTCCCAATTTTAATCAAATCCAGAGACAGAAAACTCAGAAAAGTCAACCCAGGACAAACCTGATGATAACAATGACATTTATTGACATTTCTGAGGCACAAGGAGATTTAAATGAAGTTAAGAAACCTTTCAGCAAATGACAAGGGGTCTAATGAAAACCCAGCGAACACAATAAAATATGCACCGTCAGCTGCACGCAGTTCAAAGATGGAATTTACATAAAAGTAAGATAACTTTGCTTTTGTGGCATTTTATCCTGCTGCTAGACAGCTCCTTGGTTGCTGCAAACCACAGCAATAACTTTGTGCTGCCCAGCCTTTCTTCTGATTATGTAAAAGAGAAGGAAACTGCAAGGAAGGGTTGAGGGACAGAGACAATCTAGCAGCTGAAAGATTTTTAGGTACTCTTTTATTTGTTGAAGACACATATATTTAACTGGGTTTCTAACAGATCCCTTTATTTACATCTCTGATTCTGGTGGATGTGTTCAATTTAACACCCTGCATGTTTGGCCTTTGCATTTGTGGCACATTTTGTAATGTTCCACCAGGTCTTCTGCATTTACAGCTGTTACCAAGCCCACTTGCAACCAAAGAGTCTTTTTTGTCCCAGTCTCATCAGGGACATTGCTTTTGACATTACTCTTTTCTCTATAGAAACCTCAAAATGTCTGAAATGTTCCTTCCTATGTTCCTGTGTCTGTTTTGGAGCCACAGTTTTGGAGGCAGGGCTTGCAAACACCAGTAATCTAAAGCACTTTCTGGATTGCTGTTTCAATTAATTTATTAGACAAATGTCATGCTGCTATTAAAAGAAGAAAAAAAGACTTGTGGTTGAAGACAGCATCAGGCAGTATGAGGAGACAATGATGAACATTTTTTTACTTGTGTATGTGAAAGCAGACAAGGTAACAGTCGACTCATGGAGTACCTGGGCTGATGAGGTGGAAGAGAATATGTGGGAGGGTAAGTTTGCAGCACTTCCAGAGGTTTGAGAGACCATTTTCAGAGAGCAGGCTTGTGAACAAGATATACACTGGATATTTGCACAACTTAGGCTTCAGTTTAGAGGCTCCTTGGAGGAGGTGCTGTTATTTGTTCTCCTGGTCCATAAAGGTCTTAATTCTGGAACACCAGCAGTAATTTAGCAGTGTGGAAGAGTGGAGAGGTCGTCTTGATTACAGCTTGTATGAGGGCCTGCCATACAACCGTGGGAGGTGCTTGAGGGAAATAGTTTTTGGAAGCAGCTGGGGAGTCCAAAACTCCAAGCAGCGTTTAAACGGAACCACGTAGTGCTGAATTTGCAAAGATATTCCAATACCTCCAGGTTGTACATCATAAGGCTCTGTCAAAAATTGCATTGCTATTGAAGTATGGCACAATTACAACTTTTCTGTTACGATCCCTCCAAACTGCTGTGGAACAGAACTGTAAGTCCAATGAGAAATCTTAAAAAAATTTGGGAATAGCTTCATTTTTCACATTCCTATCATGGATGATCAGAGATATTCAGGTTTTCTTTGGAAGTGCAGTAATGTTTAGAAACAAGGCACTACAATTGCAGACGTGGATTTCATGCTGCTACCTACTGTACAACAACTGAAATAAAAGCAGGTCCTTGTCTGATCTTTAAATTCAAAACAACACAGGGAAATTGAGAAAGTACTATGATATTATATTGGGAGCTGATGCAAAAAGATGTTCTGTAGACTTTTTGAGCATTGCATCAGGCCCTTAGTAAGTACAAACAGCCCCTCTATCTTGTTTCTCAGTCTTGGTAGCTGGTATACTGAGTCTTATTCTGTTAGTGTCCATTTTGTATGAATATGTAAAATGAAATACGTATAATTACTCCTTTGTACACAGAGCAGAAAAAATATACAATCAAGCAAAATTTTCAGTTTGCCTTTTCTTTCTAGACTGGCATAAAATGCCTGATATAGTCATTTCATAGGTATGGCTTTGATATTCTTCCATACAGAGAAATAAAATGAGCTGATGTAATTTAAATGACAGATTCTGGACGGGTACCTCCATTTACTTAATTCTGCCTTCTTTACTCTTTCCTATTGTATAGCTGACAAATTGCTTTTAAAGCTGTTACTTTGTATGAGTTGTGTAAATATTTTTAGTGTTCTGTGCATCTGCTAAAATATTTTTACAGTTGGGCAGCTGAGAGTGTTATCTTGTCTTTTATTGTAGGTCAGGCTTTTGCATTTGTCTTTGCTGCTTCGTGCTCTCCTGCGATCTCTTTCTGTCCTGATGAGGAGGAAATCATAATCAAATAAAATTTAGATTGATTTTATATTTATACTTCTCATCCTACATCATACAGTTTGTCAAGAGGGGAGCTGTGGTAAAGCTGCTGCTCTACCTACTGAAGTCGTTACACCATGGATCTATTGAGCTGTTTTACAAGCCCATGATCTGCTTCCATGAGGCAACCAGATTAGTGCCTCATAAAAGTGGCAGAAGCACCACTACTACTGTTCTACAAGTTTTTTATGCTTTGCTGAATTTTATCATTATTATTGTTATTTTACTGTTAGAGTGGCCTTGTGAAGCTGTGGTTGCAAGAGAGAATTCTCTGTCTGAAAACAACTCCAACCTTGAGAGAAGTGTAACCCCCCCTTTGACAGAAGCAGGAGTTTTATCTGTAGGTTTGAGATAGGATAAATGCCCAAGCTGCAAGACATGTCCGTGATGCTGTTCATTGGGATAGGTGATTTGTGAGGCCAGATAAATTTACAAGTTTGACTCTGGAAATGGAGTGAAGTAGTTGACATCAAAATTGTTGAATTGATACAAGGGAGATAATGTATCTCCTCATTTAGTTATTCCAATATCTATAGCAGTATTTGAATACTAAACTTCTGTAGCTCTTACGGAACCCATTTCTTGTTCCTCTTGGCACACAAATTTATTGGCACATACCAGCACTTTTAAAGCTTCAGCTTGTATTTCAATAGCTCTGTTTGGTTACAACAGTCATGACAACAACAGGCTGAAGTTGTGACAAAAGGGGGGCATTTTGCCCTTAGGTGCAGGCAAGCAATTAGAATTATACCCATTTGGTCAGTGGAAATTCTCTAAGAATCTGAGGGATTATTATCTGTTTATTTGCATATGTATTTTATTGCTTTGAGAGAGTCATGAGCAGTCTTTGTTTTCCTCTAAGTGTGCCCTCAATTTTAGAAGGGTGTGATAATCACGAGAAAAGTGGTCCAGAAGTTTTAATGAGAATTCCTGCAGATGCAGAATGATAGAAATTACGTCCTGTGCACCAGGGGAGGAAGAGAAATCCTTGGAATGAGAGGGCAGGCAATTTATCTGTCCCTGCAGCCTTCGAGGCAGAAAGGACATCTCACAGGGTCAGAGAATTTTAGGTTCTGGTGGGCAGCCAGGCAGGGGGAGAGCTGAAACAGAAGCATCCTGCGGGTGCGGGTGGTGATGCCCATGGCCCTTGCTCTGGGCACTTGACCTTTGCCAGGACACAGAGCTGGGGGCTGACCCCTGCAAAGGCTTTTAGGTGCAAGGACCTGGGATAGCCCCAGTAGATCGTTATTGCCACCTGGCTGAGTCCAAAGCAAAGAAATTTCTTTCTTTGCAGCTGCTTGCTGACTGACTGGAACCTTTTAGTTATCTTCTGGTGCTGCTGTTTCTGAATACCTCACGTTATAAAGTTCATTTTTCTTCTGTTCTATCTGGTGGTATGTATTGAATATAAATTATAATTGCAAATACAAATAAGGATATTTGTCTTGACATCACTTTAAGTGTATTTTAGCAGAGTGACTCCAGAGTGCCCATTCAGCAAAATGCATCCTTTCAGGTGGGATCATTTGCTTTTCCTCAGCTTGTCAGACAGAAGACTATTTCAGCTTTTGTCTCAATAACTCAGGGCTCTCTTAGTTTAAATTTATTAGAAGCCAGGGAAGGTGCCCTGCTGCAGTGTAACCTTGGATGTCTTACAGGCTTTTTAGCTGCAGTATAAGGGCAATGTCCTGGGTAGATACAAATTTAACTAGACATGAGAAATTGCAAAACCCTTTTTTTTATCACCAGTTTTCAAGTCCCTTGATTCAACCATCAGAATAAATTTTCTATGATCTCATAACTTCAAAAGCTCTCCTCGCTCCCTTCTTCCCCCATCTGTTTAACCAATAACCTATTCTCACAAACACTGAAAATCACATTATGGGCAAAGTTGTCTTGATGGGTCCAGAATGTACTGTGGTTCCATGCTGAATTAAGGTATAAGTGTGCTGAGACTAGGCAGGATAGGGTAAAAGCAGATACTGGTTTTTTTCTTAAAGATAAACTTTTTGAAGACCACTTTTTTTTAAACAAAGATAATAATAATGGATTTGGGGCCAACTAAGAAAAATGAAGATGATTGTTACAGCTGAAATTGAGCTTATTTTCATTCAAAAAGATTATAACTTGTTGGGGAATATGGAGGCAAAATTTTCCCCGCCATTTCCTAGTACTACTGACAGGTCAGAATCGTGATTTCACTGACTTGTTTTGTTCTCCTAAATAATTCGAGGTGATGTTGCCAATAATCTCTCTCTTAGTGAATACACATAGAGTATCCAAGATCTGAATCCACTCAAAGGAAATGAGGTCAGTGTGTTGTTGTCAGAGATGGTGGTTACCATGAAGGACACCAGATCCCTATTTCAGAAACTGAAGGAGCCAGTGAAAAAATTTTTTGAAAGATGTTAGACCAAAGTCGCGTTTAAAGAATGGATTTTTGTGGGAAAACTAATTGTGTCAAACCAACACACTTCACTTCTAGAGGATGAAAGGGAAGAAGCACTGAATCTCAGATGAGTTTGAGAAGTCTTCTGACCCTGTCTCTCCCAATGTCCTCAAAAGTAAAAAAAGCATAGTCTGCAGTGATCTGTGACAGCGTGTGTGTGCGTGTGCAAGATTGTTTGAAACTTCTGGATAGAAGTCAATTATCAGGTTTTTTGTCAAAAGAGTGGTGTTGGAGCTGCCCTGTACTGCTGGTTGTCCATTAACGATCCCCACCCTCAAGGTGTTGGCAAGTTGAGAGGGAGGAAGCTGCGCGCACAGGACAGCGAGAGCAGAATTTGAAATGATCTTTGCAACCTGGGGAAGACGAGATGCAATGGAAGAGGGGGAAGTGCAGGATACTTCAGTAGGCAAGCTGAGTCAACTGCATAAATAAAGAATGAGGAGCAGCTGGCTGGGAAGCTGTTATACAGAAAAGGGTCAGGGGTTGTGCTGAACCACGAGCAAATGCGTCTGAGTCATAAGTTAAAAATGTCACACTGCTGTGGTGAATCCAAATACCACACTGGGAGGCAGCAGGGCACTCGAGGTACTATTTCCATTCTGCTCAGCTTTGATAAAGGTCCCAGGACCTCAAGGCTAAAGGGTTATACTGAATTTGGGGCACTGGCTTAAAGATCTGGATCAGATGGAGATATTTCAACAGGAAGTTCCAAGAATGATTAGATTTCTAGAAACTGTCGTCTGAGATCAGAGACCAAACTGAAATTGCATAACCAAAATACAGGAAAAAAAAAATATGGAGGGAGCACATAATATTTCTTAAAACTAAAAAAAATTTCTGGAATGAATGAAAAGTGGATCTCTTCTCCCTGCTTATGGGCTTAAACTCCCGGTGTGTAGTGGGCTACAGCCATATCAGAGTAAGCACGATTTATTGGAAGATGCAGAAATAAGGAGGACTCTGAGAAGAGTTCAGGAGCTTATTTATTGACTGTGTAAATGAGGATTAGGAATTGTTTGGATTGTCAGGCAAAAGGTAGCATAATGCCCCTGGCAACCAAGTAAGAAGGTTGGATGGTTAATCTCCATCCTTCCCAGGTGTATACAAGTTCCAGATATAGTTCTGCTGATGTGTGAATATGTGAATATGGCTACTGGCAATCTGGAATGTGACAGGACAGAAAATGTGACAAGGAAAAACCCGTTAGGCTAAATTAACCTGGAAAACTAGAAAAATAAAGGGCAGATTATTTATAGGGGAAGAAGAAACTCAGCTAAGGAAGGAATATTGTTATATTGCAAACATGTAAGGTGTATGTGGAGACTTGCTTTGAACTTCTCCCTGGTTTAAAACACAAGGAATTAATGTGCTGCTTATGAAGTTTTAGGAGCTTGAAGACACTGAGGAGGGACTAGACCAGTCTCTGGCAACTTTTAGTTTACTTCCTATTGAAAGAAGCAGTCAATGTACAATGGTATGTGTGTTGACACTTACTACGATTACACTTTTGTTCTGCTTTGTAGATGTCCCCTGTGGGCAAGGCCAGTCCTGGTGGGCAGCAGTGGAGGACCAGGCAAATGTCATCTTTAGTTTATATCCCACTCAAAAATCATGATCTGTGTCTTGGCTTGTATTAGAGCAAATACCAAAGTCAGGAGGTGAAAACAAAACCTCAGGTTATACTGTCAAAGCAAAACAGACAAATACAAGGGATAAAAAACCCCCAAAAAACTCAAAAAGCAAAACCGTATCTCATCGATGCAACAAAACATTTCTGACCCTTTGGTTGACTGGAGAGAAGAGAGGTTAAAAAGAAAGGTTGGGAGGAGAGACGGAAGAGGGAATAGGGAATATACTTTCTACATCCATCATGGGCTTTGCCTGGGATAGAAAGAGAACTTAGACTGTGGCTGCAGCAAGGAGTTGTCTCTCTTTCTCTTGTGAGATTTCTTCATTACCATCTTTCTTCTGTAAGGGGAAGGGACTTTACTCTTTTCATATTTTATATTTTACTATCATTACTATTCAGTTATTGACTATCCAAGTATCAGTGTGGCAACATGCCACTGTTCTCTGTCCCATGCTGCTATCTCCATGGCTCAAAGAAAAAAAAAAAAAAAGGAAAATCACTGTCAAGCCAGGTAAGGATGGGTAAAAACATCAGCATAGAACACATGGAGCCATTAGCCTGTGCTTTTTATGGAAAGCAGGTCTGACCCAACCAGAATCCTCAGCCCTGAATAAATTTTAATTCAGCCCTATAGCCATGCAGGTTCTGAGATGGGTTGTTTCTTTACTTAGATTTTTAAAAGAGTGTTATTTTAAACTGCCTGAACACTGCACATATCCATAAAGATTGCATTCTTGGTGAGATCAAGAAAGCTGTACAGTCTCCTAAAATAATGGCTGAATTTTAAGCAAGTAAGACAGGAAAAGGAAAAGGGGAAAAAGAAAAGAAAACCTTTCACTTCCTCAAGATGAAGAGGCCATTTGTCACAGAACCATAGAAAGGTTTGGGTGGAAGGGACCATAAATCTCATCTATTTCCAAACCCTCCTTCCATGGGCAGGGACACCTTTCACTAGACCAGCTGTCTCAGAGCTTCCATCCAGCCTGGCCTCGAGCACTTCCAGGGATGAGGCATCCACAGCTTCTCTGGGCAACCTCTTCCAGGGCTTCACCCCGCTCACAGTAAAGATTTTTTTTTCTAATTTTTGAATCTAAACCTTCATGCTGGTGGAAAAAGTCTCTCTCTATATTTCTTGTAGGAAATTATTTTACATTACATTATATTTCCAATTATTTTACAATACATTATATTTCCAGACCTTCAGGTACTAGAGGGCCACAATGAGTTCTTCCCTCCAGAGACATCAAGCTGTTGCCCACAACAATTCACCACAACCATTCAGCCAATTCCTTCGCCACTGGGTGGTCCATTCATCAAATCCATGCCTCCACAGTTTACAGACAAAAATGTCATGTAGGAGACTCTCAAATGCTTTGCACGAGTCCAGGTAAATGGCATCTCTTGTTCTTCATTTATCCACCAATGATTTTAGGCCACTAAATTTGGCAGGTATGATGTGGCCTTACTGAAGCCATGTTGGCAGTTACCAATCACTTCCCTGTTTTCCATGTGCCTTAGCACAGCTTCCAGAGTGATATCAGTCTATCATTAATCTTCGCACACTGAGGAAAGGTTACGTGAACAGTGGTAGCTCTTCAGTTCTTTCATTATCTCTTTAGCCATGTGTCTTCAGAGAAACTTCAGTGTTTTCCTGACCCAAACATAGCAGAGAGATAACCTCACTTCTTATTAGTGCTGACAGAGGTACCTTGTCTCCACAGACCCCACAGTGTCCTCTACTTTCGGCGTTGTACATCACAGAGCCCTTGCGTGAACATCTCAAGGATATGCAGCAGTCGGCTTTCATCTGTGTCCTTTAAGGCTTTTCAATCTTTCATATCGCTCCCCCCAACCTTTGGAAATGATGCATTATCCAATTCCTGGCATTAAGAATTTACCATTCCTTGGGATGCCATGCTGGCATCCATCCCCTGTGATGCTTGAAAAGACAGCAGTATTTCATGGCTTTAGTCACCGTAAGAGTAACCTAGTTTCACACAATTTTAAATTGGCGTGAGCTTTAAAAATTATTTGAACTCACCCCCTGACCTGAATATTCACATTCTTGTCACATTAATCCATTTCGATATAATGGTGTCGTAACAGATTTGGGGAAGGCTCAGGCAAGTGGCTTTTCAGCTTAAGTAAGTCTGGAGAATTCTTTCTTCATAAGACACAAAGCACATTAAGCATCTCAGTGCAGGAGTTGGGCAACACAGCTCTGTGTGCTTAAAACAAAAGATTTAGCATTGAAAATGTGCTGGACACAGTGGAGAAGATGAGCTTTGGAGGCTGTCTATGCCACCCACTGAAGACAAGAAAAGGGTATTCAAGTCTCCATTATTTAGTGATAAAATCCAGGTTATTTATCCACTCTTTGTACCAAAAATCCTAAGAAATGAAATGTGTCAGGGAGGTGCAGTAAAATAATGGAGTACAAATAAAAGATAAATATAGTAACCTAATCTTGGCTTTTTTTTTTCTTTTTAACCAATATCCTGCCATTTAATTACGCAGTGTCAGTGTTCTTCACTGGCATACTAGTAATTTTGTTTTCTTTTGGGGTATTGTACTTTCTGTGACTTATTGTAGACTGCATTCTGCCATCCATGTCACTACTGTATAACTCACATTCTGCCCTCCCAGTTACAGCAGGAATACAAAGGGAGTGAGAGACTAATCAGAGTGAGCACAAAAGGAGACAGAATGTGTCCCTGAATGCTTAAACTCATCAAGAGAAGGCCTGCTGCCTTTTCTATTTTGAATGCACAGTTGGTGCCCAATATCAAATACTTTCCTTTTGGTAGTGAGGTCTGTGGTTGCCTGCACAGAAAGCATTATGATCCAAGCACTAATTCCTATTCCCTATTCTATTCTACTAAAAGTTGTCAGTGCTTGCATGCACCCATTGAAGTAGCTTAATCCTACTGCCTTTCTGACACCTGAATCAAACCAGACTCCCTGCATGGCTTAAGGGGCTGAGCAGATGTTTCCACGAGGCAGAAATGAAAACAGGAATATTCAGGTCAATGGTGTTGCAGAGACAGTAGTCAAGGGCCATGAAAGATGTGATGTGTAGCAGCAAGTTAAAGTGAAAGTCTCTGGCAGGCCTACCAAGTATATATATATATATAGGTGGACAAGGTTGTTTGCATATGTTACATCTAACTCTACGTATATTTGCACATGCAAAAGGAGGAGCACGCTTTCTCTTGGACACAGCTATGAAAACATCAATGTGCCACAAAAAGATAACTTCACCAGAGACCAGAAAAAAGGATATATGAATTGTATCTCTTAGGCACTTGTTGCGCTGTGAAATTCAGCAGGGTCAGATGTAGGGAAGCCAAAAAAAGCCCAATAAAAGAGGAAGTTAAGGTAGAGATAAAACATATGATTATTTTTCCAAGCAAAAAAAGATTGGAAATGCTTTTCAAAAGATGGTATTCACTTCATGATCAAAAGGTGTGGTGATAAATTTTGAAAAGAACTGTTTCATTTAGAGACCTGGCAATAAAAGAAGAGAATAATAGAGCCATTAGTTACATTAGTGCACCACATCTTAATATCAGTGGTAGAATTTCAGCTGTCATAAAGCAGCAACATCAGAAAATTAAGATCACAGCAACAAAGACAAATCTACAGTTCCAGGTAACTAAAATAAAGCAGGCTGTATCAAGACATGCTTCACAAAGAGTATTAGGTCCCAGCTTTTAAGAATAATTCTCATAAACCACTCATACACTGAAAATGTAAAATTTCAGAAGGCTGTAGTGCCATTTAGGAATTCACTTTTGCCAGTTTCAGATGTCTCCCACCTGCACTGTACGTTCACAGGGGGAAAGGAGCAGTTGTGATATCAGTGTGCTTGATGCGTACCTTCTGCTTTCTTGTCTTCTGGTGTTATGTGCCCAGGAAAACTCATCTTTCTTTGTGAGATAGCTGTGTTCCTGCGTACAGTGATGTCATTTTTGTGCTTCTTGTTAAAAATCAACATTTTCCAGGAGTAGCTCAAAAGCCCTTCCTGAGGTTGCTGGGGAGAAAGGTTTTATTTATTTCATCCTGATCAGATATCTTCCTGCATCCTTCCCTTAGCTCCTGTGGGCTTTCACACAAATAACTGAGTAGAAGTGAGGCCTTCGTGCCTTCCTCAGGCCCTTTTAAACCCCCAGAGCAATGTGTCAGCCACAGCCAACATGTCTGGAGTGATTTAGCGGCATCCCCTCTTCTGTTCCCCCCCGAAAACACGAGCCCCCTTGAGAAGGTTTCTTCTTCTCTGCACGCTTGGCCATCCTGTGGGATCACTCTGATGTGACAGACTCCTGAGGTGCATCCCCCGAAATGCTTTCCCTTCAAAGAATTTCTCAGAAAATACTCTAGGACTTGCTCTCTTTCCATGGAAATCTAAAAATTTGTGGTTTTGCTGCAAGGTTGGGCTGGCAGGGGAATAACACCTCTGTTTTCTGGCAGACTCACCAAGAACCAGAGGACCTGTATTGCCCACAGGCTGATTATTTTTGCTGGCCTGAGAGGGAAAAATGGTAAGGGACAAAACCAATGTTGGATTCTTAAGTGTTGGATAGTAGTACTGCAGATTACATTGGTCTAAAATCAGCTAGAGCCATTATCTCACCACTTTTTTGGGGTGTACTACCCCTACTATGGCAGACATACACATCCATCATCCTCTTCTATTTCAAATGGATGGCTGTGAAAAATCAGGACAACTGTGCCATTCCCTATATGCCTACATCACGCTGTACAAGCACTGTGTTCTCCTCAGTGAGGTCATGGATGACTATCTGCAGAATATATTGCTTTTATCCTGTTTGCTATGGAGTGATTACACCACTTCCTCCTCTGATGCTTGCATTCAGTGAAATGCCTACATTTATTAAGAAGTATTTTAAGAGATGGTAGGCGCTCAAACAGCACTCTTCTCTCCCAAACTCTTAATATCATTTGTTTATATGGCAATTAATGGCAATATTCTAGCCACCACACACTGAAAAAGTGAGCAGTTCAGTACCAGATATACTGTTAAGATCTTGTAGGGCCTCTCTGATTTGAGCAGACTTGGAAGATTTTCATAAATCTCCTTGTGTCTGGTTGTTGAAAATCAGCAAGAAAATTTTCTAATTTTAATGTAGTTTTAACCTCTGCTACTAACAGTCACCTCAGCTTACAGAGATGATTCACTGTGCTATACACAGCAATCAGAAATATTAACTTTGCTAATATCAGTCTGACTCAAGATACATTAAAATACCCTTTCAGAAAGCTAAAAATATATTGAATTTAATCTGTGCATGTTCTCAAATCTTTGAATCTTACACTTTTTTTATGGGCCCAAAAATGAGAGAAGCAAAGAATAAAATTGCCCTTGATACTGCAATTACGGAAATGTGGAGAGCTTGGGCAAGAAAAGATCCCCACTTGCATCTTCTGAAGATGACTTATGTTTCTAAGGACATAAAGGTGGTGTTGCACACCACTTTTGACCAAACAGCACAGAGATTCAGTGAAATGTTCCCACTTGAGACAGGTGCTTACATAACTGAATAAAATTAACAGCTTTCCTGTTTATGTAGTCACAGGGAAAAAAAATCTCATTAGGATGTGGGTCCGATGTCAGACTGCATTGCTCCTCAGGGTTCTATTTCCCTCTGACTTTGTATAGAAAAATGGAAGTACTGGCCTTGCACAGGGTGTGTGCAGTGGCACCAAGGTGACACACTGAGGGTCTTTGCTGCCTCATGATCAAACAAATGAAAGGAGCAGTTCACACACAAATGCTGTAATAATGGTGTCGTGAGGCACCAGTGGTTTGCTGATGGAGGGAAAGGAAACAAATGAAAATATTTCTTAACTGGTAAATGTGAACTTGGTTGAACTTTTTAAAAGTGGAAAAAACCATAAATGATGTTTCAGGCCTTCTTTTCTTTTCTTAAAAACCTTTGGAAAGGAAACCATGTACCAGTTATAATCCTTTAAGATAGCAAAATTCTTTAAAATAAATTGTCAGGAGAGATCAAAGAATGAGTCAGGGATGTAGGAAAGGCTGTGTCATATCCAATAAATAATGAGTGTTTCTTTAGCATGTTGCCAAAGGCAGCCAGGATCTGGTCTTTTACATAAAGCAGTGGAAGCCTTGGTGTACGTGTTAGGTAAACGTGCTTGAAGAAAGGAGGAGGGAAAAGTAAAACCAAGGTAATTTTTAGCATCTTCTTTTGGTTATCGATTGTTTTTCTTAATCTGTTATTTGATTAGCTGCTGGGACTGGTCAGACCTTAATTAATAGCAGGTATTAACATGGATGGAAGAAATGGGGGAGGAAGGAGCTGAGAGCAGTGGCAGCATAAAGATAACTCATCTATAAACAAGGCACAGGTAGTAGGGAAGACTGTGTTGCTGTACAGCTCAAATTTAAAAAAAAATCAGGACCAATCTCACCACAGATCTCTCTTTTTTATTCCTTGCAGCTCAGAATTTTCTGGAGTTTTACAGTTGCTTTTCTTCATCCTGTTACTTTCAGGTATCCCATCTTTAGCAGGCCAGCTGCTTCTCTGTGTGTTACATCTGACAATGTAGAGCTCTTGTAGTGGTCCTGTGTAACGAGAGACCTGGCCTGTGCCTTCTTCCACAACTGAGACGTGGTTTGAAATACAACATTTTCACACACCATCCTCCCACCCCACCCCATGGTCTCCCCTGCAAAAGGACTCATCAAGCAGCAGCTCTAGAAGAATCGGTGGGCTGAGAACAGAGAGAATCACAGAACCAATTTAGCTGGAAAAGACATTTGAGATCGTCAAGTCCATTACAACCCTGCAAATTTTTCCCTCTTTCCCCATTTCACATCAGCTTGTGTCTGCTGAATTTGCCAGGCACCCTGATGAGACTCTTTAGAGACTGCTGGTGGGCTACAGCACCACCACTGTGCTTTGTGCACAGCCAGGAGCTGGTAGAAATCCCTGTTAGTGCTGTCTCTGAAAAGCAGAGCGCAATGCCACCACAGGATGCCCTCTGACTACCAAGACAGGACTGCTGATATTAAGCCCAGCTTAAGCAGGGTAATATGAAGGGTTTGTACCACAAGCCATTAGGTGCAGAAAGATAAACATGATCTTAATGACTGAATGCTCTGCTAAATAAAGCTGTGCACCAGAACCGGGGCACATCTAAAGCTTGGCCTTTAATATTTCTGTGTGCTTAAATATCACAGGGGTAGAGTCATCCTGGGATGGGTACCAGCAGAGTGTCTGTGGCTGCCGTGTTTCAGGAGTGTAGAGGGTCATTGCAGAGCAGAACAAGTCAGAAATTGTGATCTGTGTATTTGGGGCAGGCTGCAGGGCTGGCAGGCTGCTGGGTGGGTGGCTAAGGAGCCTGGCAAATATAAATTGTGAGGTGGGAGTGAATGTTCCCATCTGATGATAGACACGTCTAAATGGGGACTTTATTTAGCTAAAAAAATTAGTTCTTTTAGCACAATAAAAACTGGTGAAAAATAAAAGAGGAGGATTAATGGAATACATTCCTGTGAGTCAGTGGCAATATCCAGCAAGGTATAGAGGATTGGTTTTGATTTGTTGTTCTTTTTCTCGATGAGATATCAGAAAGCCCCTCCTCATCTGATTTTCTTGGGAAAAACAGACCTTCCCAAGGTGAGAAAACAGATTACATATATATATATTCTTCAAGTTAGAAAAATAGAAAAATGAATGAAGACATCAACACAGTTATATTTGGCTAAATAATTCTATTTCAGAATATGTATTTTGCTTAGAGTCTCATAATTTAGTGCTGATTTTCCAGGCAAGCATGAGTATAGAATCCTGTTCTCTCTCAGTGCTGCTTCCACCCATTTCTGAAAGTGTTACCCAGTTCAGCCAAGACTTAGGTGGATTAGAGGATCTCGAAGATGAAAGTCCTATTTTGTGAAAACTCATTCAGGAGAAAAACTGGAATCCTTGCTTCTGTGGAGGAAAGTTCACAGTGCCTGCTCAGTAGTTGATTGGCCTGATGGCCTCTTCTCAAAGTAAATCCAGGGCTTAGGAGAAGTGCCAAGGCTGACTTTGCAGAGAAGGAAAATAATAAGGCCCTGTTGACACAGGGAATAGGGGTTTAGGTCCTACGCAGAATTAGGAGTATGCTGGTAACAGAGGGATATTGAAACCTGTCTCCAGAAAGATTTGCTCATCATGGAGCTGGTTGTGTCTTCCATTTCTTTTCAGCCCAGATGGTGAAGCCAGCTCCCACTTGGAGATAAAATTATAGTTCTGTTTCTTTTTTTAATTATTTTTTTGATTGTGTTAGTCCTACTTTACCATGGATTCTGTGGTGGTGAATTGAGGTCTGTACTCCAGAAAAATTCCTTAAATTCCCTCTGGAGATATTTCCATCTCTAGTGTTTGTGCACCACACTGTGGTAGTGTTGTACAAACAATACAGTGTTAAGCCTGTGAAGGAGTCTCAGTAGGAGATGATTAATTTATAAGCATGATTTTTTTTTTATTAAACTTATTTCCTATCCCCCAAAGACAAGTTCCCGTTTAATATCCCCTCTTAATTCTCTCTGTCAATTTTCTGATATTGGACTGGACTTTTCTCATATTAGTTCTTTCCTAAGTGGACAGAGGGATTTTTTGGTGCATCTCATTCATCTCTTGAGTGTCTGGAGGCAGATAAAGTGAAAGTTTTGAAAGCAGGTGAGAGCGGGGTGGTGGCAGGTTCTGTTTTCTCTCATCTGCTCTGCTCCACGAGCTGCTCTCGTGTCTCTGCAGTTGCTGCTGAGCCCTGGCCCAAGGTAGGACCTGCTCTGCCAGAGCCTTGCAGTGACAGCTTGATGAGATGCTTCTTCAGCCATTATGTGCAGAGAGAAACAGGGAGAGGAGATTTAAAAAGCAAACAAAGCAACCAAACCCGGGGCTGGCTGCACCTGAGTACAAAACAGGACGGCAGGAATTGCCATGCCCTATTAGACCACTGGTCCGTCGCGCCCTGTGTCCGGCCTCAAATCCCAGCCAACACCAGATGCTCCAAAGTGTGAAACAAGGCACAGCGCAGCAGGCAGCCGTGCTGGCAGGAGGTGTGACTATAAATACTCACTTGCTTATTATTTTTTTTTTGCTTCTTCTCTTGGAGGCTTAACTCAATAATTTAATTTCAGCACATTCTTTTCTCCTAGCTTTGCCTCAAAAAAGGGTTTGATTCTCCTGCCATAGTACCAGTTTCCCAGTCGTCTTTGCTAAGCAGCTGAAGGATTCACTGTGTTCTCTCAATAGTAGCTTAATTCTGTGGGTATTGATAGCTGGGCAAATCCATCTGCAATAAAATCTGCTCTTTGGCTGCATGTAGTAACTTCTCAGGCAGGTCATGTACTCCATTCCACTGCTATCTCCTGTTCCTCTGTATATTTTTCTGCATTTTGCATTATCATTTGTTAAATACATTCCAACCCGCAATTTATCTTAGTCAGCAGTTTTAGGACCTTTGTGTCTCTCTGCACGCCCAGGGAATTTAGAAATAAATCACTGCTCTTACTGGTTGTTTTTAATGCAAAAAATGTTTTAGAGAAAGTCGAGAGGGGTTTGGTCAATATTGTGTGGACTCTCTTGTGCAATAAAACATTTTCCATATGCTTTCCCAAGTGCTAGGAGAATCCTTATTCGATTCAATTTTCTGTGCTTGATATTTTTAATTTTTAATATGTATGTTTTTCATCGAATTCAAGCTCTGCTGGTTAAATTTCATGTGCTGGAGATAATGCAGGCACTAGTCAAAATTATTTTTCTGCTACCTATGCATTGATTTGTCTTGGCAGGTTTTACATAAAAAGGCTCTTTCTGAAATATTTTGTAGGTTAGGTAATGCAGAATAAGCTAAGAAAACAAGAAACTGCAAACAGCACAGCTTTGTTAGGCAGGGTTTCGTAGATATTCAAAGACAGTATGTGTTTTTAATAAGAAGTTTCCTAAACTACATTGCTTTGCTGAGGTGGAAACTGCATTAATGTAAGGCAAACATGTCTCTTCTTTAAAACCCATCAAAAAATAGGGTTCTTTGAAGTGAGGAGAAGGATTTGCATAAAGATCAAGGTCTCCCTCCTGCACCACTGAAAGAAGTGAAAGTCTTCGTGCATCTGAATCTGATCCTGTGGTGGTGTTGATGCCTTAAGTGGCCACCTAGAAACAGAGACTAGACAGGAATAAAGGAATAATAAATATAAGGCAGATATTTATTTGAAAGGCCTTCAAAGGTACACCCTGGGGAGCCAAAGGCTACTGCCAAGATGGAACCCAAGACGGAAGATGAGTCACAAGTTCTTCATACTTTAATAGGTTTGGTTCATTTGCATATCAGCATAAATTTGCCAATTAAATATTTAGCTAATGATGTAATTTCCCCAAACTTACTTCCCCTTCTCAAGATGTTGGTTTGCACATTTTGGGCCTAGGACAGTCTGGGTATCCTTGGACAGCAGGCTTAGAGAGGCTTTATTATGTCTATCTTAGCATGAGAGAGCAGGATTTAACGGGCTGCGTGAAACTTCACAGTTACACATTAGGCAGACCAGGATTTGAAAAACATAAAAGATAAAATTTAAGGCATCAGTGTGGGGTAGAGATCCTGCTCCCAGTGTGCAGTGAATTACCCTGGCTAGGCTTGCCTGCCGGGTCTAATTATTAGTGGAAGGTGTAAACGGGCTCCTTTGGTGCCCAGGGTGAGTGTTCCTGCCTCTGCCCTCCTCTGGATCAGTGCCAGAGCGCTTGGCACTGTCAGGGCTGTGCCACACCCATGGCCCTGATGTCCCTTGGCTGCTGTGCAGGGTGGTGGAGCACCTCTCTTCTTGCCACATGCATTTCAGAGCCTTCACTGAGAATGTTTAGGAGCAGAGGCTGTTTGCCCATCGATTTGTCTGCCGCTCTCAGCAGGGCGAGTCCTCCCCAGCACTGGGAGTCACTGAGCGCTCAGGTAATAATGCGTAATAAATGATCACGGAGTAAAAAATTGTTGTGAGGATTGTGTAAAATTGATTCAAATGAGAGGCAATTGTCACAACTTGTTTCAAAAACAAAAGCGAGGCTTTTAACAGAGCTGTGGCTATAATGCTTCATTATCACAATCAAGTTTCTGTCAAGAACTAAGAAAGGCTGGGAGCTCACTGGGACCCCTCTTGATAAAGAAGTAACATTCACTTGTTGTTTGTGAAATTAGTCTACAGGTTTAACAAATTATAAATAATTGCTGAAATGAAAAATGATTGAATAATGCATTCAAGGGACAGTTTCCATATTAGCAAACTGGCCTGGTGCACATTCAGAGGAATTTTCTGCCATGTTATTTAGCAGCAGGGATCAGAAATATTCATTTCCTCACAGTAAGATGTATCTAACAGTTTCCTTAATTTGGAGACAATTAAGACTGGTATGTGGACGGACTATTGCAGTGGAGTGACTCATGCCATACTTATTAGGGAACAATAAGATTACTTTACCTTCTGAAGCAAAGCTAAATCTCCAAGCTACTTATTTTTAAATAACTGCAGACTATACGAATAGGGATAATCGGATTCTAGAGATTTTTCTTTTACTGAACCAACAAAAAGCTGACACATCTATTTGCTGTGCCTGAACAAAATGAAGAAAAAAACCCAACAGTCTAGAGAAAATGACTGAAGTTTATAAGTATAACTGATCTTTGCATGTGTGCGTTAATACTTCTGGTGTGGTTTTTTCTGAAGTTCTCCAAACATTGGTAGACGGAGTTACTTCAGCTGAGGAAGTGGGCAGAACTTCGCAGCTTGTGCTTCCTTATCACTTCATGAAAAATACAGTTCTGATATGTACAGGAAAATTCTGAAAGAAAGCAGATATTATCCTGCCAATGTGCCTACCCTTACCTACTTGTTACGTGGCATGGCTGTTGTAAATGTGGATTTATCACACACAGCTGCCTCTGCCTCCAGCTGGATGGATGTACTTTCCTCAAAGCTGTCCCCTCGTCAGACAAGACTTTCAAATGGTCATCTTTCTGCCTTATCAACCTAAAAGTCATCATTACATAAGTATGTAGCCAGAAAGTCCATTTTCTCAGAAACCTGTCAAGAGATGCTTTCAGGTTTTGTAGATTTATTGGCATAAACAACATTGCAAACAAAATGGTTCATGTGGGCTTCAAGGCTAACAAATGTTACTGATAAAACTTCTGATAACACAAACAGATTTTGGGCAAAATTAGGGAGTCACTGAAAGAAGAGGTTCCAGCAAAAATAAGGTTGAAAATCAGTGTGGGACTGTCCTGTGCAGCCTTTGTGGCTTTCTTGGTCCTTCGTTGAACTTCAAGTGTAGTGTGAAACTATAAGGAAAGAAGAGGGGAGGTCTGGACAGAGGAAGAGCATTATAGAGATGTGAGGTCAGAGCATGTGAACTGGACAGGTAAGAGGGAGAGCACGAGGAAAGGAAAATGACCTTGCTGTAGCCCCATCAAGAAAGGAAGATGAACTTGTCCTGGAAGCAGGGAGAGAAGAGGAGCAGGGCAAGGAATTGAAGACATTCCATAATAAAGAACAGGCTTAGCAGTAGGAATAGTGATGAATGATCAGCTGTACAGTGCAGAGACAGAGAGAGCTGTTAGGCAGAGGAGGCTGTGCAGAGATAGCTACAGGGGAAGGAAGACGGAGAGATAATTACAGAGAAGTAAATCACAAAGCAATACATCTGTATAAAGAATTTAAGTGGGAATTCAGTAAAGAATAAGGTTTTTTAATACATTTCCAGATATATTTCGGCTTGGATAGAATTAATTTAGACATTTGGGGGTTTTTTTAAGGATGAATGAGGAAGTTCTTTGCACCGTCCTTCTGAAGGAGGAGTGTTGTGACATTTGCTAGGAAGTATAAGGATTTTCAGAAGATAATTTGCCTGTTTACAGTCAAGGTCTCAAGAGAATCTGGAAGTTTTACAGTACAGTAGCCAGTAGCACACTGTTTGATTTGTCTCAAAATCAAGGCATCATTTTTCGCAGGTGTAGTGGTTGGACACTGAAGAGTTTTTGAAAGTGTGTCCTACAGTAGTCACACCATTTAAAAAGATGCTCACCAAAAAATCTCCTTTTCTCCTTAGGTTTTTGTCTTTTTTTCTCTTCAGATATATCAAAATAGAAGAATCTAAGGAAATAACATACATTTTGTCCAGTGGCTTTAGGCAATAACACTATCATTAGTGATTATTGCTGCATACCCAAAACCACATACTACCAGAAATGGGATGCATGGTGAAAAGCAAATTCATCCTGATCTCACAAAAGTCATCTCAGCTGATAAAGTCTGAACACCTCAGCTGGATTTATTAGAATTGGGGGATGCTTTGAAATCACAGGAGAGTTGTTCACTGATTTAAAGACCATATCAGCAAAGGAGCTTCATAGAACAACCACAACAAAAAGCTGTGAGTTGCAGGAGCTTTGGGATAACTTCACTTAAGAAGATTCCTTTTTATTTATCTAACTGTGCTGATCACTGTGATCCTAAATGTAGAAGATCTTAGGAAAAGCAATTTACTTATCCAATTTCTCAGGGGGAAGAAAAAGGCACAAGAAAAATACTAACATTCAAAAACTAAAAATGTAGGGAGCTCATGACTCTGCTTGCATCCAGCTGTGAGCCATTACTCACATGAGTAGTTTCACTGATTGCAGAGGGTCTATTTGTGGAGGCTGGAGCTTACACCTGGGAGCAGAGCTAGCAAAGGCACAGGAATCAGGCACCAGTTTAAGGAGGCAGGCTGGAGCAGGAAAAGGCTGTTCTGCCTGCGTTGGAGGATGTGCTCCTGCAGGCTCAGGCTCTGGTGGCACTAACACGCACAAGGTTTGAGGGCAGCTACTACTTCACTACCCTGAAGCCTCTGCTCTGCGCCTCCTCACTGGCCCAGAGGCAACAGGAGCAGTAAACAAGGGATTGGGAGAGGGTTTATCTGGGATTTGAGTAAGAGCAACAGAACAGAGAACAACAGAAGATGAAGGTGAAATTCCCAAGCTGGTCTTTCTTCTCCCCTCACTTTTCTGGTTATTCCACCAACAGCCCTCTATCCCTTTCCTGCTCTATTAGCTCTTCTCCACCCAGACCCCCAACTCTCCCTTTCCACCTCACCTGCAAATCCCTCTCCTTTAACCAATAACACTACAGCTCTCTCTTACTCACCTCTAGTCCTTTCTGCCACATGGAGAGCCTCAAAACTTTATTTCGTTCCTGTTACCACACAAATACAATTTTCCAGCTCCTTTTGCCCTTCCTGGGTTTCCAAGCACTGCCCTTCACCCCAACATGCACACCTGTTAGCAGGTGACTCCTTCAAATCTGGCCTGTCACTGATGCTGCTGGATTGAATTTGCTTGAAGGATCTTTGGAAGGACAAAACTGAATTTGTAGCTGGGAAGCCTTGAGCTTTCTCATCTGTAAAAGAAGCTGAGGGAAGAATAAGATTCAAAATCCAGCTTTTAGTGATTCATATGGGAAATAAGTTTTACAGAAATGTCTTAAGTGGGCTATGGACTAAAACTTGGAGATCTCAGCTAATAGCTCAAAGCCAAAAGAATAGGGCATGATGTGTTAAATCCCCTTGCTAAAATCTACTTACCTATTCTAATTACAGAGATATCTCATCAGGACACTGACATAGAACCCACTCCTTAAACTGTCTTATCAGGGAAGAAATTTGTGCTCAGTTCACAGGAGAAGAAATGTGACAGATGAAAAGGACTAAAAATGCCCTTTACCCTTGTATTTCTTTTCTTGGATTTAGGGCTTGAGGTGGGTCTGCTTTTCCTTAATATGCAGAGTATAGCAGGCAGCTGCATGAATGCCAGCTGTCACATGACTGTGGAAAACTGGAAGGATAACTGGCCTAAGGTAATTCTCTTTGACTTTCTTTTTTTTTTTTTATATTGCTACCCCTAATATTCCTTAAACAGCATTTTTTGCACAATATAGAATACTGAAAAGATCAAAAAGTGGTATACAATCAAATACAGTTGGAAGGTTTGGCCAGTTTCACAGTGTCCCCGGGAAGCCAATACCCCACTCTAGGAAAATGTCTTTATTCAATACAATATTTACACAAGTTTGTGATAAAATAAATATGGGTTGAAGCAGGTGCTTCAGTGCATTCATGGATCAGAGACCAAGATCATCATAAGCACCGAATTCGAATTTAATTTTTTTTTGTCTTTAAATATTCAAAGTATATCTGCAGGGCATATGGATGCTTTAGATAGCTGTCACTTGATGTAAATAATGTGATTTTCTAAATTATTTTTTTGTATCCTCTTAATTGTTCTTGTTTTTTCCTGGAGTTTATTTCTCCATCTACAAAGGTGAAGATGATCCATGATTCAGTTCTGTTGTTTAATGGCTATTTTGGCATTCAAGTCACTTGAGCTCAGCACTCCGCCCCAGCTGTAGAAATTTTCTGTTCTTTCAGGTGAGTGAATAGAGTCACCAGGGTATGTGCATCCCTGTATTCGTATTTATTTTTGTAAGAGCAAGGTGCCTAGAGAGCCCTTCAGGGAGCATTGAATAGCTTATTGAAGGTCTAGACTATTAAAAGTGTGCCTCACAGAACCTAATCCTGATGAGGATTTAGCTCTGATCAGCTGTGTTGCAACCAACAAAGAAATGTTTCTTCACTGCCTTGCCTTAGTGGCCAAATCCACTGTGTGTCAGAGCAAATCTGCATGAGGCATTCTTACACAAAAGATGGCAAATCATGGCAGACATGCTATTCCTTTTTTTATTTTCCCTTACTATCAGGCTGAAAAGTAGCATCCTCTCAGTCTTCCTTCCTCCATTTTTCAGACCCAGTTATCAGCTATTTATTCAATACAAACAGAACTATTTCTAGCACTGAAAGTGAGCGCCTCTGATCACTCCTGAATACCTGTCACTCACTGCTAGGACACCTTCCTTGAAGCTGGAGAATATAGGTTCAAACAATCTCAAATGGCATTCCCCCTATTTCTGTTTATACACTTGAAAATGTCTGCGGACCCACCAGGCTGTGCATCTGCTGAGCCCAGCAATCCCAGAATGTGTCAGATTTAATCTGTGTGGTATCCAGCGTGCCTAAGACATGCTGAACTCAGAGCACATTTGCTCTGAGTTGATCCGGAATCTACAGTGGCATTTGTCTGGCACTTTGGGGCACCCAGACTTACTGCTCAGATGTTCAAAAGCCTCAGGCTCCGCTGGATGGAAAAATAACTTGTCTGGAAAAAACTCAAGTAGTTTGACTCAAAGGGAAAATTTTTCTGGGTGTGCCAGAAGCCTCACTTTGCATATGCAAGGAGTTAAGTATGTGTAAGACTCTGACAGCTGATGTGGTGGACTGTGGCAGAGAAATGCAGTTATTAGAGGGCAGCCTCTACCTTGTGACAAACGATAGATCTGGATATCTCTAACTTCAAGACGATAGAGAGAGTCTTAATCCCAGCGGGGTACCTCTCTGAAACTGATCATACTGCACCTGCATATGTTGAAAAAGGATAACTGTGTGGCTTAGGTGACTCCTTCAGCAAGCTGAGGTCGGTGAAAAGCCGTACAATATCTCTTGCAACATGCTGTGTGTTCTCCTCACCCTGAGCAAGGGTTTGCAGTACACAGCAAAGAATCTAAAATTTGGGAAATTCAGCCTAAGACTGGAATCTGTGGTCCTACAGGTGGTTGGGTTGATCTTGTGGCTTGTGTCCAAAAGGAAGTGAACTCACTTTCTCCTCCTTCACACCCAACTTCGATACCTGTCAGATGCTTTTGGAAGCTGTGTTCCACCTTTTGTCTTTTGGCAGAAGACGACTTTCAGAGCAGGTCACCAAATGTCTTGTGCAGCTCTACTCTGGGCTTCACAGTCTGTGAACAGCAAGCAAAAAATGACTTTTCTTAATGGATGTCCGCACTAAAAGACAATGAGGAGCTCAGTTATTCCAGGAGTGGAGATAAAGCTGTCTCCATCCAGATCGCAGACAAAACTGGTTGGACTATTTTATCTACACTAGATAAAATATTTCAGACAAATATATAGCGTGTTAGGATTCAGGAATGCAACATCTTTAAATTTGGTACTATGATCACAGCTGATGGCAAATGTATGTATTGGCTGAACTGGGTACCCTTGGAAGAGCTGAATATTTTTACACAATTATTGCATGCAGTTGTATACATCATGCAAATATGAGTAATCCTATATGTGCCCTCACATACCAGATGGGGCTTTTCACATCCAAAGAGGGTCGTGTTAAAGTCATATGTAAATAACTCTTTCCATTGTTTTAGATTTCCTAGTCTTACTAAGATTAATGAATATGGTATTTATCATGCACTAAAATTTGTTATTTAAAATACGATACATGATATACCCAGTGAAATTTACCCTGATTAGGGAAAAAAATTACCAAGAGATGATACAAACTGTAAGTCACACATGAATTACCTGGAGAATGAAACTTCTTGCTACTGTATATAACTCTTATAAAGATAGTGGTCCCACAGAAGATTTCATATTGCTAGCTCTAAAATACAGCTACTTGCACGAACTTATGATAATACAAAAGTGTTGGAAGGGGAGTTAATTCACTCCTTTATAATGATGAAGTTATTGAGCTATGGTAATAATTTCTGTGGGTTATATATTTCTTGGGGGAAAAAAATGTACTCTGGGCGGCTACCCATTGGGCTGAGAGGGATCTGGGTTTTTTAATTTTGGCAGTTCTCCCAGAAATAGATGGTTGAACTAGAATATAGTCAAATCCAAGTTTTTTTGGATAGAAGCCCATTTCAAGCTGCAGACCTTGCTGGTGTCCTAGAGTGTGGTGAGAGGGGAGCCTTGACTATTTGCCCACAGTGTGCCACTTCTTGCCGTGGGTATAGGCTGTGTCCTGACAGAGTATGCAGGGTATAGGAGCATAGCCTGCCCCAGTCTATTCTGCAGAACAGGTTTGCTGTTTGACTCACAGCAACTACTTCTCTAATTCTTTGTCATTTCCCTTCTCCTTTTATCATTCGTTCTATTTCATTGGTATTTATGTGATGGTGAGCTCAAGAGCACTTGTAAAATGCTGACAGCAGATTCGATCTCATCGGACTCTTCAAGGTACCACTCTTACACAGATAAGATAATAATGATGTTAATAGCCTCAGAGAACTTGTGGCAAGGCACTGCAAATTTGTAACCAAAGTATCTAACCCGAGGTACCTGCTTGATTGCAGTTTAGTTTACCACAGCAATGTGAAAGCGCTGCTGTCTCTCGAACGCCCTTCAGTTTGAGGGCTCTCCTCGTGTAAGACATAGTCCAAGCCATCACCATCCTACACAGCTCAAAAGCTCCTTTTCCTCTCAGTTTTCTAGCTGAAATCACCTTTGAGACATCACTTTCCCCCTCACTCCTAATAAATGATAATACAGCAAGAGTTATTTCTTAAGTGGGATGAAGTCTGTTGTGTTTTGAAAGTGTGGGGTTTGCAGTGCTATTTTTTCAATTATTTATTATTCTTTTAGTAAATATTTGGAGTCCCTCGTTCTGGTTCTTTGTTAGACGTTATACTGCACATGTGGGCTCTGGCAAGTTGAGAGCTGTGGGAGCAATTCTGATCTGAAACAGCCTTCTGGTAAACACAAAAATGAGTGTACACCAATTTCAGAACCTCTCTATCTCGAATTACCAAAACAAACAGCTTTGAAATTGGAAATGTGTTTACCCTGGCCCTTCAGTCTGGCAGAACGACCTTGGCCCCATGGAATGGGAGCTATTCATTTGAAACATCACAGGCATTATAAAGGTTTGGAGACCAAATATGGAGAGGGCTGTGGGCATTCTGGCTTGAAATACATAAGGAAGAGAGGAAAAAGCTTGCTGGATCCACAAGATAACGTGAGACCCTTCTGTTGTACAGGGTAAGCTACAAAGCTCTTCACTTTTCAATGCAAAAAACCACTGTAACTTCAAAATTTGGGAATTCCCTGAATTCTATAGCATCACTAATTGTTTTTCAGAGGCATTGCAAATGTTATGACGGGAACCATAGGATGATTTTGTCTTTACACTCTGTTCATTGACAATAAAATAAGTGACAGGATTTGTTTTTAACTCCATAATTATAAATCTTGGAACTTTTGTGACGAAAACTAGTCTTCAATGCCTTAAAATTTAAATTATTAAGATGTTAAGTTAAAATTGCTAAGTTTACAAATTAACTGTACGCAGGGAAAGAAAAATCATGATCACAGACTTTAATGACTAAATAGTTTTGATTAGGTCTTCTGAAAAGATTATGGAAAATAGTAATAATCTGAAATAAGTCACATTAAGAGTTTTTGTGCACGGTTAAAACTCATGTACTTGGCATAAATTTTAAGTGTCGTGTGGTTGTCAGGGCTGATGACTATTTTACACACATAATGGGCCAGAGCTGACTGAAAATAGTTTATCTTAATAGTATCTATGGACTAAGTGCTTAAACATATTGTTGCTAAATTCAGTGTATTTCTGGGGATCCTAAGAAGCAGGTAATTAGCGCATTGCAATTTTATTTCCAACATCAAGTAGCAATTGGAGTCTGTGAGCCAACTTCACAGATGGCATAGTCAACTTTAACTTCATTTATTTCATTGTGATGTCCTTGTTTAGTCCACTGATTATTTCAGAATTAAAAAATATTTAGGAATTAAATCTATCTTCTTTTCCTTGATGATTCTGAACCACTCAAGCCGGTGCTGTTCCACTGATTTGTAGTTATGGTCTCAATTGCATTCAAGGTACAATTGGGAGCTGGTCCTATTTCCCTGCAGATACATTTAGGCTCAGCAGAAAGCTACAGGCCTCCCCAAAGTTGTGTTTATCTTAACAGGATGAGCTGCACAATGGAGGAGCTCAGTGTGGAAAAGCAGACGTGGCTGAAGATCCAGCAGGCACAGCTCTGGGCATTCTTGTGTTTCCCTTCTGTCTGGCTCCAGGCTGCTCTCACGGACTGAACACCAAGGAGAGCTCACAAAGCTCATCCTTTGGTTTAGTTTGATCCAAAAGGAACCAGTTTGTGCACAATGAGTCTGCTTTGGTATGCAGACCAAGGCACGGTGAATAGCAACAGCCAGAATTGAATTGCTGGCCTGAACCAAAATGCTAATGAAAGACATTCTGTAAAATATATTCAAAATCACTCCGAGCCTGGAGAGCAGTTTGGACAATTTTGTCTTTCAGCACTCTGATTTCCAGTTAGAATCTACAGACTAACTTGTGAGAGGTAACCCATGACACAGTTCTGGAATCCTTTCCAAAATCCTCTCATTATCTTCCCTCTTTTTTTGTTTTACAATGTCTAGCCATGCCTCCTATTAGAGAAGAAAATGTGTACTGATTTGAGGTTTTTCTTTCCTTTAATACCATCAAAGAAAGGCTAAGGTATGAACATAATTTGCTCCAAAAATGCAGTGCAGTGAAGGAAAGAAAAACAATGAATCTTCTGAAGACATGATAATGCTATGGAAGACAAATTAGATAGAACAGAAAGTAAGAACTATTCAGGGCTTCTTCACCTAAGATTTTACTGTATAGAGAAATCAATGGAGTACAGGATTCTTGTGTTTGTGGTGATACCTAAGCTGCAGTAACTGTGTAAAACTGCTAAGATGAGTTTCTAAGAAGAGCTTAGCCAGTCCTTGTCTTTGAATTAATTGCAGTGTTAATGAAAAAGTCTTGACACATCTCACACAAACATTTTAGCCTGATACACTCCAAACCTTTGAAAGGCTTTACCTTGTGGCAGCCAATGAGCACATTAATAAAATATTACCTCATACTTCTTCACTGAACCAGTTATGAAAGCTTTGGTGATTTAGGGAGCACCAACCCGGTTGATGCAGCGAAGAGACAAATTTTTATCATGAATAAATGGTGCCAAGTCCTTGACTCAGATGGGGTTTTTAGGTGAATAGTATCTGAAAAACTTACACTGGCAGCTCTAATATTCATTCTTGCGTGTTCCAGCATGACGGCACAACAGTATCCCCCACCAGTGAAGGGATGTGCCCCATTTGAACATACTCTGCCTAGTCAAGCCTGCCATTTCCAATAGCCGTGAGACTTTTCTGGTGTTTTCTTCAACTCTTTGAACAAACTTTGGGCAGTGCTGGTAGAAGAAAGCGAGCAAAGCCAGTTCTTCAATAATAGTAAAGTTTCCATGCATACAGCAAGCAAAACCACTCAGCTCTATGGTAACAATAGATTTACAAATCTCATAACTTGGAAGGGAAAAGTATTTATATACAGTTGCTTGAAAAATAGTTTGTGTTGGTATATCATTGGGCACCTCGTGAAATCCTTTTCATTATGTTATGTGAAAATACAGTCCCATCAATTATTACTGCTTTTCTTGGTCACTGCAATTTATATCATTCATGTCATCTTCATCATATATTGCATTTTACTTACTTAAACATTATACGTACAGGTATGTCTTTGTGTGTGTGTATCTTATGCTTTATATATCTACATCCAAATACATGTGTGTGTGTGTAAAATATAAATATATATAGAGAGAGATCTCTGTGGGTGTGTGCATGAAATGAATGAACCTCAAATTAATGTTTCATGGCGTGGTTGTTGTTCTTTCTGACACGAGGGATGATCACATAGCACATTTGCCAAGATGCTGTGGAATAATTCCTTGGTGGGTTCTATGAAATGCTTCCCTGGATTAAACCTCTTCGTGAGTATAGTCTCACAAGCCAAACAGGCTAAAAAATAAGACATGGATTTCACATAATATATTACTCTTTGCTGTGACATCATCCTTATTTTTTAAATTTTGGTGATGTGTTGGTCTTTCTGTTCACGATTACAATATAACCACTTATAACAAAATTTGAAGTGGCTTTTGGACTTGTTTAATATACTTAGGAAGATGAGACCCTGGCTACATTCTCCAAGGGCCTTTTTGCCTTTTATAATTTTCTGTAACATCATCAGTCACAGATGAGGTGAACCTTGCCCTGTGCAGTGCCAGGCCTGCAGGCAGCTGTTAAGAATTCCTGCTGCTGTGACTACATGCAGAACTTTTCATCACTGAGTGTCTTCCTGACTGCAAATTGGTCATTTTGTGTTTCATTTTTCTACCTGAATTCTGTTGCTTTACGGGTTTGTTTTCTGGGAGTGCCACACTGGTTTGTAATTCTTTCTCTCTTTGAGACATGAGCTCTGTCACAGCTGAGCATGCATAGCATCCCTTGTGGTGTGTGAGACATAGAATGGTCACTCCTGCTTTAAACTCGGAGAGCTAAAATAAATCCTCTGTCTCTTTGTGCCTCCCTTTAGTTTCTTTGCAGAGAAACAGCACTGAGAAGAAAACTGCAGACCATGACTGCAAACTACCATAAAACCTGTAATAAAGCAAAATGAACTTAAATACTTGAGGCTTACCTATGACCAAGCTGTAGGAGTCCTCATCCATTATCTTTATAATTCTATCTACTAATGAGTTCTGTGACTTGCTTCTGGACCAAAATGCAGCTTATCAACTTTAATGAACCTTTATCGCTTTTCCCTTAAAAAGTTTGTGTTCTGAGCCTTTGGGCTTGAGGAGTATTGCTAAGACAGGTGATTTATAAAGAGCTCTTAGTCTCGTGCAGCCAAGGATTGGACAACCTAAGGGATTACTGAGACCATTTTCCAGTATCATTTCACATTCCTTAGGCATCTCCTTCAGGGAAAAGGAAAGATGTGATACCTAAGCCAGTTTTCTCACAAACCTGTGAGACATTATGGAGAAATATTTCTTTTTATTACAGGTCAAAACAGGACATTTCATCCATATGCCTTTTAGAAATTATTTTTACACTATTTCATCTCAAGGCCGGCAAACATATCAGTACACAAACACGAATGGTAGTTGACATAAAAATGCCTGCATTTGTGTTTCTTAGACAGGCTACCTAACCAGTTTAAGGAGTTATTTATTCAAACACTTATTCAGAAGCTGAAAAAATTTCAGGCTTGGAGATGCATTTTTCTGTGAATTGAATTTAAAACTGCAGCTGACTTCACACTGAGGTATAGGCCCTGGTTTAAAGAATGAGAGGCGGACCATACTTTTTCCTGACATTTTTGATTGGATTAACGTTGGGTACAAATAAAACTATTCTGTGTCTCTGAACACAGGCATTTGTCAGAAGCACGAAAAATGTGTGCTGTTTAAATATTAGATATCCGTGTCAAATGTTCCTTTTGTACATATTCTCTCAGTATATTGGCGTTACCCAGGTTTAACTTACTGCATTTCTGCTTGAGGAATCTGAAAACCATTATTTGCCGGCTTCGGTTTTTTAACATTGATAGTTTTGTCACGTCATTCATTACAACCTTCTGCTTCTCTTTGGGAAGCATCACTCCACTGGAAAGGAGCAATAGGATTTCACGACAGCAGCACGTTAGCCAAGACAATCGATTACAATTGTAATTTCTCACAGATATTTTAACCTGGTGGGTTTAAATTGATATCCAAGTAAGTTTTAAGAGACTTCACGGGATGGATGTGCATCGCCACTCTGCATACGGTTATCTTCCTGACAGTACAACGTATTGTCTGTAAGGAAACACCATATGGCTTCGGCTCAGATCAGACAGCACCACTGTGTGCTAGATGAGTTTCTCTAAAGCTGAACAGCAAAACTATAATGCACCACGCTAAAGTGCATATGTGAGGAAACCAAGAGTGTTATAAACACAGGTGACAGCCTGGCAGGCTTTTCTGGAAGCGTCACCTGTCCTCTCAAGATGCATGATGAATGGATATCGGCTGTACACATTCTCCTTACTTCGCTCTTGGTGGTGTTTATGTTACTTCTGCACTTGGGTTCTTTGGTGATACGATTAATAACGCTGTCAGTTTTGACCTCTAAAGACCTCTGCAGTAAACTACATTCCTTCGTGTTTTATTTTAGTTGGTAGACCCTAAATCTGTGGGAAATGCATGTATTATGGAGAAGGTTTCTTAAAAGTTGTATTTCCCACTGGGCTGTCGTAGCAGCTGACATATGGCCTCATGTTATGTGTAAAAGCACTGCACAAAACCCCCTCCAACTTGCATGAAATCTATTAACGACTGGCTTAAATAAGAAATCTCACAAAGAAATTCAAGCACAGGCATTTTTCCTGGGGTCATGGGGAGATTTGGGTTTTGCTAATGTTATTCAGTAAGAATTTGCTCGTGCCTTGGTTTTTGCAAACTGATGCCTCGCCACTTTTCACCAAAATATCCTGGTGTTTGATATTTTGCTGAAATATCTGTGGGAAGTTTTGTCAAAGTGGGTTTTGTTCTAATGCTTCCACTAGGGAAGTAAAGTTTAACAGAAGGAAGAAAATGGGTTACTTATGAGACAACTTTTCTTTTTAAAATGCAAATACCAAGGTCACTAGAGGTGAGTTTAACACTTATTTCTTTTGAGCCTAGCTGGCAACACTTTTGAAATGGGATGGGTGTTCAGGCGAGACATCCCTGCCTTTGCAAAAATAAGACTTTCTCAAGGAATTATTGAAAATAGGCTATTTCTTTAACCCACCTGTTGAGTGTTGATCGATTTTGACTACTGACGCCTTTTTCCCCCCTCATTTTTTTAATATACACAAGAACTGTTTGTGTTGTTGTTAGGTTTGATTTTTTTTTTTTTAATCCTATATCAACTGTGGTTTCTCAACTGCTAGGGCAACAATTTCCAGTAGACTGAACTTAGAATTTTACAACTGAAGGTGAAAGCTGATCCAGTACCCAGGCTGTCAACTACCCAGTCCCAACACTACACACTGCCAAACAACTCTGATTTATGCCACCTTTGTGAGGAATGCTGGAAAACGGCGTGGGAAAAATATCACTCTGACAACTCTGTTACCATCCTTCTCCTTCATCACTGATATCACCTGTAAAAACGCAGCCTAGAACTTCATCGCTCTCATCCTCTGCACAGAATGGATGCTGATTCCGTTTGCAGAGCAGGGAGAGGTGGAGAAAAAAATCTGGGAAGTAGTGAGACTGGGTGTTTTCCTACTCTTTGCTGAAGTGTTTATTGAGGAAATGGTGTCATTATTTAGTATGTGGAAGCAGAAGCATAACTTAAAGTTGTTAACATTAAGACACTGGAAATTAGGGTACTGATGACCTGACCTTGACGAGTGTGAAACAGCTGTCCTGCAGGTCTTGCCAAGTTGATCTGTTCTCTGCTGAGCATCCTAATACTGTCCAGGATTTTTATGCTTTCTTGTTCGCCTGTAGTCACTGAAGAAAAATATCTCAGTGCTCTTCTGAACAGCTCAATCATAGGAAGGCTCAGACAGTATGAAAGCAAGGCAGAACTGGTAACACAGAAAAAATGTTTAATGCTCTCCATGAATGCTGGCTATTCACCTCAAACACTGTGTAGTTTTCATGCTACCTGTTAAAAAACAGCTGTAGAAAAAACCGAGTTCATTGGGGAATGAACAAAAGTCACACACAGTAAACTAGAATAACAAGATAAAATTTAATACAAATTTATACAGGTTTGTATAAAACTGACCTTGGTTTTCATTGCCACAGGATGAATAAACAGAGAGGTACTGATGTACAAGCAAATAGAAAAAGATACAGGCAGTTCTCCGTTTTGATGGCACATAGTTGTTTTCTGCTAATAGTAGCATAAATTTCTATGAAGACTCTCTGGCTTCACGCTTCAAGAGAGGAAAAAATTTACACTTTTATTCAAAATACTTGATATATAGAAAATAAAAACAGAGGCATCATTGACCTTGTTTATAGCAAGGTTTTACTCTAGGCATTATTGTTCTAATAATTCTAAAGTCTTTGAAGCGCCCTGTTTAGGTTAGATGGGTTTTGTTCTAATTGCACAGGATACTCTTAATAAGAATGTCTTAATTTTCTTTTAATATCAAAAACTAATTAAATATAATGACGACTTCATGTATAGCAATGAAGTTTTGTGGTTTCAGGATATATATTTTCCTTTTCTTCTAACTGTGCTAGTTGGAGGTCAACACTAATAGACACTAAACTTGAAATTGTGTCTTCAGTCCTGGAAAAAAAAAAGTTAAACAATATTGTTCTTTTCCTAAAAATAAGAGCACTAATTCAATAGTACTGACTGCCTCAGTAGTTACAAGCAAAGAGCAGAACCACTTGTCACAATAATTCCCACACAAACAACTGTGAGGAGCCAGAACTCTTCCTGTAGTTATATATTTTTATGGCCATCCATTGTGAAGAGTGTCATGCTCCGAGATACTACATCAAGCAAGTGCAGTGACTAGTAGCTGCACTTTTTTTGACATTTTTGGGTTTATTTTGACTCATTTTGAAAGGCGTTATACAGTGCTCAGTTTTAATGTTTTGAGTTTTCATTACAGGCTTGGAGTTTGCTCATTTGGCTTTTCTTTTTCTAAGAACTTTCTTTTTCTTATGCAGTTTCTTTCAATGGATTTCAGAAAAGATAAACATTTATATTGGTTATCTAAGGTGATGAGACATCTTCAGTGTTAATGCAATGATTGCCCCAACAATTGCAGAAATTGATCATGAGGTCTATAGATTGAGAGACTGTGTTAGTGGTACTCGTTTCCTTTTAGCTTTTAGACTCGTGAAGCTGAGTAAATTTCTTCACTGAGTTCCAAGTAACAGTATCTTCCTGCACTCTTGAGAAGTAACAGTCTCAACAAGAAACAGTGGTCATGTAGGGGAAGTTCTCTTGATCTTCCAAGCTGGCAGACTTTTATGCCTGATATTTGTTTATCCATCCACTCATGGGTCACCTTTTAAATTATGCAGTTTTCTTGAGTATTGAAGACACACAGAGGTTGTCTCACACACTTGCAACCAACATCTCTAGAAATTATAAAAATCTCTGTAATCAGCCATATTATGCCAAATACTACCTAGGTAAGTTGGTGAATTTGCAGCTATCACTGTGAGCAAAGTGGAATCATTTAAAGAGAGCTTAGGTGGGCTGACCAAGTAAATTGTATAAAAGAAATAATTGCCCACGTTTCTTTAATCTGTTTCCCCTTCCTGCTGCCCCTGTCCTTCCAGTTCATTGAGCTTCATTCCTTCATTTCTTTTTCCCTACATTTATTTGTAGCTTTCTCCATCACTCTCTCTTCTCCTTTGCATCTCTCAGGTTTCCTCCAAGGACAGCCTTCCTAAGTTTAGCCATCCTTTTTTCAAGGCACATGCTCTCAACTCATACACTAAGGAACAGAAAAGAGTCATTTAATCTCACTATCTTTGCAGGCTACATGAGTTCCGTTTTCATGCTGTCATTTCTGTTTTAAAACCCCTCAGAATCTTCTCCTTTCAGGTCAGCTTCCTTTTAGGATCCCTGGTACAGCAGAAGAATGTGATTATTCAAGGAATTGCAATTCAGGTCAAAAGTGGAGATAAACACAAAAGATTTCTGTTGAGGGCCAAGAAAGTATAGGGTAGAGAAATTCGAAGCAGGGAGTCAGTCTGACGAGGCAAACACCAAGAACCAACCAAAAACCTATAAGTGGTCTGATTGAGAGGTTTGAGAGTTCCCTGCATCATGCCTGTGGCTGCATTTCCAGATAGTTCACTCAGACACACATCCCATCAGGAATGGAAGCTTGCTCTCACCAGCATCTCTAACTTTTTTCACAGCAACCTTTCATGAGCAATATACTTTTTGTGTTTCCTTATCCATGATGTAATAAAAGGCAGCTGGTAAATAGAGCTTCCCACGTAGTCCAAAATAGTTTCCAATGAAGCATTTTCAAACTACAAAGTGTTAAAATATCTCATTTCTACACCACTGTCCCAAACAGTACCACGATCTATCTTTCTTTTTTATTTATTCCTTCTTTGTATTCCTTTGCCTTATTTAGGTTTCCAGTCCTGTTCAAGGTGGAAAACACTCCTAACGGGGAAGTTGATATGAACAGACACATAGGTGACATGACTATATGGGAGAAAAGAGATGTAGCAGGTAGGAAAAACACAGTGTAATATAATGGTAAAAAATATATCTTATTCAGGATGTCCACACAGTTTAAAACACAATGAAGTCAGTTCCATATGGCAATTTTATAGAAAAATCATCTATAACTTCCATCATGTTTTACCATGTTTTTCAGTGTTTTCGTTTACTTTTGTGAGGGTGGGGAGGGCAGAGAGGATTGCAATCTTCTCCTGACCACTGAAAAGTATTTCTTTTATACTCTTGTTCACTTTAAATACATTTCACCATTCAGGCCTTTCACTGGCTTGGTAAAACGTTTTAGATCTGAGCTCTATCACTTAGTTGACTGAACTTTGCAATTTAAAACTAATGTGCTGTTGCACTGTCTACAGGCACTCTTAATGGACAACTTTAACATTGTTTAGATGCCAGGTAATTTGTTACAACCTGAATTTTCCCTTCTACTTAATGGCTGAAAGTTAAATGCTTGCCATCAAAACCAGTGGTCTGTTGAACATTGATCCATGTGAGAACAGTGAACCTATGTCTCTGCAAATTTGTAAGTCATCTAAGAGGCAAAGCAAAGCTGACCTCGTAATGTCAAATCCCATTTAGAGCTGGTGAACAGGTTGGAAAGAAGGTACTTGATATCTTCTGAGCAGTATTAAAAATAAACTACTGTGCAGAAGGATGAAAGCCTCTGTAAATTAATGTAGAGAGTCTGGCCTTTCCAAATAATTTATAGTTGAATTTTGTCTTTTAGGAGGAATGGGATGCAGTTATTAAGTGTTGTGACTTCAGTAAACAGTTTCTGAGCACACAGGCTTCCAGCTAAGTGTTAGAAGCTGTGGCTTTGCCCTTCTGTGTGAGCCATTTTCTTTAAATTGTCTTTCCTTAAATCTCATTAGTAATTGCACTTTCTAACTTCCCTCAAAAGTGGTAACTCACGTTGCTTAGCTAAAGCATCCATTTGATGTTGAAATACGTATCTAACTGTGTTTTACTGAAATATGAAGTGTCCATTTAGCCTATATTTTACTTAAATTCTTCTTATTCGCTGGCTATCAGCCACAGGAGCACCAAGACGTAGATTCTCGAGGCTGGGGCTGGTGCCCCACTCAAGACCAGTGCTTCCATTCTCCTGCGAGGTGTCTGGGTTGTCCTCACTCAAAAAATTCACTCTCCCTAATTTCAGCTATGAAACTTTTGGGGCTTCCAGACTTGCACCTTTAAGATCTGACTTGCACAGCTTGCAATTTGCTGCATAATTTGCTGGATAGGGATCCACTTTATTTGGGTAAACTTGCTGTTTAACACTAGTTTTTGCATAACAGGAATTTAATTTTTAAGGACTTTTTAAAAAAAAAAAAAAGCTTAATAGGCTATTGAACTGTAAATGTTTAGGTAGTAAAGCTTTCACTTGTAGGTCTTGTAAAGGCTCTGAGCAAATGCAAAAAAGATCTTCTCTCTTTCCAGGTTGTCACTGCACTGTTTCAAACACCGGCAAGACCCAGGGCAGGATTTGAAATCAAAATCAAAAATTCTTTTGAATGGCAGTAGCAATTTACCAGAATTGTCAGAGACCCGTCAAGAGGTGGTTGCTGGATATAAAAATAAGATGTGACTGTGATGGTCATGTGTGGTAATATATTTATGAATTTGGGCAGAAAGATGATTGGACACTTCATCTGTGCCAAATGCAATTTCATGCAGATTCTCACCAGTTGTGACCTCTTTGCGTTGCTCCAGAATGTTATGCCTGAAATAGGTTGCTCTCTTCATCCCAGTATTCTTTATTAGGCTTCTGTTGTGGCCAAAACCTACAAAATCTAACTATGCAGCCCGTGGAGTGCAATGCTTTCTGAGGAATTTAAGTGGAGCCAAAAACCAGGCTCCAATTAGACAGCTTGCTACATTCTCACCGTGGAGAGGAGACAGCATGTAAACTACCCATATGCATTAATTATAATCTCCTCCCCTACCTTCCATTATTCAGCTTGCCAACTCTCTCCCCAAAATGAATTCTCCTGCTCTGCCTTTGTGGCTGAGACTAGGAGGTTTTGCTCCCTGAAATTAAAAGGAGATGGGCACAGCCAAAGGAGGCTGGTCCATGGGGACCCAATCGGGCTGGTGTGTGCTTTTTCGGTTTTTGTTTGTTTTCGTTTGTTTTTGTTTTCATTGAGTCATCGGTGGTTAAGAGTGACGGTGGGGAACAATTAGTATTTTCATAAAACTTAGACCTAGGGCTGAGGAGAGAGCAGGAAGCAATACATCTGTGGTGAGTAAGCCTCAAGAGCCATAATTTCCCTGTTTGTTTCAGTTCAGATGAGTGCCATCCTGTTGTTTGTTTTATAAACTGTTTAATAAACTGTAATGTTTATTAACAGTAATCCATTAAGATTATCTCCTTTGAGACCTTTCCTGTACAGTCAGTGCTCTGCACTTCAATGAGGAACCCAGTTTTATTTTCCTCTTGTTTCTTGTTTCACACCCATTCAGAAACTTTAATGATTTTGTCTGAACTTTTATGCCATGCTGCATAGAGAAAGAGATCTTAAAGCTGTTTAGACAACCTCTGCCAGCTTCAGACATGTCATACAGAAAAATAATGAAGTCTAAAATATGTGTGTGTGAGCCCCATCGTCTGAAATCGTAACAGCTCAATTTCCTTGCTAGGATGTGGGAAAATTAGCTGTGCTATGTCATGTGGTGGATCGAGGTGGGAGGTAGCACAGGTGGTCATAACAACTGCAAAGGTTTTATTACAGAAGGCTCTGCTCATTTTTAATAAAATTGTCCTTGAAACCCAGCTAGCCAGAAATTAATAGGAAGCTTGCAACGATTTTTTTTCTCAGTAAAGCGCTCTGAAATTTCACGTAGTGAAAATCACTTATCAGTGCATCTAAACTGATTTCTTTAAAAAAAAAAAATACAGTTTTTAATTAAAGTTTGCAATTCTGAGCCTGCTGCTAGTGCCCGATGTCTTGCTAAAAGGTCACGGCACTGGTGGCGTTAATGGTATGAGAAGCTGATATGGGAGATTATGAATGTTCAGATTGTGTTTCAGCACAGGTTTATCATTGGGAGGGGCTGCAGCTACTCCTGGCTGAGGACAGTTTTAGCGATGGAAATGAGGGGCTTTTTCTTTGGCATTGTTGTCAGGGGAACCAGGCCTTTTCCTAGGGTGGGTGTGAGCAGGGAAGGGGCAAATGCTTGTCCATGGTCTCAGCTGCCTCCTTTGAGGAGGGCGTTGCTTCAACAGCCCCAGCAGTGATGTGGTGGGCAGGGTGGGCATGGTGGCTATGGGTCTGTCATGCCCTAACCTTGGGAGATAACAGGGACAAAAACACCACCTCCCTGTCCAAGCTTTATGAGTTGTCCTTACCAAGAACAGGAGCTGCTTTCTGTGAGTTGCGTCCCTCACTTGTGTGACGAAAGTGACTTTGCCGGTGCTGCTGGAAAGCCTTGAACTGGATTGGTCCCAGTTGTATTTTGAGATGTAAACAGAAGATCCTTGAACTGCTTTACTGCAGCTGGCAGTGATAGAGGGGGACAGTGGAGCTTTGGACACTTGCCAGAGGAGAGAGGAGGTGCAGCGATTCTCAGAGTGGCATTGCAGAGAGCTCAAGAGACGCAAATTTGAATTGGAAGCTGTGAAAGGACCTCACAAAGTGAGGCAGAAGTAGATGTTTATTGCTGGGGAGGGGGCTGGCATTACTGTATTCCGAGCTCCTGAAGCAGACCAGTGTCACACCACCTGCCTCTGGGCAGTATCTAAAGAAGTAAAACAGAATGACGAACTTTGCACAGCAACTTGGGTAACTTTGGTGCTGCCTGAGCCAGCAACCTTAAGCTGATGGTGTGGGGGGCAGGCAAAGGACAAGGCTTGAAAACCCTTCAGTTTGGCATGGAGGAAGATGCTAAGGAGGCCTCAGAGCCGATGCTCTCCAGCACTAAGCACAAGACTAAGCCATACACAAACTACCCCAAGGATAGATTGGGCACAGCCTTATTACTCCAGTCATAACTCTGAATTACTACTGCTTTAAAAATATATTGGTCTAGTGAAAGCTGAAATTAAGTGGAACGTATTGCCACTGCCCTCAGGGATCTGGCATGGAACCACCACTGAAAGCAGAAATGATCATTTGCAAGCAGAACAGAAACCAGAGTTCTGAGAGTCAGAGGCACTTGCTTCAGAACATCTGCCAGATGAGCCATGGCATAAGCTGCAGCGTTAGATTATATGTGTTGGGCTGTTGGGTTTTGTTGTCATTTTCTTTTAAAATTGCTGTTTGGTTTCAGATAAAGCCATGAATCCTTGCCGAAGACTGTGCTGAGGGTGAGGATCTAGATAAATTATCTTTGTCTAGCACAGGGTCTCTGAGAGAGCATATTTCCAAACTGGTGTTATCAATATGAAAGGGAGTTAGTAAGAGCAGATTTTTCTAAAAAGTACTAAGGTGTTCAGAATGCTTCAGAAAATAAGCAAATAAATAAAAGGGCACCTTTAAAAGGCTTTTTGTTAAGGGATGCAAAATCTGAGCCATGGCCTCAGCCGTACTGAGGAAACCAGAATGTCAAAAAATACTACCTGCAAGAGCTAAAATTGCTATAGAGTGAGATTTTGAAAATAGGCTCCTCTCTGTTTGCTTTTCTTGTATACAAAGAAATTGCTTGTTATAAACAATTATTCTTGTTTTTATGAAGTATCCTTTCTCACAAACCAAGTAAACTTTCTAATCTGGAGCCTTGGGAACTGCAGCACTTTCAAAAGAAGACATGTATGGAAATGGGTGGTGAGAAACAGAGGGCTTAGGTCCCAGTGATATCAAAAAGGGGCTTTTGTCATTACAGAGAAGTACTTGCTCAGGTAGAATAGGTTATGTCAGTGTAAGACAAAGTGGGAGAGAAGCAAAGGTCTTTGTGCCCGAGACAGTTTTATATGGGCAATAACCTCCCCTGGATGAGCTGGCTGAGCCTGGAGATGTGATTCATCTGGTGCTAATGAGCTTTCTGCTGCCTCCAAACAGGTGAGACAACACAGGGTGTCTCAGAGATTAGCTGACTACAGTTAGGAACTTGCTTTCATGTGCTGGAGACTTTTTGTTATTCTGACTGCTACTAGGGCTGTGTTTGGTTGAGGAAGGCGAAGGGAGGAGAAACCTGTTATTCTAAGAAGATCTTTGTGCAGAGGTCTGTGTTAGAGGTTCAAGGCCAAGCAATAGATCTTAGAAACTGAATGAGTTTCTCAACACAGCTTCTGTGTTGCTCAGCAGCCAGGAAAACAACCTAAGGATAATGGCTTTTGAGAAAGGTAAAGACTAAACAACTTTCGGTTTTCTAATTAAAATCTTCTCATTATTTAAAAAGATATTCGCCCAAGACAGCAAGTTGCTGCTCTGTATTTCAGACTTCCTCTGAAAAGTTTATGTCGTTAAGCAGACAGAAGGAGCAAAAAAATGGAGGGACCTGCCTGCTCAAGCACAAAGTACATGCAGGGATTAAATCCAGGCTGCCTTATTCCCCCACCCTGCATAGAGCCTGAGGATGCTGATTTGGGCAGTACCAGGCTTCCCTGTAGTAGTGAGTGACACATAGTCTTTATACTTATGAAAAAAGGACAGTCACTGATAAGTCTTGATATGCCTTGTCCTTTTAACAACAAAGTTAACCAGTGGAGGAGGCTTTGCATGTAAATGAGGTTCTCTTCAGGTTTCAAATCTAATCAAAAGTGGAATTCGACTTTCTTCTAAAGGATATGCAAACTAGTTGGTCAAATATCCTTCAGCCTCTAAGTTTATCACTAGCCTGATGTCAGTCTGTAAATCCCAACTTTCTTAAGAGATGATAAATGTTATCTGCCAATCTCTTCCACTGAATAAACTCTGTTTGATCTGCATTAATCACACTTGGCAGAAGCTGTTCAAGCCTGCTTGCAGCAATCCTGGTGAACAGCTTGGCATCATTGCTTAATAATGAAGTGGAACAGTATGAAAAAAACCATGAAGGAAAGGAGCCTTCTTTTCATTCCCACCCCAAAGTTAATGAAACACACATTAAAATGTATGGTTTGAAATATTCAATAGATCTGAAACTGTCTTCTTGTAATCATATTATTGCTCTCAAGGGCAAAACATATCTCTTTCTTTTTCACTTTTCTGCTATAATGCTATGTGTCAGAAGTGCACAGAAAGAGAAATACCAGATACTTCTGTAATTTTTGACACTTTTTGTAATTTTAGTAAATAAGCATTCCATGTCCTGAATTAATCTTCACAAACTTTGCCCAAGAGCATTTGAGTCGTTATTGCTTTCACTCCGATATGATCCAGCATAGCTCAGAGCTCAGCAACTCTTGCCATTTTCCTTACAGAGGAGAGAGGGCCTGGGACAGGTCTCTGCATCCCTTCAGCCCAACAAACCCTGTTTTGGGAGGGTCTCTCCTGATATTTAAGCAGTGCCTGGAGCACATGATGAGTATTTCCACAAAAAAAGCTCGGTCTGGTTGCAGGTTCTCATCCAGCAAATGCTTCAAAACCTTTTTCAGTGGCTTCACTTGTGTGTGTGGACGCACTGAACTCGGTGGGACTGTTGACACAGGGAAAGCCTAGCACAGAAAACAAGGCTTTGATAGAAACATCTACCAGAGTACTCAGGGAGAGCGAGAAATGTGCTCGTGGGGGGTTACACAGCACCTGCCCTGGTTTTGAATAAATGGGAAGAAGTAATAACACAGAAAGCAAGCAGGGAGGGGCGTGTAGAAAGGGTGGTCCTAGCACTGAAAAATGAGATGTAAGAATGGAAGAGTAAGGAAGAGAGGAGACAAAGAAAAAACAGTGAAAATACTTGGTTTACTTGTGGCTATATGAGGAAAATAATGTTTTTAAGAAGGGAAAGACATTCTCCAAAACCTCCCATGCGATTTCTGGGAATTCCAGGTGTGCAGGGCCCTCTCAGCAATGGCTCCCAGTGTTCTACTGAAGTATCTCTCTTGTAAAAAAGAGCGCTGGCAAAACCAGCATGGTTGACAAAGGAAAAACCACAAAGTGACTTTTTTCCCCTAAAAAAGATATTAGGCTTCTTTGAAGATATTAAAAATATTTCCGTATTAGGGGAGTGCAGGGATGTAAGGATAACATGGCTGATCTTCTTTATAAATGTGCATTTGTCTCAGCTTAAGCCTTGACTTTTTGAGACTAAAACACAACTTGCACACAGGTTTTTGAAGCATCATCATCATTTTCTGGTCCTCTGGGCTTTTTCCTAAGCTTTTGTTCCTGAAGGTTGAAGTTGCTTTTAAAAACCACTTTAATAAGTAAAAAAAGCATTTTTCATCCTAGTATTTCAACAGATTCAGTGAGTCCATCCTGTTAAAATATAAACTTCTTCCTCTAGCCTATAATAAACACCACTATTGGGTTTTTTTCTAATTAAAAACTACGTAATTTGAGTCCTGAGAGACACAGGCCCTATGAAATCATTTAAGATTGCAGTTAAAGTAATAATGAGCCTTCCTCTTTTTCTAAGGAATTTATTGCTGTGCACAAAAGTTTATTACAGAGGAGAAGAACTAAGAATGAATTTAAAAAAAAAGAAATGAGGGCATAAACATACATTAGACAAGACATTAGCATGATGTATGACATTTTTTCTGAATTTTCTATATTCAGACAAGGAAATCAAGAAGGAATTGACTTAAGTTATCATGTTTTGGAAGATGTGTCTGAATTCTTCAGCTTTGTGCTGGCCACAGAACCTACTTTCGTTCTTAAAATAAACCAGTTAATTACTGAAATTTCACTTGGATACTTGAAATTTCACATTAGACACTTGGAAGTCTATGCAAATATTTACTCAATTACTAGTGGGCCAAAATATTTCCTCTTACTGGTAACGTGTGTCTTCTTTCTCGCACACACCGGCGCTAGATGTCTCATTAATTTACAGAGATTTTCTGCCTTCCCTTGAAATACACAAGGCCATGTCCACAAACAAATATAAATATATAAATAAATATATTTTGGCTATGCCCACAGATAAAACTATGTTTTTAGTTCTATTTAATTAAAGAATTACAGTACCCAAATGGCAATATGTAATGCATACCATATAAATTTAAATTGCTTTTCCCTCTCTAAGAAACTGTCAGTTTAATGAGACATCACAAATAAAGTGCAATCTGAAAAAAAAACCTCTCACCTATAATTGCTCAAAGCATGCATTCTCTCTCCAAGCTTCATTTTCACTGCATGTGTAATGTTTTTAAAGTGGTGTTGAATGTAATGCCTTTTACTCTGAACACTCTTCACTTCCTGGCTTGAGTTTCCTTCTTGATATAAGAGGGAAAACTTGAAATTGCTCCTAGACGTGTAGGGAAAGCACTAGAATACAGATTAATTTCTTTACAGGGTTTTGATAAGTCAGGAGTCCACTCTCTCAAAAGAAGTTAGGCTAATCAATAATGAGACAGTGTTAATTAATTCATGTGTTTTTACTGGGGCATCATTTTACAAATTTATGTATGAATATATGTGTGTGTGTATATATACACATATATATATATACACACTAAGGCCACATTCTTTTGTCTCTGGTATTCGAAGAAGCATTTTCTAAAACCTTTACTGGAAACTAAATCTGACCACACAAAAAAGGAAGACTATAATCAAAGGAAAGAATGTATGTGACGAGAAGGGAATGTATGAAAGAAGAATCTATCAAAAAAGTACAGATACAAAATTAGGGCCGGTACAGAACCAAAATGTACGGATAAAATTTTCAAAAGCATCTTATTCCCAGGTTCCAAAATGGTAGGCTACACTGAATTGAATTTTACACCCGTCTCCTGGAATATCTGCTCTCAGACACATTTTAAACCCAGGTGTCTAGAAGCTGCTAATGCCCAAGTGCATTTTTGTTAGGAGCTTTTGTATCTAAATGTAGGTGGCGAGACAGAGAGCAGTTTAAAATGGGATGATATATACATACTGGAAACCGTAGTGTCTCCATTTCTTTTTTTTTTTTTTTTAATGTTTTTTTGGGGTTTGTGTAAATGGCAAGGTTCCTGAAATTTCAGTTCTCTTAAAACAGCTGTATGGTTGGAAAACGGTGATTTATGAGGAGCAGTGCCGTTTTGGAAACATGCAGCTTTTAGTATCAATCTGAATTTTTCAAAGAAAGGGTAAAAATTGTATTGAGTAATACAGAACACAGAAGACCTTTTTAAAGCTTAGTGTAAGTAGCAGGCAACCATTTAGACCATTATTTTTTATTATTATTTTGTGTACTAAGATTAAAGGACTTATTGCTGTTCTGAAGTGAAACTTCAGTACCCTGAAGAAGGAAAAAAACTCTACTGAGGAATTCAGGTACTGCTTACAGATGCATGTTCTATGGAGTAAAATATCTGAGCATACTCCTACATAGGATGCTTGAAAACTTGGAAGATGATTGGCAAGTTGTAAATGTGTCCTTGCTTCAACATAGGTTTTACTAGCCATGTATTTATACCTTACAGAAAATGGTCATTGTTTATTATTAAATTCGCTTAACAAATCAAAATTAAAATTGTAACTACTCTGCTGTCTCACTTTCAAAACATCTCGTCCTTGCAGGGTGGCCAGGACTGCAAAGGACCTGGAGATAGGAGGTGATCTCAGGATAATGAATGCATGTGCATGCTGACTAGATGAACCTGATCAAGATGTTATAAATACTGCTGACATGGAGATGGAAAAATGATGGAAACATACTTCCTAAGATGGCTCATCAGGATTTCAGGTGAGCACCCTTTTGGGCTTCATTTTCTGCTGTAATCTTTGATGTTGACAACCAAATCGCTCCCCAGATTTTAACTTCACAACTACAGGCATCTGGAACGCTGAGGTAAATGTATTTATCCTTCCAAGGGAAGAAACCAGTAATTCCCATGGAGAGCTTGAGGGCTACCATTCTGAATTTTCCTCCTATATGGATTTGGCTCTCTGGGTAACCTGCCAAGTCTCTCTCCTCACCTCTTTTGGTTTTTTTCTCAAGTCATGACCATGTTGTGTTCACTTGTGCTTGCTGAAACCCCTTCACTCCTGATGACCATGGTTGTGCTCTTACTCTAAACTTTTCTAGAACTTCTGACAGAAATTGAAGTGTAAACAAGTAAACAAATAAACAAAAAAGTCTGATCGGAGGGATGGCAGGTTTGTACTTGTCTTCCAGGTGGCTGACAGTGACTCAATTCTTTCCAAATAAATGCCAGCTCTCTTTGAGCAAAATGGCATTAGAGTAGCTAAAATGACATGAGAAACTTTAAAAAAAACAAGCACAGCACAAATATATATTGTCACTTAAAAATCCCAATTGAAAACTAAAAAGAAACAAAGATGTAGTGTACCTGAAGCGTTGGATCACACACGCTGCAGATGAAACTAACAAAGTATTACCTGACCTGCGTAACAGAAAAAAAACCTGTTTGAATATAAGCAAATTAATCTGACAGGTTTATTTTTGGCCCGTTTTTAGACAGAAATGCAAAATAGTTGACTGCAACAAATGCATTCAAAAGCAGTGGTTAGAACTATTTCTCCTGATAATTAGAAACAGCTGCAATTTTTTTTTTCAATATTGGGATATAATGACAAGCACTCAGGAGCAATATTTCCTTTTCTTTGACATGTGGGAAATTTTTAACTTTTATTTTAAGAGTGGGAGTTATACTATTGACTCTAGAACTTGGAAGAACACAGGTTTGAACGTGTGCAAGTGCACTTTTTATATTTCTTTTAATACATGTAGCCAAGATTCTTTTACCTCTTGGTTTAACCTTCACATATTGCCATGGGTCCTTCTTGGAATTATTTTGTACCTTTATGACTTAGGGCAAAAAAGCATATCAATGTGAACGTGTCCGATTTCTGATCGTGAATACAGGGACCTCTGTTGGCAGTGTTATAAACTTCATGAAAATGCTTGCTAAAAAACTGTGAGAGTATTGCCACATCAGACATCTCTATCAACACAGATTCCCTTTAAGGACCTTGGTTATTACTTCTTCAGGGAGATGATTTGGTTGTTTATAGGTCTAGGAGCTCACACAGCAGATCTTCCTCTGTTTTTACTTGTGGCGTTTTCAAACACTCCACAGTTTTCTGGAGATAAACTAGACAGATATATGAAAGCTAGTTTGAATATTTGTTGTGACAAGGTTAATTTGATTATCATGACTTCAAGACTTTGAGATCCAACTCTGTCGTGATTTATCTTGCCAGGTGATGCTTTTTTCCTAAGAATCTCAAAAATAGGACCAGTTCAAGGTTAGCTTTGACTGCCCACAGTGTTTTTTCCAAGGTATGACCCTTAGGCATCTGACCACCAGCAATCTCCTTTATCCCTGTGGCCCTCATCCCTTGCTGTGAAGATGGGTTTATGAATTAAGCCCCTTGCCATAATCAGCTTAACAACTCTGAATTTAAGTTAGTTTTTGCAGTTGCTGCTGTCTCTCAGGGCTGACAGAGTTAATGGCCACCTTCATAAAGCACATCAGGGTTTTTCCTGTAGACAAAATAACTGCAAGGAAAAAAAACAGTGAAGCTAAGCACTAGACGATTAAACGAACATCTTTAAACAAGGCATGATACATACCAGGTAATAGCTGTGAAGCAGCTGAGACCTTGTTTGATAAAAACACATTCATGCTTTGTCTTCAGAGACTTGTCCTGCTGTGAGCTCATGACTAATTGTTTAAAACACTTCCCTCTAACCTCTACCTTTATTTGTTTTTTTGTTCCCTCTGTATTCATGACCAATAACAGCTACTGCTTCACACTGGTGCAAACAGTCAAGTCTGAACAAGTAGCAGACTAAAGCATTCCTTGTAGTCCTTGTCCTCATCCTTAAAGTCTTTGTCCTATAGCAAAGGACATAGAGAAGTTTCATCTTTAGCTGAAGATGTGGAAAAGGGAACCAAATTTTCTCTGATGTAATTGCACCTGAGCTTTTTAATAGAGACAATGAAAGGAGCATACATTTGTTATTGACTAGGGAAGGAAAGCTAAATGCTCTGCCATCTGGGGATTTTATCGAGCAGCACTTTGAAATATTCTAAAATGAAAGTGAGCAGCCTGATCCATGTGTTGGCAAAGGAGAGAATGATTTGAATTAAATTTGCTACTCCAGATTCTAAGACGGTGTTGGTCATCATCACCTTGGAGGTAAAAGATCTGTAATTGCTTTCCTGCAATTACAGGTGGAGTTCATAGAGGAATAATTCCTAAAAAGGCAAAAAAGAAGTGTCCACCAACAGCCAACTAATGCAAGCCAGATTATCTGCCCATAGAAATAGATACAACCCCATTGACATTAGAGAAGTTTTATCCACTTACAATTGCAAAGATCTGCCTTCTCACTGAGGTTTATTGTTGTACACATTCTGCCCCAGGGTCACTCTGTAATTACTACAGAAAATAGTGTACTTACTTGATAACTTCTTCGAGCAGAAAAGCAATTAGCCTGCCAAGTGACTTGATGTTCCTAAGAAGGTACTGGAGTTTTGGAGACTGGAGGTTTTAGCAGAAATAAATAGAAGTGAAAGAGGGAAAATGTCTGGCTGGCAGAGTACAAAGGAGAGGTCTGGCTAGGGAGATAGGGATGACCATTTTAGGAATTACAGTTCCCAACAAAAACTGAAACTTTGAGCAATACCAAGCCAGAAAAATCCTTTGCTGCCAGCTAATGGTACAGGGTCCACGCAGTAGTGAGAAAAACAACTGGACTTTCTACCTGAACAATTTTCTTGGGCTATTCTAGCCACGTTCTAAAAGATCGGTTGTCACATCTTTCTGATCTAAAATATTATTGGTGCAAAAAAGGGAAGAGGTCCTTCTGTACAGAAGCATTATTACCATATGAATATCATTGCTAATATGTAAAATGCATTTTGACCAGTGCTTCAGCCCAAGTTTGCTGGATTAGGATGGTGCTGCTGAAATCTCAGTTTATTGGGCACAAAGGCAGAGATGGAAACGTTAGTGGATATCTCAGATTGTTGGAGTACTGTTATCACAATAGCACAAAGTGTTATTATTTTGTTATGGAAATCAAGACAATTTCTCTCAAACAGAAAATAGATGCAACATATGATGGACTGTGCAACGTCTGAAAAACAGCTTAGGCTGTTGGGGATTGAAGAATAAATTAAAGTGCAGCAACCCTAAAGAATAATAACCATTTTTTGACTCTATTAGAGGGGAAAATGATTTTTCAAAGTGTGATTTACCTGGTTCCACGGAGCAGGCTGTATTGCAAACCTCTGTTGCATTTTCTTTTCTCTTCATAACTGCTCAAGAAACAATTTCAAATCAATATGATGTGGAATATTGGAATGTCAGTATCTATTGAAAATGAACTATTTTATCCTGATCTGATATAATTAAAATCAATGCAGATATCTTGAGAAAAATGTTTTCTTTGGGGGATGAAGCCATATAGGGTTATTGGGTAAATAAAATGCTCCCAATTGTCTGATTTTTTAGAGAAAATGTTTATGTCATTGAATCTCTGTTTATTGATAGCTAATGTTCTTTTTTATTTCATGCAAACTAGATTATAAATGAAAAGACTCATAATTCACAGTAAAATTTATTTTAAGAGATGGGACTACATGTATATAAATATGTAAATTTTGTCAGATTGAACATTACTGACTTGGTTGGAACAAATAGAATGTTAAAAGTCCACATATATCTAAAAGCTTTCTGGTTTTGGATGCAGGAGAAATATTAAGATTGTATTTCCCCGTGTAATTTCAAAAAATGAAAACAGAACACCAGCCACTTAATAATACAAACTCGTTTGAAATTCCCAATCAGGTTCCTAGAAGGCTCCTACCAGCATTATTTGGGTTTTGTAAGTCACTATAAATTCAAAAGAAAGTGAATCTGTGCAATGCAAGCCTCTGAGGAGACAAGGAACACAGACTAGATCTAAGAAAAAGGAGGGTTAATTTTTTCTTCAGACTAGAATGCACATTATCTAAGTTCATAAATTCTTCTTGAGATCTTCACTTCTTAAGGTAAAAAAAGGGAGGGGGTGGGAAACAGTCGCAAAGTTGATATTTTTAAGGGAAACTCTTAAAGTTAGTTTTCACTTTCATTTTAAAGGGAGAAATACATTTTCTGTGTCCAAGAAAGTAAATTCTGGTAAATTTTAAGTGGTCATCAAGCTCTGTGGTGACAACAACCCCAGTAAGAGCCGTTTCAAGACAGAATTCCCTTCATGCATCGTCTCAGAGGATGTGTGACAGCAGGAGTTCTCACTGCTCCTCAGAGACTGCCACTGGTGGGAGGCTTCCTGAGGGAGCAAGAGAAACAGGAGCACAAGAAATGCAGAGCACTTTTTGTCTTATGAGCACCAATGAGTTTATCCTTTCCTACTTTCTAGCTTTTGCAGGGATAAAATCCTGCAGATTCCTGTGCAGAGATCCTACAGATCTCACTTGAAAGAGTGAAATCTCCAAGCTAAGAAAAACACTTACAGGTAAAGTTTTATTTAGAGACACAAATTTTTGAGAGTGTATCGCTTTTCAGGGATATTAGATGTAAAGAAAAAATGTAATGAACTAGTTAAGTTCAAGTGTAAGCCTGTCATTGCTGCAAGCTGGGAGTAAGAGTTGTAGCCAGCAGAGTTCAGGCTGCAAGTATTTGACATCCATATGCAATGTCAAATAATTTTCTAGGGCCAGATAGTCATGAATAAAAGTTCATAGATTAATTCCACAGTTTTCCTTGCTACACTTTTTAATGAGTTCTCTCACTTAGACAGAGATTTACATAAAGGCAGCCTGTTAAAAATTAAATTGAGATGCTTCCACCATAAATCTGAACATGCTGTAACATCACAACTCTACTAGGTCAAAGTAAAGATTTAGAGATATTTTTCTAAGCAACACTTTTAGTTTTGCATGGGTTTAAGGATGCAATTTTTTGACAATTTTTTGATCTTTTGAAAGTTCTTTAGATACCTTGAAGAAAACACTGCTTTCAGTCTACACTCTACTATAAGGCTTGTACATTTATTTGTCCCACGTTGCCCTCAGCCCCTTCACTCCAGCATAAAACATTTAGTGGTGAAGCTTGTGCGAGGGAGGCTGTGTACAGTCACAGGTAAAACCAGTTTTTTGCAATTAAGGCAGCTACTTGTGAGAGTACAGCTTGAAGTAATGCTTGTCCTGTCACTGTAGAAAACTGTACCCAAGGGGAAAATGTCATGGGATTATCAGAGGTGACTCCTGAAACAAGGTGTCCTACCTACTTTTCAGCTATGGATGCTTCACAATCCAAGTAAATAATGTGCTTGCTTTGATGGATCCCCTGCTTTTGACTGTGTTTACAGCAGCTTTTCCCCTCTCGTTCCACATGCACTCCCAAATTGCCCATGCTGGCAGCTGTTTGCAGTGAGCTAGCCTCACAGTTTTAATGAGCTGGTTTGTAGAAATTTTATATTTTTTTTTCTCTGAAGACGTATCAGGCATTGCAGACCTCTAATTAGTGGTACTTATAGTTAAATTTCAATAGCCAAGTCTTTTGAGGCATTAAGAGATTATGTCCTTTAATAGCTTCGAAATTAATGAAAAACATCCTTATTTGCTTCTCATTTCTCAGCTTTACTGATATCAGTATATAATTTGGTGTCATGGAATGTGTGTATAATGTCTTCAAGAGGCTGTACTGGTGCATTGGCATGTCACCAGAACAGGGAGAAAGCTCTTGTCTATAAAAGAACAATGAAACCCAAAAAATTGAGTGAATCAAAATGAATGTGTGTGTGTGTGTTTGTTTCTGTCAGGGAGAACGTCTACTTTTCTATCCTTGGCTATGATCTTGCAATTGATCAAGTTGTCCCTTCTCTTTCATTTGACTGACAGCAGAGCCAACACTTGCTGAAACTTTTTTTAAATTCCTCACGTTTCTTTTCGCGTTTTTTTTTAACTTCATTTTTCTCTCTTGCTCTCCAGAGATCCATCACAGCAACATGCAGCTCCCAAGCGTAATCTTTGATTTGTTTGGCAGTGTATGTCTAAATCAAAGAGAAGGGGCAGAAAGTATCCTGACTGATGTGCAACCTTATAATGATTTCCTTCCACAATTCCTCACAGAGTGTCATTCAAGGAAAAGATAAATAATTACTTTAAAACAAGACCTCCGAGTTTCATGGTGATGTTCTGCATGTCAAAAGCTCATTCTGTATCTCAGTTGCAAGAAATAGTCTATCTTGTCAAACAGTCAGTCAATTAAAAAAAACCCCGAACAACAACTCAAAATCCAAAACAAGAAGGAGCCAAACCCTTGAAGTATTTCCTAACAAATCAGTGAGCCCAGCTAGTTGGAGGAGTCATAAAAATTGATCCCAGATACCCCAAATATCCCCTTCTGTGACTAATGTGTTACAGCAAAAGTCAATGAAGACTGCCTTGAGTTACTTTCCCACCAAATTAAGGGCACTGAGTTGTCAATACACCTTAGGCTTTACAGATAATATCAGATGTAGCTGAAATCTGCAGTGTAAGAGCCTTTTTTTCTACTGTGCTGTTCAATTGAAGAACAATTTAATTTCAAGAGTTTGCTGTCAACATCAAAAACATCCTGCAAGTTTTAGACTTTTTGGTAGAGTTGCTTATGTTTTTTAATTATGGGGTACATTTATTCATCTGTAAGGTTTGCAATTCTACTTCCAACACATGTCTTTACTAGAAATATCACTTTGCTTACCCTATTGCAGTGTATTTTGACCCATTTAAAGGAGAACCCCTGGGTCCTTGAGTGCAACTCTCCCAGGTTTGAAGCCAGAGTAAAGGAAACATCCCAGTGCCATCTGCAGGAGCTGCCTTCCTGTGATAAACTTGTGGCAGAAGAAAAGGTGCCAACATGCACATTTCTTGGAATTTGAAGTAATTTTTTTTCTCTCTCTCGAGTTCTTCATAATTTTATCATACACATTTGGCTTTGGTCATGTACCCTGATGGACACCCTCAAGTGCCACATAAGAAGCTACAGCCTGAGCCATAAATCCCCAAATGCCCATTTCAGTCTGGAGACCCCCTTGGCACCCAAACTTTTATCTTCTAAGCTGTTTGAGTTCCGTGAATACCCAGCAGCACAGCCATCATGTGTGAGCTAATGGCAATAATCTCATGCCTTAAGACCATTTTCTACTCTTTGAGAAGTTTGTTCTGCTGGGCAAATTCAGTGTATTGCCTTTGCAATTACAACACAAATTCGGTGTATTGCCTTTGCAATTACAGCAGTGAGGGGCACTTCAAAACTGAAACCAGAGGAAATTATAAAATTCCCTAATTTTTGAACAACTTAATAACACATCTCCCATGTGAGAAATGGAAGACTTCCTTTCTTAATATCACATTGTACTACTTTCCTACCAGATAAACATCTTTATTAGTAATTAGAATCACAATTTTCCTAATTTCCTCTCTATTGCCTGTTTGGCCCTCTGAATCTTGGGTATTTTTGTAATATGGTGACAATGAAGTGTTTCTTTCCCTCAGACTAATGAATATCTGTCTGCATAGGACATTGCACAGGAAGGTGAAAGCTATGAACTCAAGCCAGTTCTCACGAAGGAAGATCAAGAATTGTACTTCTACTATAAGGTAATTTTATCTTGGCATAATTGTAAGGTAGCAATAATAAGTCACCTTCTTATCCTACTGTCCTAAAACCCAGTCATCTTCCTCAAAAGTTCACTTTGTGTCCGCATGCAAAAGTGCATTTCTTACATGGTTTATAAAGATTATAGCCCTGAGTCAACATTTCAAATGCACATTTCTTTTGGGAACACTTGTGCTGTTTGGGGCATTGTGAATCTCACTATTCATCGGAAGTCTTGTTGTCTCTGTTCACTGAGGAGAGAGTTTTGGCCCTAAGTTGGATTTATGAGCATGAAATTTGGCACTAGGTTGCTCTGGCCTTTTATTTGTACAGTGAGAAACCCAAATTGCTGAGCTATGGACACGGCCATCATTCCTACCAGACTTGCCTGTGCTGTATTAAATAATTATGTAAACATGAAAAATTCGCCATAGAGACAAAAGTGAAAGGCCTCAAAGTACTAAGGGAATGAAAATTAACTTATTCGCTTTTCTGTTAAAGTATCAGAAATATTCTGGAGTACTTTATGGACTCAGTAAAATACATGCTTATTTTATGTCCATACACCACTCAAAATTACATAACATAATTATGATTTATTGTTAAGTTTTTTTAATGTTGTGTATATGTGAGCTAGAATTTGCTGTTATTAGTAATTCAGCTTGTGTGGAAAATTATACAAGACAGCATAAAAATAGAATCCATCTTGTAATGCTTTTTATTTTCAAAGCATCCCAAAGTACTATGCAGATTGCATTGTTGTTAGGTATTAAAGACCTCCCATGAACTAGGAAAAGCTGTTTGATGGCTTCAAAGATAATTGAGAGTAAGTTTCTTAATGTAAGACTAAAAAGAAAAAACACTCTCAAATTTATCCTACAGAGAAAAAGCTGGAGAGAAAACTGGCTTTTGTCCTCTCTTGGTCAATAGATGCCATTAAATCTCTAAAATCATATTAAACAATATTTTAGGGGACTGACTTAAATCCACAAGGGGAATAAAAAGAATGAAGGCAGGTATTTATTCTGAAATTCCATACAATTGCAGCTGTATTTCAGAGGCTGATGACACACCATGCACATGTTATTATTCACTTTGGTCAGACAGCACGGGTTAAGATAGGAACATCATCCCAGGCATTAGCCATTAATCTGGGTATCTCATTGCTTTACTAAGGTTTAGGTTATGCAGATAATAACTCCAGGCCATATTTTGACACCTTTATTCCTGCTGAATGGCATCTCAGGCAGCATCAAGTCCCACAAAAATCAGAAGGTTATTTACAGGGAAATGCATTAGTCACCGTAGCAGAATATTGTCCTTTGGCAACATCTGCAGATGGAATTGTGCTGTAAAACATTACTGCACCAGCCAGAGCAGGGTGTCATAATGGCTTTGTATACAAATTTGAAACTGATTCTGAGATAGTGGCTCCTGATAATGTCATTTTTCTCTCTCTTTCAACGTGTGATTCCTCACCACAGAGCTGTAATGACAGTACAACACTAACATTTTATCAAAGAATGACAGTCAAACCATGGATAGGAGTTATCAAAGTTATAACACTGAGACATGTTTGGGACTCAAAGTCAGGAAGAAATTTACTGTGTCGATCTTAAAAACTGCTTTAGTTTAACGCAGACTGCTTTGTGGTTCTGTGTCTTTTTTTCGTAGTTGTATGGTTTCACTGCTATCTTCTGCAAACAAAATCACAGACAATTCTTTTTAAATGTACTTTAAACTCATTTTGGAAGTAAATTAGACTCTTTTGGAGCCATTTCAGTCTACTTGAGTCTGTGTGATAGCCATAATATTGGAAAGTATTATCGTAAGGCCTCTAACTGTAGTGTTTGCAAGTGGTGAGTCCCGCTTTAATAACCTCAAAGAACCACACTTACAAGAAACTGGCTTTTGGGGAAATTAAAATAGCAAAGAAAAGAAATGGCAAAAATTAGCAATGGAAAACCTGCATTTCGAGAGACAATAGAAAGAACATTTTATTTGATTTAGTCAGTTATCCAGTTTCAGCACGATGGCAGTAGTTTGTGTAATCAAAATCCCTGACATCAATAGAAAATAACCAAATGTTATTGCTTAATTCCTGGTAGTACAAAAATGAGTGCAACCCAAGTACTATTGCCAGCAAATGATCAATTTCCACTTCAAGAACGGGAGCTCCAGCAGAACCTTGGGCCTGACTTTAAGCATCTTTGCTGTTTAGATCTCATGGGGCTACATCTGTGTCTTCAGCAAGGTTTCTGAAGGAGAGACAGGTGCCTGTGCATGTGGGAGCATCCTAGGATGTCTTCTAAGGTACTGAGGGAAATGGAGTAGAAAAAGCCCTGAATTGCTGCCCGTGTCTTGCAGAGGTTTCCAGCACTGCAAACACCATGGGGATGAGCTGATCAGATGTGGATGGGAGCTGCTCTGTTCTCCCGGGTGATAGCTGGTCCTGTACTGCTATACAGCATGTTATCAAGTTTAAGATAGGACAAAGAGCTTGTATTGCTTGTAGAAGCTGGGAAAACCTTTCTGGAGCCTTTCCAATGTTTTTGACCTAAGAGGTCAGACCTCCTTTCCAAGAGTGCTGAACTCTGTTAAAATGTGTAGGCTCCTGCTAAGAGCTCACTGGACAGAAGTTCACAGCCCAAAAAGTGAGGTATCTGAATTGCTCTCAGCTCCTTTTCAGGAGCTCCAAATTCCCCTGTCTGGAATAAAGTTGGGCTCATGATTTGAGGAGAGGTGTAGTAGGTGTGGGGATTTATTTGGCGTGCTGAGGAGAATCATCAGGCACTGAAACACTCCAGAGGACAACTTCCTTCCACTCAGACAAGAAAGTCTGGGTTTTGATAAGGTGTTTCAGGAGCATTGCTTTTTCCCATGCTGAGAACTTCTGCATCACTTAGCTCATCAGTCTTGGGCAAAATGGTTGTGGCCATAAAACACTATCTCATTCACACCTTCCTCCGTCAGAGAGTTTCCCCAGCAGAACCTTTCATAATTCACCTCTCTGATTTCCTCATTCTCATTGTCTGTGAAGGGGATTTTAAGAAAAACTATTAGATGATCCTCAAAATGTTTATGTGCTCCGTTGCTGTGCTGATGTCATGCTGTCAGCCTCTGTCACTCTCTTCCACTGTTACCCAACAACTGCTGTCTCCTCTGAAGGTATCTTTTGCTTTCTGTCTCTATTGCTGCCTTCTTTTCCTTGTCTCCCCTTAAAAACTGCTCATAGGAAAATGAGATTTTTCAGAAGTTAAAACTTGTCTGGTTGTGAATCTTTTTTATGGGATAACATTGAAGTGTCGGTTACCTGAAGGTGACTGCTTCTCTTGTCCCACTCTGCACCATCTGCTCCGGCTGTTGCTTTGCCAGTTTTCTACAGAGCAAATAAAAGTTAGAGCTTTTCAACCCAACAACAGGAAAACCTTATCCTGGCCCCTCAAAACAGCTAGAACAATTTGTCTGAAAATCCCTTCTCCCTTATCCCAAAGACGCCAATCCACATCAAAAATTAGTCCGAAGGAGACACAGGCAGTTTGGAAAATTTCATGTTGAGTGACAGGATGATGACAACATCCAGAAATGAGAAGAGTTGTGCAGCTTTAAGACTGGCTGAAACTAAAGGCAGAACTTTTAATTAGAATCTAGATATTGAAAGCTCACAGCTACTGATACCAGGGCAAAAACCTGCCCTTGGATAAGTATTTTGTAAGAAGTTCCTATCAACTTTCAGCAGAAACACTTGCACAGATCCAGCTCTGAATTTCTGTCTGGGTTTGCAGGAAGTTATGTTTGATTTTGTGCTGGCATCATTATCGGTTAGAACTGCCATAATTTCTGTCATTATATATTCCATGCTATGAAGAGAATAGATATCAGCAGCATGTTAGGTTGGTAAAAAAGATGCAAAGTTTTAAGTATAATTACTTTACAATATAATCAGATTACACTATTGGGCGTTATACTACTTCATGACATGCACAGTGCCACAGATTGAAATTTTAATTTTTACTCTTGATGAATTATTACTTTATTACTTCCTTGAGATTTTTCATTCTCCTTATGGGAGAGTTCCAGGGAAATAAATGTGAAGTGAACGGAGTTGAAATGTGCAGCGTGGGTGGTGAAACTGCCAAGTTGATCACTTTGTTCTGGGTTTAGTGGTTGTAGACAATTCTCTTTGAGTTATTAAAAGTTAGAAATGTACATTAAAACAATTGAGACCCCAGTAAGTACAAGGAACAAAAGATAGGACTTCCCTTGGTATATGCAGATGTAAAAGTACAATATTAATGTTTAGTATAGGTGAAGTAACAAATTGTTTGCTAAACAAATCTGACTGCATTGGGAGTCTGAGCCTTTCCGGGAATTGATACTGATGCCAAATGAGTTTATGTTCTATATATAATATGAGTAATAGGAGAAAAAAGAAAATTGAATGCTTCTATTGTGGCTTAGTAATTAAATTTTGTGTGTTAAAACATTGTCCTACCACAAAAGTCTCTTCGAATAAATGAGTGGCCTGTAAGTGCAGCTTTAATAAAATTGACTTAGATACATTCCAACCTACTACTATATACCTGTGCTTTTAAAATTTAAGGCAATGTTTCTAATCCTCTAGCTAATCCTCTTTAACGCAATTGAAGTTTCTAAAACATGTGCTCTGAGATTCTGTATGAAAATTTAGTCGTTGAACTTTTGTCTGGCAATCAAAAGAACCACTGCATCATATTGATTGCTGCTGCCAAGTACCTCTCAGTCCTTAGGACTGAGCAATTTTCTTGGGAGATTGGAGCTAACCAGGGCCAGTACCAGCTCACCTCTGTCTCTTTCTCTAGCTGTTTGTAAAAGAAACTTCTCAGACGACTTGAAGTCTTTGATCTGCAGACTGCTCCTCACAGCAAGCAATAATTTAAGGGTTAATCTGCCTTACCTATTGCCTCTCTTTAAGATGATCTCCAAATTCAGCTCACAGATTTAAGTCTAAGACTCCTCTGACTGCAAGGCCATTGCACAATCTTAAGCCTACTTTGCCCCCTTTATTCTTCCAACAGATCTACAGTGATTTGATTATAGGACTTTTTAATAGGACCATCTCCATCCTGAGTGTAGTCCTGTATGCTGTGATTTTGTAAATACCTGTGATCTTTGTCTAAGAATACGAGAAGCGCCTGCTCTCATCAGAGCAGAAGAGCTTATGCACTTCAAAATCCGATCACTTTTATGCTACAACACTTTCCTCAGTAAAACACACCCTCTCTCCCATAAGATCCTGCCACATTGAGGGTATTCTTGGCAAAGTAACTTGCTACAGCAGGACTTGGTCCTCTGATCATTGATGTGAGAGAGCAGACAGAGTGGCTAGCAGGAAAAAGTTGTATTCTGCACAATGCAGAGGCCAATTTAATCTTATGAGGTGCAGGCATCGACTTCAAGATGCTATGTTGAGAGCCATAATAACAATTTAGCCAACAGAAGAAACAAACGTATTTATGAAGACTTGGCCCCATTGAAGTCAATGGCAAAACTTCTGTTAACTTCAGAGAAGCCAGTGTTTATATTCTCTTTTCAGATACTGTAAAGTACAGAAAAATGGGGCCTGAGAAATTGCTGCACCAGCCAGACACAAAAGGCCAGCTGGTCCCTTCCCCTTTAAGGGCAGTTGCTTGCATCCATCAGCTCCTGCCATCAACCTTCCAAGTTGAAAGCAGTGCCTAAGATCACAGGTAATGTAACAAATGATGTTATGTTTTCTTTCTGTTAAAACCATCTGCTTTTGAACTGTCTGCCTGCACAGCCTGAACCAACCTAGAGCAGAGTAAAGCAGATGTTCCCAAAGGTACCCCCCAGTCTCCAGTGGTGAGGTGAAGCAGGGATTGATTCCTTCCACGTACATCACCATCACTGCACATCATTTCTTGCTGTCCTTTGAGGCCAGACCTCGTAGCTCACGAGATAAAGATGTTTGCAGGCAGCACAAGATCACCCCAATGGAATCCCTGTTCTTTACCACTGCTGTAAATACTACTTTTGTCGGAGTTTTGTTTGGTTATTGGTATGTTTTCTTTTTCTTATTGGCTTGTTATTTTTCAATATCATATATGTGCTTGATCTCTTTGTGTTTTAAATAAGTAGCAGCGGCACTTTGGAAACCAAGAGGGAGAACAAACAAAGTTTGTTAGCACTAAAGCCTTTTTTTTCGTCATCCTGTCGGCTCTACTACATGGCAGGGATAAGGTTTAGATGAAACATTGGGACTGATCCTACATCAAAATAAGGAATGAACTCTTCTGCTTAAAACTGTGCTTATATGAATGCAACCATTGAATGGTAAGTAGATCTTTGAAGCTGAAAGCTTATAAATAAGATTTCAGCCATTTAAAAATACACAACACACACACACACAAAAGTCTTTCTGAGAATTTGACACTTTATTCCTACTGCATTGTTGGTGACAACTGGATGGCCAACCAAGCGCTCCAAGCACAAACATCCAAAACAACACGAATCCATAAATAACTGCGTCAAACAGTGCAGAGAGGACTTGGGAGTTCTCTTCTCTGCAGACATCTCTAAAAAGTACTGTAAAAACAAACAAAAAGGCATCACTTACCTGCTAGTGAGAGGAAAAAGGATACATAAAGCAGTGAAAACTCATTACAAATATCTGAGTGAAATTTTGTAAGAACATTTTGGCCGTGGATGCTGGTTATTCGGTCCTTCCTTAGAAGCTTCTCGTTGCATTTGGCTTGCTTATGTATTTAGTGCAACACGTTTTCATAGCAAATTTCCTTTTTTTGGTTGGTTATCTCAGTCCTTTTTTCCGAGTGTGAAGCAGCAGTGAAGCAATAGATGTGGTGTTTGTAATAAGCTTTGCAAAGAGGCAAATATAGTGTTTTGCTCAAAGGCATGGCTGAAGTGATAAGAAGCCATTGTTCCCCTATTTTCCACTACGGGGTTTAATGTCTTTTTATCAGTGCTTAATCTCTGACCACGAAAACAAAGAGGAACTAGGTGATCAACTGTGGCTTTAATATCACAGAAAAGAGGCTGGTTTTATCTGTAGGAATTCTGTGAGGATTATTGCTGTTATCCCAAATGCCAACACTAGTGTCACTATTGCCATATCTGCTCTGTGATTATTCAGTCCCATGCAGCCACTGCCACAGCGCTGCATGAAAATGGGAATGGATTTGGTTTGGAGCTGTACAGCCAGGAGGCAGAAGGTGGATGCAGAAAACAACAGAGGAGTAGAAAAGCCACATCACATTTCAGCCAAAAATGCTCGGGATGAGGTAAAGCCATGCATACAAACAGAAAAAACATCCCCCTGCCCCCGAAAAAAAAAGAGAGACTAGAAGGAACAGAGTCGGGTGAAAGTTGGATGAATTGAAAGGATCCATAAAATTATAAGATATTGTTCCACTGTTAAAATTTCCATTCTCATCTCTGGTTTTTCCCTGTTGCACTAGGCTGGTTACTGACTGACAACGTGATTAGGCTTTCGATCTTTTGATTTCACAGAAGAAAATGCAAAGTTATTTCAGTGCTTTTCATTTCCCACCTCTCTCACTTCATATTTTTACAGGTTTAGGGTTGTTTTACTTCCTTCCCTTCTTTATCATACGCTTCTCCATGACCAATATTTGACACACTGCAATTCTGTGCCCCACTGATGAGCAATCTGCAATAATATACAATTAGGTGATGTTTTACTCCTTTTCTGTTAGTAAGATATCTGTCTCATGACGATTTTTTTCTTCTGCCACTGCAAGCATCCATGTTTGTTAAGATATATCCTTTGTAACAATAAGAAATCAGATTCGAAGTGAGGACATGTTAGATACAACTGGGTCTCTTACATTTCCTTACAAGTTTTATCCATCTTTATTGTGGTGCAAGAGATTTTGCTTCACAAATATATGATTCCGTAAATCAAAATTATTTAAACTTCAAGTTGGAAAAAGAAATGAAGAAGGAAGAAATTAACTAAAATGAGAATTCATCTTTTTTTTCTGGAAGATTATTTTTATATACAACTCACAGCAATTCATCACTGTGCCACACTCTGCTTTCATGTCTTTATAGGATTATTACTTAACTGTTTTTATTGAAATTTTTGATACAGCATAAAGACAAGACAAGTGAAGCCCGAGGGACAAAGCGTTTGATTTATGTGTGCTGCTCTTGTGTGTGAAAATAAACAAACAAAAAAGCAAATACATTTCTCCACCAGATGTATGAAAGTAAACGCACAGGAAGAAGTTTCAAAGGAGAACAACATTAATGGTGAGTTAAACATAACCAAACAATCAAAGGAATCTCTGCTACTTTAACAAAAATAGTGAAGAACTTGCTACAAGGAAAAAACCACCCAGCTTCTTGTCACAGTGAAATGATGACAGAGCCTGCAGAGCATGCTGAAAGAAGCAAACTAAACATGGTAATTAGACTTTTTGCTTGTCAGTGCAGCCTCTGAAGACTTAAGCAGGCTGGTCTAAAATATCGAACTAGAAGAGAAATTGCCTGCAAAAGCTATGATGGCTGAATGTCACTGGAACATATTCAGGATTTAAGTTTTGTGGTTTGTTTTTTATTTTGTTACCTCAGTCCAAAGAGTTTATCTCTGTTCCTCACTGCCATTGCCAGTATTTTGGGACATTCTGGCTCTGTGAAGGTCTGGCAGTGTGGCTTGCGCTCCAAGAGTGGCACACAGAAGCACAGCTCCCTGTGCTGGGGACTGCCCTGTGGAAATGTCATCATGTCACTGCTGCTGCCAGAGCAAACAGCTCACTGCACACCTTTAAGCAAGAGGACTGTGTTTTACTACCATAAAGCCAGTCATCTGGAATTCTGCCCAACTTTGTATTCTGCTGGAATAATTCCCATGGCATGGTCAGAGCGACGACACCAATTTTCTCAGTTATGTTACCAGTTTAATGATCACTTCAAGGAGCCATTGTAACTTGCACCAACATATCTAAACTGGATCTTGAAAGTTCATTTATTCTGAGAGTCACTTCCCTTTTTCTGGTCATGATGATTATGTCACACGGGCAGCTGCTGTCTGACTGGAAAGTGAATCCCGAAGTGTTTAGTGGCAACATTGATGTACAGCCTGGGTAACACACAGGTGCCCTGTGTATAGAGCCCCTCAACTGCTTGGGATGAATTCTGGTAGAAGTAATTTGTGCCACGAATTGCAATAATGCTGAAAACATCTCTTCAGTTTGCCACATTCCTTGCTGCCAAGAGGATTTCTTATGTCAAGGACCCATTCTGCAGTCTGGCACATCACTGTGAGTAGCTGATGTTTCTGCAGCAGACTCAGAACTATCACAGAGTGACTCCCACGATGCTAAAACCAAGTGATTCAGCCACGGAGGGGTACTGGTGCTCCTGCTCTGTGTTTGCAGAGAATTTAGGTAATCAAGTACTTTTTAAGTATGCTTCTTCCTCTGCTGTGCCTGATATTCTTTCTCTCTCGGATCTATCAATAATGGAGTTTTTGTCCAGTTGAGGCTGCTTTTCTCTCAGTCTTTCTCTGGGATGACTCTTGGTATCAGCAGCTTTTCACCATTTCACCATTAGTAGCCATTGCAGCTGCCTTCTTTGGAAGTCCTGGGAATGCAGCCCTGTGAGCTCCTCTCATCCCTCCTGCCAAGCCTGCTCAGGCCTCTCAGCCATCCTTCTTTGGATAGCAAAACTCGAGTGGAATCAAAGTTTTGCAGGAATAAATTGGCCCTGCTTTACATTTCATGAGGTTCTTTTATTCCTTCCTGCATATGTCTCTCTTAGGACTCTCCGCCCAACCACCCCACTTCTTTTTTTACTATTCCCTCCTGTAATTGTAGCACCTCACAGTGCTCTTTTTCCTCAACATAGATTCTTACACACGTGTGTCACTTCATCTGATTCTCTCAGGTCATATCAACCGACGAAAACAGCTCCTATTTCCCTTTCCAGCTCTCAGGCAGCAGAAATTTCTGTGAGAGAGATCTGAAGAACTTCCCCCTTTAAATTGGTTTCTCATGTCTCATTTTCAGTGAAGAACTTGAAACAGCAGATGAAAATAAGAAGCGCTAACATTAAGAGACTCTACTGCTGTGATACTGGCCATTGAAATCCTGAGATTAGTACTCAGACTACAGATTGCAAGTCAGTATTTTACTGTTTAGAAAAGGAAAGTAAAGTATGAATAAATGTAACCATCCATTAAAGCACAGTTAAGTATAAACTAAAGGCCACAATTATAACAGAGTGAATTGTTTTTCTGTCTCATCACATCTGTCACACTCAAGAAGTTAATGAATTCTGAAGCAGTCTTCTCACTTAAAATAGAGGGAATATCTCCTGTATACTGAGACATTATTTTTAAGGAGAGAGCTTCTGTGGGAGATGCTGTGCATGTATAATTTAAAAAAAAAAAACAAACCATATTTCTAAAGGATGACTTTTGGCATGAACCAAATCTGAAAAGTTAAATAGAAGGCGTTTATACAAAATCAAGGTATGTGGTCATGCCCCCAGTTGCTTTTCTTGGGGATTACAGTAATGTACCAGTCAAGTCTGTTCCTACAAATTTGCAGCCACTGCTCCTGATTTGTTCCGCCTTGATATAATCAATCTGAATTCATGGTCTCACCCTGTGCTGCCACAGAGATGACTCATGGGAAACAGAGCAAAATGCAACAGATCCTGCCCAGTGCTAATGGCTGTGACACAGTGTCTCCACTACAAGGTCAGTGAGCTAAGGGCTGAGTGCCTATGACCTTCCTCTTGCTTGTAAATTTAATTGCTTTGGTTGTTAGCTAATTTCCTGAAGAAAAAACAATGGGAAGGATGTAACCAGCTGATTTATATTTATTTATTCTGTGTTCGAATGTTTTACCTATTAAGAAAGTCGTTGCCTGGAATTGTGAGTGTTGCCCGAACAGGAATGTTTGCAGTGCTGACACACCAGATTAGCTGAGTGTAGTATTGCATTTTCTGTGGATTGTCTGTGCATGTCCTAATTCAAGAATACACCAAACATTGCTGTCCTGACTGCCCATATATTTGGATGCTATTTATGTTTACACTCAGGCAAGTTGTCCTGTGATGGGATGAGCCCTTGAAAACCTCCCTTATAAGCAAAGCAGAGGCTTTAAAATTCAAATTGTGGGATTCACATGGATTCAGTTGCACTGGTGTGAAGCTGTGTGGTTATGAATGTTTTTTCTGCCTTGTATGCAGATGGGCAGGAGGGCAAGGAAAGCGCTGAGACTGTGATTTATAAACAGTTAGATTTAATCTTTGGGGATTATTCATCTTATTTCCTTTAAAATACAAAACCCAAAAAATTTTTAAATGTAGTGTGTTCTTCTCCCTTCCCAATTTATTTAGTCACTTGCAGTGAAACCAAGCACTAAGGTAGGTCTGGCCCGAAAATTGAACAATGAGATAATTTAAATGCAACAGGAGATGGCCCAGAACTGTGACATTATTGGCTTTGTTTGCAAAATTTTTCAGTTATGGTGTTCACTTTGACCTAGGCAGGAATGTTACTGCCTTGACAATCACTGAGGCCACATTCCCAGAAGCATCTTCCAGCCACTTTTTGCAAGTTTGACTAAATGAAAATGTCGGTCACTGTGGCGACACTGTCAGAAAGAAAATAAAAAAAAAATCACTCCAGAGACACCCCAGTAGATAGGAACTTTGTTAATTAGCAGTGGGAAATGGGAGTAAGAACAATTTTCTTTTCACGGGGAAGGCATTAGGTTTTTGTTTTTTACTTGGATATTAAAGCAATAAAGCCTTGATATGTTAATTTGTTGGATCTGAATGTGCTTAGGCTCCGTGATGAAGCTGTTTTGACATTGGATGATGGGGATGTTTTGATAGTGCATTTCTGAGGTTGTGCTGTTTTGACACAAAAGGCTTTGACAAGGTATTTGTAAGGTCACTGTGACCTACCGCTGCTGTTACGTGGAAGTGGTGGAAATGTAAATGCACTGATGTCTAATCAATGGAATGAAGCACTGTGGGATATATGTAAATTGAGATGTAAATTAGCTAGTTTGGATTATAAATTAGCATGTTGGAAATATGCTTCATGGGAGCTTTCTTCGCCATCTTGGTTTTCCAGTCCTGGCAGGGAGAGGAGTATTTAACTTTGAAAACCTTATGAGGCCTTGTGGTGGCCTTCTAGGAGTTAACTGGGGCCTACAGGAGGGAGGGGGAGGGATGGTTGATCAGGAAGTCTGTTGATATGAAAAGAGGCAGCGAGTTTAAATTGAAACAGGGTACATTTAGATAAGATTTTGTAAAGGAATTTTTTACTATGGGGGTGGTGAGGCACTGGAATAGGTTGACCAAAGAAGTTGCGGCTGCTCCATCCCAGAGGGTGTTCAAGGCCAGGCTGGATGGGGCTGTGAGCAACCTGGTTTAAGTGGGAGTTGTCCCTGCCCACGGCAGGAGGTTGGAACGAGATGACCTTTAAGGTTCCTTCTAACCTAAAACTTCCTTTGATTCTATGACAGTAAGAAGACAATATTTGGCTTTGCATAGCTGCCTCTTTCCACTGATTAAGACAGAAAAAAACATACATTTTTATTTCCATGTAAGAAAACTTGTGACTGTAATAACCTCACAAATCTGAATTGACCAAAGCAGCCAACTTTAACTGGGCCTTGCATAATCTCAGCCTAATTTCTGGTCAGCCCCCAGTGGCAAAGTTGCTGGTTTAGTGATGTGGAATCCACACCACAAAACTCACCTTCCCTCTTAAAGAAAAGAGGCTGCTGTCACTTCTGCTCCCGAGATGACACCTGGCTGAAGCAGGCAGAGTCAGCAATGCAAACTGCTGGGCTGGCAGAGCAGAGGGAGGCACTGGGGCAACCCCTGGTAAAGGATGCTGCCCTGGGCTGTGGGATGCTTGTGGCTGTCTTTTCTTTTGCTATTTTGTGCCAGGCCAGACAACTGGTGGAGAATTAGCAGGGGGCTGCCACACAAATAGGGCAGCCTGTTGTGCTGTGTATTATGCAATTCAATACCCTAACAGGAGATGGATCAATATCATAGCAGGAGAGGCAAGGAATCCAAGAATAGTCACAGAAGGTGAAGAGAGAGAAGAGGCTAGAAGAGGAATGAGGAAAGGTTCCCTCTCTCCTTCAGAAATAATATTATTCTTATTTTTTTCTTTTCTTTTGGATTTGGTCTGTGTGCCTGTATACATTTGGGATTTGCTGGAAGGCTTTAACCAGTGTCTTCTTTTGTTTGTTTTGGGATTTTTTTAATTTTTGTGATCGTGTGTCTGCTTTATTGCTCTAAAACCTGCCAGAGTTTGATGTCAGAGCATTGTTGCCTGAAGAGCTTGTACTGGCCTCTATTTCCAATCCTGTACAATCTCAGTTTAATCACTATGGCAGTCAGCTCAGAAGTGCCTGTAGGTGGAAAACATCACTGTAACATGGTGCAGTTGATTTTACTTCAGCATGGCCTTGAGATAAGCCACACTGGCCCATGGAACGTGTGTAGTAGTATCTCCTCTTTCTCTGTACCAATTCACACACTTGAAGACATAAATTTGCCCTTTCTGAAAACAGTTTTAGAAAATGTACAGTAAGCCAACATTTTTAGAAGATAAGAGCAAATATTAAACAGATTGCAAACAAGGCAGCCTGACAGAGAAACTTAAGATATCCCATTAAGCAAACACATTGTTCCTTTGCTCTCTTCTGTACCTTTTCACCAATCTTATCACTTCCATCAATCTTCAATCACTCTAATCATCTCTTTCCAGCCTCTGCAACCTGCAAAGAGCATAAAAAGCCCTGCACTGGCTTTGTGCTTTCATTTCTCTTTGCTCCCAGCAACACAAATAAGTGATTTCACAACCATTGGGAAGGGAGAGCAGAGGGAAAAAAGATTTAACCTACCTCATCTAATCAGAAGCTCCTAACAGATGGAGGGAAACTGCTCCCTGAGCCCGACAAGGAACTGAGCCAGGGCTCTTCCCTCATCACCAACTGCTGCCAGCTAAACATCTGAATTTCCTCTCTTCTGGAAGCTTATAAGAGCTCTAATCCAAGAAAAGGCACCTCTCTCTCTCTCCTCTTCCCTCCCTCATGCCATCTCCTTCTCCTGCAGCACATGGCATTACATCCTACCAGACAGATGAGTTTCAACATTGTGGCAGTGTCTGAGTCACCATTTTCCACCCACTGTCAAATCCACTGTAAAAAAAAAAACTACACACACACAAAAAAATCAAAACAAAACAAACTCCACAGAAAAAAATAAGAAAACCAGCAAAGACTGGTAATATGTTCTCTTTCTAACACGTCCTCTTGAGTTTTTTAGTCCAAAAGGTTCAGAGCACAACTGTGGACCACGGTTTCTGGAATATCAAGAAGAACCCCGTTTTACATCAGGAAGGTAAAATTCAAGTGTCTCTCTGGCAAAAGGTAGCATCCATTAGCCAGCCTCTTGCATTTTTGTGGGCTTGCCTTTCCCTTTTGGAACAGAAATTTCATCCTGCACCTGACCAGCCTCCAGAGTGAAGGTGATACCGTGGTCCCTGTCAGAGCACCAAATTCAGTTGCCAAAATTAAATTGCCCATTACACCAATTACTCATTTCCAGCTATGTGCTGTGTCTGGGCTGAGGGGAAGGAGTACATGTTAGCATAATTCAAAGTCCAGCTCCTGCCTGGTCATCCAGATGGGAAACACAGCCACTACTCCTTGGCTCCTTTCCTACAAAGCACCCCTGTACGTAGAGCATGTGTTGGATTACCCCAATGAAGAATTAGGAGTAGTCAGCCCCAAGACCTGAAAAGGCTGCAGTGCTCCCCAGGTTGGACAGAACTTTACAACTCATGGTAAGGAAAGGTTTGTAGAAAACGGAAGGAAATATCATTAGTATTCAGTCCCAGGGAGGCCAGTGAGTTGTTAACTCATGTGCACCTTAAACAAAAAAACTGACTTTACCTCCTGACCAGGTAGGATCTCTGGGTATTTATCGCAAAAGATCTGCCCAATGCGATCCACCTGCTGAAGTTCAGTAGAATGACCCTAGATAAAAATTCAGGTACAATTCGCTTCATTAGACAGATGGTCAGTATTCTGTATTTCATCTTTGTCAAAGGAAGGAGGATCCCTTTGAATCCAGGTTAAAGGAAGAAGAACCCCCTTGAACATCATGTAAGTGGTGAGCTGGGCACTAAGGACTTTTTTAGGAAGGAATCAGAAGCAATGGGTGTGACAGCATGGAAGTTCACCGAGTTTTAGTTTTGCAATTATTTGAGCGTGATAATATTTTGGTAGTTGACACAGTGTTCCTGTTCAAATGCTGTACCAGAGACTCCTCCTGGGTTCTCCTATGTTCAGTTTTGACACTCAAACACAAAATTCTTCTAAGTTTCACATAATGCTTTCTCCTGAGACCTGATGTGCATGCAACCGTACACACGGGCATCTGCACCTCTCACTGAAAAGGAATCCAAGAGTAGGAACCAAACAATTAAATTCTCCTAAAGTTTTAGAAGGGACAAGAATACTATATTTTCTCTCTTAATATCCACTATGATACAAGTTATTCAATGGCTTGTATTCCAACCTTCACTGGCAAATAATTCCTTTATTTCTGTATGTAGCCGGTGTATCTGTCATATGCATTAAAATGAATAAGATACTACTTTTGTTTCATAAGGGCTTTGATATGTCCAGTAGCACAAATATCTAGGTTGGTGTTAACAGTGCACTTTGTCAACTTCTGCAGAAAAACAGGTGCACATTTTATAGCTGATGTATTTTTCCTGCAAAATATACCTTGGCAAGAAATCTGTTTTCTGAGTGTAATGAGATGTGACTTTCAAAAGCAGTAAATGGGCACGAATTGAAATATAAAACATTCATTTTAAACAAAAGAAAAAGAAAGTCACTTTTGGGAGTTTTTTTTCCCACTGTGAGAGTGCTTAAATCCTGTCACAGGTTGCCCCAGAGAGGCTGTTGAGTCTCTGTCATTGGAGATATTCAAACCCCAACTGGGCACGGCCCCGAGCAACCTGTCTGTAGATGACACTGCTTTGAGCAGAGGGTTGGACTTGACAATTTCCAGAGATGCCTTCCAGCCACAGCTCCTCTATGAATCTAAATAGTTGTGGTTTCTGTACAGTCACAAAGGGGTAGTTTCTTTTTAGGTAGTTGCATAAATTCCTGCGGTTGTCAGATTCAATAGCATCAGTCATCTCTCTGTCGTTGTGATAGCTGAGGCTGATTTCAGAGGTGATTTCTACCTTTCCAGGAGAGAGGGCTGAAATATAGATTAGCTTTGAAGCTATTGCAAATTGTGGATGCTGAGTTAGAGATAACAGAGTACACCTTCTTTAAGTGGGAATTATTTACAATCTTTCATGTTAATAGGCCCTCTTCTCAATGTGTAAAGACTCTCCATCCTTTGAATGCAAAAATCTTCTAGATAAATTAGAAATAGGGAGAGTTAATGCACTGAATGATTGAGACAAAGTAGCCAAAAATGAAGAATTGTGTTCTTGAAGCTGCATCCTGGTCTGACGTTCTACAAAGGGGTGAAACTAAAAAGAGAGGATAAAATGTGCTTGGATCAAATGTATAACTCCTGTGTCAAATGTTTTCAATAACCCAGTGGAAGAGAATATGATAAACTGTGAAGGTTAATTACTAATGAAAAAAAAATAAACACAAAAAAGAGGAGGGAAATAGAAAGGGGAACTGTGGAGCTTGTAATGATTGAGTGCAGCTTGCTTAGGGGACTACTGCTACACATCTGCTTTGTGACAAGTACAGTAAAATTAGTTATGGATCATCAAAGAGATTCCTAGCACTTTATAAAATGAGACCAAAAGTGCCTTTTTCCCCAGGTTCAGACATCTGGGAAAACATTAATCAAACATACAGATTCAGTGGGAGGAAAAATTTGCAAAACAGCAATGCTGAAAGAGACTGAGTGGATAATATTGGCAGAAATTAGACATGAATTTGCAGTGCAGCATCACTGCAAAACAGTAATTTTTGCATTTTATTTTGTTTTCATTATTTCAGTCTGCCTGTGAAGAACCATCCTACTCTTACTCAGGAAGCAACAATAATCCTGTTCTGTTCCAGAACGGTGAAATGGAACATCTTGGTTGATCCTGCAAGATGTTTAATGTTTCCTACTGAATGCCCTTGGGTGCCTCTGATGCAGAAGGGAGCTGGCCCTTAGAACACAGAGTAAGGGGCTGGACAAACCCTCACTGTGATGCTGCAGAGCAGTTGGAAAGGAAATCAAAGAAATGCAATTCTGGTGATTGCTGAGGGGACTGGCTTAGAAGGAAAGATTAAAACTTGTCTGATTACATCTGTGCCTGGTGAGATGCAGTGAGGATGTTCCTAAGAACTTGACAAAAAAAAAGGAGGAGTTCTGTGATATTGGCCACTGCATAAGAGCAGATTCCTCATTTGAGGAAGAGAGTTGGCTCTCCTTTCTCTAGTGTGTAGAGGCAATCTCTTGGGCAGGGCTCAGTTTTCATCTAATTTGCTTTTAGCTTGTCTTGAGCACTTCCTCTTAACCTAATTTAAAATGGCAAATTTTAGAGTCTGGCTTTTTTTTTAAATCTGTGTATTCCAATTATTTTTATTTTTAGTGAGTAGCTGATGATATCAAACAATAATCAATTACAGGTACAAAATCTGTGAGAAGAGTGTGGTAGGTTTAAATGTTGAACCACGACCAAGAGTCACTGTGCAAGCAGGCATAAGGAAGAGCAAGGGACTAATGCTCAAAAAGGGGCAGTTGGCTCTGAATATCATCAGAAATAGCTTCTCTCAGGGCTGCCTACGTGACCTGCTTGGTTTGCACAAAAGTGTGACCCCCTTTAGCAATTGCATATTCAGTGCTGCACTATATCTGTCTCAGTGTGCTTGCTTCCACCTCCCCACCCACTCTGATCTATTTTTTGTGTGTAGGCGATAAGCATTGTGATTTTTTTCTTTTTTTTTAAATTTCTTTGGTGTGCTGCAAATCCTCCTCTCTGCAACTGTTCTGGGACAAAATTCACACATATCCATTCCTAGATCTGCTCGTTCAACAATTTGGTGGTTTTGCAAGCTAGTTTGAATAAAAAGTGTCCAGCATTGCATTGCTGGCCTCTACTCATGCATTGTCAGGCAGGGAGGAGGGGAAGTACTCGACGTCTTGTCATCTGCTGGCCTCAGTTCTGCAATTCAGAGCTCAGAGCCAGACCAGCTTGGGTAAGGATTTCGGCCTTGTGCTTTGTCATGGCCTAGCACTTTGTCACAGTCACGGTGAGATGATTAGCAAGAGCACAAGATGCACTGCTGGCTGCTAAGCCAGACCTGTTTCCTTCAGCAAAACAGAGAGCGGCGTTCCCACCGCCTTGGTCACATTAATAGAGATGACTGAATCTTCGTCCTGGGAGACTCTGCTGAGTCTCTTCTGCCTTTTTCTAAATGATAAAAATCACAAGAAAGAGCAATTTAACTATCACCTAAACTAGTGGAGGATGATGGAAGGTTTTGGGAGCTGAGGGCAGATGACACAGTGCTCTGAGCAGGCTACCAGCTGCTGGGCAGTGCCTGCCCCTCTCACATATTGCATCCTATCCTTTGAACACTTAGGAGAGCAGAGAAATGAAGAGAAACTCCTTCTTCAAAATCACATTTTCCCTGGACACTTAATCACTTAATCAGAGAAGATTTTTGTGCTCTGTATGGAGGACAAACAGTGATGATAAAAATTCAGAGCTATATGATTTCCCCCCTTTTCTTTTTTTTTTTTTTGTCTTTTTTGTGTGTAGCATTTTATTGTGCATTTCATCAGCTTTTAGTACATTACTTCTTAAGGAGTTCACAGACTGTTTTGTGAATGTGCAGGGGTACTTGAAAAAAAAAAAATTTTAAAGTGGGAGAATACTGCTTTTGTTGAGTGTGATGTGGCTATGTTCCCACTGTTACTCCATTTTGTTTTAATATTAGCCTATTGAAGCATGAACAAATCTAAAGTACGAGAAATGTACTTTTTCTTTTATGTAGCTAGTATTATGAGCCTCATAAAAAACATATCTCCGGTGAATAAAGAAAATATTTATTTTTGCAAAACACAGGTGGGAAGATAGAACTATTTAGAAGATATAACTGCATCAAGAAACTGTGCAAAATTACACAGGCTGCAAGCACCGTGTTTTTCCATATCCGTGGGTGGAAATGAGGCTGGGTTTCCCAAAGATCTGTGCCCTAGATCCCTTCACTTTGCACTCCCCACATCCCAAATTATCCCATATTCCTCCTACAATTACCCCTCCTGCACTAGCCACATTACAGCAATAGCCCTCTGTTTTCCCTAGATCCCTCTTTTTTCCCTCTCTGTCCCCAGTATTCCCAAGTGCAGTGAGCTGTCTCCTCTACACACAGAAGGTGTGGTGGCAGTGGTTTGGAGCTCTGCCTGGGGACCCTGCCCAGTCTGGGACAGCCAAGCACAAAGGCTGTGGGCTGAGCCACCCCTTGCCTGTCCTTCAGCACGTTTCAGTCTTCCACCAGCTCTGCCTTTTCCCAAAGTTTCTGGAATTTTGAAACCTCACGTCCTCTGTCAAATGTGGCTGCACTCTTACAGTCAGTTCAAAGATTATGGAAAGGAAACGAGGAAAGACAGACATGCAGGTGGAAAGAAAATTTCCTTGTGTGAGCCTCCTTTCCAAAGGAAACCACTGAATGTAAGGAAGTATCGCAAGGGCCGTGATGGTGCAATATTTCAAAATGACTAATTCGCAAAGAAAAGAGAAAAAAGGTGCAGTCTTTTCACTTCCTGTTGCCAGGAACTCTTCTCCTTCTCACCTTGGATTTGCTGTCCAAGACAGTTCGTGTCACACCTCTCAAGGACAGGCACAAAGCACACAGAGACAGCAATTGTGTTTTGAAATAATTGTCCAGAACACCAGGGGTTAATGATACCCAGAGCCTCCTGCCTCCCTGCTCCCTAAGTCTGTGTATTTCTCATGCAGAGCTGATTTGCAGCTGCACTGCTAAGTTTTATCCTGGGAAAAAGCCTCAAAAATATGTTTCTGCTACAGCAATTCTGCCCTTTGTAATTGGGGAAGAAAATGCCTATGAAATATGCCACAGAGTTCTGTGGTGCTGCATTCTGAAATCTACTTCATTGCATACCACGAAAGCTGGAGCTTCAAAACCCATTGATTAAAATGAGAGCCTTACTGTACCCTGCTAATTAGGATATAGTACTTAACACTATTCTTAGTTTGCACTGTGCACAGTAAGTACACTTCTATTAATAGTTTTTGGGGGGTAGGGAGACAGTGTTTATCTATTTTTTGTTTTTAATTACATGAAAAGGCAGGAGCCAGCAGTCACATTTTGAGGATGCTCTGGTAAGAGAAGCTTTCCTGCTGCGAGAGGCCAAACAGGAGTGGAAGGAGAAAATATATGTCAGATGGCAGAAGGGGGAACAGAACAGTGGAGGATGGATAGCTGAGATGCAGTGAACTGGTACATTCTCACCATCTTTTTTAACCAGTACTTCTGGGCTTGAACGGGGAAAATACCCCTTGGAATGCTTAGGGGAAGGGTTATCAGCATGCATGAAATAAAATAGGGCTTGTGCAAATCCATACCACCACCCATTTGACAGTCAGAGTGGGAGCAGGAAATTTTAAATGCACACAACAAGCAGCAAGTCTAAGAAGGGTTTTCTCTGCCACAGTCACTGAAGGAAGGTTAAAACTTCAAACAGCTACAAGTCTCCAGCAGATACATGGGAAAACAGGTCCTGGAGGTGTGTCAAAATATCTAATATTAGTTACATCTAATAGAAGCATAAGGGAAATTAAAACTAAGTGTAAAGGAAGAAAAAATAGTCACAAGCCTGGCTCAGTTTCTCGGTACTAACAAGCTGCCTATGCAAAGTGCTGACAGGTTTTATACCAGTGGTGTAAAAAGATTCATGCTGGGCTCTCACTTGAGTGCAGAAGAGCAGAAAAACCCTGCACTGACCCCTCAGCAAATCAAGCACCTGAAGAGAGCCTTGTGGCCACATTTCCTCACACAGCTGCCTGAACCCTCGCTTTTTCCCTTCTGGAGTGGCTGTCCCACTGCAGGCAGGCAATGCTCTTGTGTGAAAGCTCGGTCATATTAATGGGGGGTTTCACCAAGGTGACCTCTGGGTTGTGTTTCCCCCAGCCAAGGGCCTGCCCTGGCTGCTTCTTGGCATTCCAGACGGAGCAGCTCCTGCTGGGGAGACACAGGCAGGAGCTGCCTGTGGCCCAGCTGCACCCAAAGAATATTAGCATGCTTTCACTTAATGCACTCTGAATCTGCCCCAGTTCCAAAAGAAGCCCAGAATGTATTTTCCCTCAGCAGTTAATGCACGCTGAGATTTGTGCTGTGCGAATGCAGGGCATCCGAACGTGCAGAAAGCGAGATGGAAAGAGTGCGAAGGGAGCCCCTGCTCCCCCGAGTAAACAAGTTCTTAATCTTTCTAGGCTCTACCTGAGAAAGGATTTAGGATGCTGATCCTCAGTTTTGTCAGTCTCCTCTCCATCATCTGTGGGTGTTTACTGAAGCACCAGGTTGGTTACATAATTTTTCACATTATTCTCACAGGCTGTCCAATGTATGAAGTCAGTCTTTAATTGAAGTTTCTATTTGCATGCTTCACAACCCTTAAAATAGTCTGCTTGGAATGTCAGCTGAGGTTAATTGAGGACCCTCTTGATGATGGTATTATTGCAATTTGAACTTGGAGAATCCAATATTAATTCTAGGAGGATTCTGTAAGATTTATTTTTCCTCCTTAGGTTTTATCTTTGTATTGAGAATTAGTTTGCAGTTTTAAATTCAAAACGATTTTTAATACAGTGAAATTCATAACGTTCTAATGAACTCTAGAAATTACTCTATTTCTAGAAATAGGATAATGGCATTGCATTTAAATATTACTATTTGGATTCTACAACATAAGAGACTGCATTATACCCTTTTCTGGCTGGTATGACTTGAGGAATTTTTATTTCCTCTTGCTTATATGCAAGAAACAATTTCTCAGGTTTGGCTGAGATCAGCTGTAATTACTGTTCTAGGCTGTTGCCTCTCTGTGCCTGAAGTTGTATATTACTTTTGGAAAACTGACTGTAAAAGTAGTTTCTTACCTAAAAATAATGCTGTTTAGGAATAACCTCCTTCATGTTTTCCATGCCATGTTTTAGCCGATAGGATATCTCCATGAGGAATGGTGTTTGTCCACATTTAAAATAGAGAGTAACATGATAACAACCTCAGTAAAAGGCACCTTTGTCAGAGAAGAGAGGCATCCATTCAGATCTTCAGATTTGTAAATGCAAATTTTATCACTCAAAATTACGGATTTTTTTTTTCCCTAAGCATATCTTGACATCTATTTTTCTGTCATCATAATTAGCTCACGTCCTGTTGAAGCATTAAGTTTTGCTTTGTGTTGGCAATATTTACCGTGTTCACACTGGATATAGTTATACAAAGTCTGTAACACAGGTAAGCAATGGCACAGCATGTAAATCTAAATTCCTTATCCTATTTAAAACTAAAACATACAATAATTTCCAAGAATACGTGTAACAGCTTTTAGTCCAGAGTTTCGTGAGATCATTTAAAGCCTGGTACAAAGGATATTTTAAGAAATGCTTTAAAGAAGTTGCCACTAACTTAATATCCAGGTATTCCCTGCACAGTTTCAAAATCCTGTGATATAATTCTCAATGGATTTATTTATTTTAGAAGGAAAACTGTATGTTTGTTTCGCAGCACATCGTAGTCTGCCTCCATAGAACTGAAATGGAATTTGGATGAAGCTGTGATATTCTTTCACTGACTCATTAGACAGTGTTTAAAATTTGGTATTTCAGGCAATACTCGACACAGATTTGTTATTTCAACTTCTGTGTCTGATCCTTCAGAAACAAAAAGAGGCAAACTTATACCTCCATGTGGAGTCAATGGCTGTATTCTAAGGGTCATCTGCAGGGGATTGTTTCAAAACACCAATTTCATGCTCACGTTCATATCAGTTCTTGAACTGATGTTCATGTTCATATCAATTTTGTACAGTGTGACTTTTCTTTGCTCTGCTGGACTGTTCAACAACCTATCTTTCTGTGGGTTTTAACTTAATATTCTGGCCTTTCAGTTTTACTCCTCTGCACACCTGGATTTGAGTCACGCGCTGAGAAGAAATGAGACAATATTTTATTGTAGCAGCACCCAGAAAGCGTTCTCCTGGTGCACAGCCGTTCCTGTTGTTTCCGTGCAGAGGATACTAATTATCCAGTATGTGAAATTACAATGGCAGAAAATAGTGAACATCTCAAACAGAGAAGTAATTACAATGTAGGACAAATTATATGGTTACGTTTGTTTTTTAAAAAAAAATTGTGAAAAGTTTTTTTTTAAATTTCTTTCCTTTCCTCTTTTCTCCTAAATGCTCCGTGCTCACCTCTGTTTCAGCACACTGGGAACAGCAAGCTCGGAATGCTCAGATCCCCATGGGCCATAATCCTGTTGGTATTAAGTACAGATCACTCTGGAACATGTCTAGCCAGGAGCAAGAGGAGCTGTGGTGAGGGGCAGGTGTCCATATGGATCTCTCTGCTCTTCATGCACACGCAGGGCCTTTCCCTTCAGATTTTCCAGCTGCTTCTTATCCTTTTCCCTTTAGATGGGAACTTACATTTGTCTTCCCCTGCTGGCCCTCTCCCTAAGGTGTTACAGCAAAGGGAGGTGATTTGTCCACGGGTTATTAGAGCAGACACCACATACACTAGGAATTCCCAGTGCATAAATAATGTCCTTGCTAATTAATTTATTTTTGTTTGAGCCTCTCCTCCTGTCCTGTTACTGGCACTTGTGATTATTAGAACAGAAAGCCCGAGTCCTTTCCCAGTCCTTTGTCAGATGGCTGCCTCTTGTGTTAACTACTGGGCTGCCCTGTACACCATCCTTGGAATGAAAATTAGCTGCTTTGCAAAAAGGCAGCAGCAGGGGAAAACCAGAAATTATGGAGTTTGAGACCCCACGAAATTTAAAAATAAAAAGATATTGCTGTCATGGTAAACCTGGAGATTAACAGGGAAAACATGCAAAGCACCAAACAAGTGTGTCCCGTTGTCCTTGGCCAGCCCCTTCCCAGCCAGGCCTGAGCAGTCAGGAGACAAGATCTTCACTCTGGGATGGGATATATAAACTGGACACTAAGGAATGGCATTGCTTGTCTGACCACTGTTATCACTGCTAGCGACTGCCACTGTATGGATTTCCAGTAGCTACAAGAAATTCAACTAGATCTGCTCTGGCAGGTGTTCCAAGCTCTGTAGCAGAGGCCTGTCCGGGTGAAGAAGACAAAAATAAATGTTTATCAAAGAGTTCTGATTGCTAGAGAATGGTCCCCCTGGCTCCTAATGGAAAGTTACATTTTGCAGAACAGTCTGTAGATGCTATATCATGGCTGTCACAGTGAAACTACCTTCAGAGGAGTGAGCCAGCAGTCTGCTAGGAGTCACAGAGTGTGCAAATGTCCTGAATCCGAGTGCCTCAGTGGTGCAAAGTTATATCTCATTTTCATTAAACAAAATGCAGCGAGGAATGATTTCAAATCATTCTGTAAGATAACGTGAAAACCACATTAATTCTGGGCTGTGACATTCTTATTCCACCCAAAGTTAATTTTTTCCTGTGCATATAAGCTATTTCCTTTTGTTCACCTCCAGAAGTGTGTATTTTGTTGCCTACTCAACAGAAACTCTGAGTGAAAGAAATTATATAAACTACTTCTACCTCCGTAAAGTAACTATGCAGAGTGCCTGATTACAGTTCAGAAGCCTGAGAATGAACCCTCTCTGTTTTATTTTTGGGGTTTCAGTTGGCTTTTTTTCAGTTTTTTCTGAACAGTGTCTATGCTGAGAGCCATGGAAATAATCAACAAACTGGAGAGACAAGCAACAATAGCGACCACAGAGAAGTTCAGAAAAGTCTGACTGATGAAAAAGTTTAACAAACAGCCTGGAGAAAATACAAGGTTTGTGATTTTTTTTTTCCTCTTTATTTTCTGTGAGTGATAAGCAGAATGATGCAAAAATATGTGGTTTGGGAGTTTAGTGTTCCCAGGGGCTGGGCATGTGCAAGAAGCAAAAATGGCCTAAATTTGGGTGAAAATGCAGACTACTTAGAGGAAAGCATTTTGTAACAGTGAAAACTGTTAGGGAAGAAAAAAAACTCCTAAACCTTGCATGTAAAAATGCACACAAAACTATAATTCCACATAAATCCCTGAAGAATGTGTATTCAGAATCCACAGTCCTTGGCTTTAGATTTTTAATCTAAAAACGGAAGAACTTTTTTTCCCCTTATCCAGCAGTACACGGCTTAAACTGGTGTTCACTGTAGGACATACTCTAAAAGACTTTCCCAAATGGGAAAGATACATATATGTGTATATAAGCTATATATAATATATATTCTTGATAAGTCTAGATCTGGAGAAGGACTTTTATTAGGTGGCAAGATGTGAAAGGACAATTCCTCCTCCTGGTTTAAGACCAAAGCTGGAACATGTAAAGTTGTTTTAATAAACTGTGTAGTCAAAGAGAGGACTGTGGACTAAGACAATGGCTGAAGAGCTGTCAGTACCAGGTCATTACTCAATTTTTTGGTGCTTTGGGCAGAATATTCGAAAGACAGACAAGTTCTGGCAGGCAGCAATCCTGTTCTTGTACCCCAAGTATTTAGGTGCTTCAGGACATTTATCACGGCTGCCAAAACTGGATTCACAATCCGTGGGTTTCAAAAAGAGAGCAAGATTTTGCCTGTTCTTGCTTTGGGAAAAGGGGCAAATATTCTCATTCTTTCTTCCCTTCCTTTGCCTGCATCTTTTTCGCCTACTTCTGGCTGGACTCAGGCCGGTGATAAACCATCCACAGGAGCATCCAGGGCTCCTTGTGGCTCTTTTCTAGTGAGGAAGCTGTGCCGAAGCCCCACCTCCTGTAAAGCGCACGCAGCAACTCAGCTTCCCTATCAGCTCGCCGCATCTCAGCAACTCCGTGCTGGGAAGTGACAGCCAGGGCTGCAGAGGGACTGGGGGAGGAGGGGAGAGGAGACAGCGCTTTGTTAAATTATCCCAATTCGGCGTGATTGCTGCAGTGTTATCTTAAAAGTGTAAAAAGATTTGGAAACTAGATTTCTGGTAATTAGTGTTCAGAATATTGTAATGCCAGCGCCCAGCATGTTTCACTGAGGATTTGCTCACACTAGGATGAAATAGCCAGGCTCTCACATCCTCTGATCTACTCAGAGGACCAGCTATCACCCGTGCTGGCAGACAGGAGCCCTGGGCTCACGGATCAGAGGCACTCCTGTGGCAGGTAGCAAAGAGGGGACTCCCCAAGTCTGTCGGGGCTTGGGGGACATCCATCTCATCCTTCAGGAGGAGGCCCACGCTGCCTGTGCTACACCAGAGTGTTTGCAGGCACTGCTGTCACCATGTCCTGATGCTCGACGAAACTCTGCCATCGTTTACTATCTCAGCTGAGGCTGAGGTCCAGCACACATAATAGAAAAGGGTTTTAAGCAAGTAGTCAGCAATGAGGGGATTATGAGTGTCAGATATTGATGATGCAGTGTGCCTAGTCTGCAGCTGCACAACAGGGGAAACCAAGAGAAAGCATCACAAAAGCAGTAGGCATCACAGATTGCCTTTCACACTGGGAGGTGAGCAGCACTGTTACCTGGACAAAAGATACATTTAGATAATAATTCACAAAGAATTAGACTGTACGAACTCTCTTGAGGGACTGTGCATGTAACACAGCCAATGGTAAAATATCAGCAAAAGCTGCAACTACCTCAGGCAGCACATGCTGTCTGAAACAGAGCAGAACAAAGCACTTGGATCCCCAAAATGACTGCTCACATGAGACCACAACCTTCTGATCACTCCCTAGGTTTGTATCCATTTCCGGGGATGTTTTGGGGTATATTTGGAACAAGCAAGCATATGCATCAAAACCAAGGAGTTTGCCAAAGTGAAATGGTGGAAACTTGCTATCCACCAGCTGTGATCCTGGCCAGGAGCTTGGGCAATACCACCTAAACACCTGTTTTCATTTGCTGAGTGGTGCTGTGGCACCGGGGTGAGCTGTGACACGAAGCTCTTCGTCTGGCCGTGATCTGCCTTCAAAGCTCTGTAAACAGCTCTTAGTTTAAAATATCGTGTCACATTCTCTTCCCCTTTGCTGCACACAGTTCATCCTCGAAGAAGAGCTCCTGTGCTCATCTGGGCTTGGGAACAGCAGCCCCCTTGAACACAGCAGGCATTCAACCTGAGGCTGAGCAGGTTCAGGCACTGAGCCACGAAGCTGTAAGTGTGCAGGCTTGCCTTGCATCAAGAGGGAATTATGAGTTGTGAGCAGGGGGAGATAGCTGCTAGGTGAAAATAAGAGAAAATGCATTAATAGAAATTCAATTTAAGTTAAAAAAAAATAAAAGGAGACCAACCTAGTTAATTTTAGAAGGATTCATGAGTCAAAATGTAAGACCTTTAGTTTGGAAATAATTGCACTTTTATGACCTGAGGCAACAGTCAGAACTTGCTGAAAAAAAAATGGCACGTCATTAAATTTAATAATGCTTAATTATAGAATCATAAATATTTGAGATTGGGAAGGCCCAGCAAGTCACTTAAGTCCCCCTCCTTATCAATGCAAGACTGTTCCCTATTGCATATATGCTGGTATGTTTTCTGCAGACTAATAGAACTCTTTGTCAGGAGGATTTGCCTTAAATTCTGCCTCAATTTTCTATTTCTTAATTTCATCCCATTACTCCCTGATATACCTGCTTGTTTCCTGCTAAGTAATTCCTTTCCTTCCCTAGTGTGTGTGTCAGTCAAATATTTGTAGATGGTTAGAATGCCTCTCCTTAGTTATCACTTAGCCAAACTAGACATATTTATTTAGTTCTTTTAATCTTCCTCGCAGGTAAATCCCTCCAGTCCCTTAATTATTTTGCTGCTCTTTTCTGAACTCTCTCTTTCCAAACCTTTCTTTCTTGTCAAACAGAATGCAGTATCCTGGTTCCTGTCATCCAGAACCATGGAAAAATCAGGGGTGCTGTTGCACCTCTGCTGCAATGTGATGTGTCTTTGTGTTCGACCCACTATAATATTCTTTTCCCCATATCTACCGTGCTGAGCACCATGCAAGGCTGGAAAAAGGTCAAGACAACCTCTGTTTTTAAAATTCTACCCTGCAGCTATTCCTTATGTTGCTGTCAGCAGGGAAGACATTTTGTCTTCTAAAACTTTACTTCTGATAGTTTTTCAATCCAAAGATGTTGTAACTTGAGCCTTCTTCAGCATTGGGCAATAACTTCACTTACACTTCTCCTCTCTTTCTGTGCGTCTTCAATGTCCTCTGCCCCGTGTGTTTCGGAGGACATCAGTAAGAATGGCAGAGCAGAAAGAGCAAGAACAAAAACCCCTAAAATGTAGCTTACTGCGCAAAAAGCTTCGTCTCCTGGGTTTATCATCCCACAGATCAGTAGCCTCTAGAAGGCTCTAGGGAGACACTGTGATGAAAATCCAAGAATGAAGACTGAAGTAAGGAGGCAGAGTAGTACAGAAATAACTTAGTGGGGCAAGCTGACAGGGGAGATGAAAACGGGAGAGACAGTGCATGTATTATCTCCCTGGCCAGCACCTGGCAGCAGATTCTGTTCTTGAATAATTGGTGCTACGTTGATTGCTTTGGAGGGCTCTGTTGACTTTACCTTGTCAGTTTTGATATTTCCATTTACACTGGAACACTTTCTTCTTCCTCGTCTTCCTCTTCCTCTTGTTTCCACAGAATTGAAAGGTGGGCCTTCCATGCAGACTCTGACTTTGCTTTCTTGGCAGGTCCTCTGCCCTTGCCAAGAGGTCCCCAAATAGTGGCATCCATCTCTTTAGTGTGCACTTAACAGGGAGAGGTTTCTAACAGCGCATTGCAGAAAATGTAGGGGGTTTAGGATAACCTGGTTATCCAGGGTTAGTAAGAGTCTAGTCAGCATCCACTTTTTCTCTTGAGACCTTACCTGGTTAAACAAAACCAAATATTAAATAGAAAATATTAAAAATTGTAAGTAAATATTGCCTAAGAAGCTCTAGATTAAAATAATATGTATCGGTTGTATCGGTGTTCAAGCCAAGGGATTTTGTAGTGTTTGCTCTATCCTAATCTTCTACGCTTTTCATTTCATCTTGTAAAATCATGACAATTGGCAGAGCTGTGTAGGAACACAAAATGTAAATGTAAAAATCTGCGAATGTAAAGGTATATATGTAAATATTCCAGCAAAGGAATGAGTATCTACATGAAGAACAACCTATTTCTTTTTCTTTTCTGTAAGTTCTCATCTGGTTTGTTTTGTTGTGGTTTTTGTTTCCTTGAAAATAATGAAATTGTTGAGTCTCGTACTTTTTAAACAACTGTTTGTGACAGTTGCCATGATATTTGTTACAATTAATAGAAAATACCTTTTTTTTTAAAATTAGTTTTCGTGTAGCTGCCAAGTATATCTCTTTCTTACATATTCCTGATAAGTCCTTATCAGCCTAACTGTCAGAAATCATTCCATGGGAAGAAACTAACCCTTGAGAGAAACTTATTTCGAACAACAGAGGACAAACACGAACAGGGAACGTTTCCGTCTTTAATACAATAGTTTCCAACACAGCCATCAATTTTTTGGGCATCCAGCCCTACACAAAAGAGTGCCTGTGTGCATGTTCAGATGAATAACCAGTGCCTGAGGCTGACAGGATCCATGGAAGCCATCGTCTGCCTGTGGAAATTGTGGTGGTTAAACAAGGGCTCCTGAAGAACTCTCCTCATCAAAACATTTTACATGAATGCAGTAGCCACACTGCTGTGAAGGTAAGGAGAGTGGGGTACCATGAGACCACAAATTCCCAACATGGGCTTGGCTCTGGTTGTCCAGAGTCCCAGGAGGATTCCCCTCGTGTTCTTTTTGGGTGCCACAGGAACCTAAATAAAGTCGGAAACTGAAGTCCTGAGGCAAACTGGGATAACGGATCCTGAAAGCTTTTGCCTTTCCATGGCTTATCTGTCAGGCAGTCAGTACAACACAGAAAGAAGGGTGTTTATGCAGCATTTTTCCCAACTTACATCATTTTCTCAGCCTATGTCTGAAACATTCTGACACTTTAAGTTGTTTCTTCTCCCCTTAAGAAGGTTTTGAGGCATTTTTGGAAAAAAAATAAAGTATGCAAAACATGCAGAGATTAAACTCCAGTCACCAAATCTCCTTATTTTAGATCTTAGTTTTGGTGGCTCAGAAAACGAAGGTTATCAGCTCTTGGATTATGTAAACTGACACGGCACATTTCGTTTCATTTTCTTCAGAGTGTGTGCATCAACTTATCCATAAAGTATTGATTGCAGGGGGTGGAAGCTGTCTGCAAGTGCTGGCTGATTGTAGAAGAGATTTTATTCGCAATTCTGCCCGAAAAGCAAGGTGTTGCTGCTACTTATAATAGAAAGTACGTGGTGTTGAAGACATGCAGGTGTCTGTGGGAGAGGAGCCTGCACTCCAGCGCCCAAGTTTGTGTCTTTATGCACAGTATATGTGAAAACATGAGGAAGTCATTGCGCCTGAGTCATTCCTCTGGGGCAAATTGCCTTCAAAGCTTTGTTTTGCCTGCTACATCTGCTATCCTGCTTGCTCTCTCTCTGTTTTCCACACATCTATATCTACAAGGGATTTCCCAGGCAGAAGCATGTTGTTATGTGCCAAGCACTTGTTCTGCACACAAACAGAAAAGATAATGTTTCGGGGGTGGATCACACACTGAGCTCATGCTCAGCAGATCCAGCCAAGGTGGCCTGGAAGCCTCAGCCTCGGCGAGCAGAGCTACACGGCACGGCTGCAGAAACCCTGGGCACCCTGGCCACAGCAGACCTGACGTGTCTGAAAGGACCAGACATGTGGCAGAGCCCTCACACAGCTCAAAACCTCAGAGTTCTGGGAAAACCTGCTAAGTGTTTGATAGAAGCTGGATGGAATTTACTCGGACAAAAGGCTGTTTCCAAGACATCCACAGCCACCATGTGGATTCTGGCACGAGAGTTGCTGAAGGGGTTGGTCCCCGTCCTATCATTTCCTCGAGGAGAGGGCCGGCAATGCTGCCTTCGACCCTTGCTTTAGGGTCACAGGTGGTGTACACACACGTGTATGTTTTTGTCTTTGCACAGAACATCCTGGCCGCCTGATCGGGGCCCTTGAGCATCGGGTGGCCCGACAGCCGTGCCGGGCATGAGCCGGCAGAGCTGCTCCCTGCTCGCTCCCCGCTCCCTGCATCCCGTTTGAAATGCTTGGTCAGCTGGCCCTTATCGCCCCCTCAGCTGTGAGAGGCAGGAGCACAAAGCACCTCCGCGGGTGTTTTTCCATCCAGCAGCTGATGGTGAGGATGCGCCCGGGGCGGGTACCGGGGATGGGCGCTGCCTCCCGCCGCTCCCCGCCCGCTGAAGGATGATCACACTGCAGCTCGCAAACGTCTTCCTAATGCTTCAAACAGGCTATTAAACACCGTAGTGATTTCCTAGCTGCATTCAGGACAGGTCAGGCTTTTCCCTACCGAGACGCGATAAACACGCTCTTGCCTGACTCCCAAAAGGCGCTAAGCTTTTCCGAAGTTTCGTAGCGCTCCCAGAGATTGTGTTAGAGGCAAAATGGCCATGGCTGCGTGTCGGATTTTCCCCGTTTCGGCAGCGTTTTTGCTGCCTTGTGGCTCCTCGGAGCGGCGGGCGCCGGCAGTGCCGCCCGGCCGGGGCGGGAGCGCTCGGCTGACACACATTTCGGAGCGCTGAGCCGTGAGAAGGGACAGAGCCCCTTAGTCCTGCCCGGTTAGCCAACTGGTTATGTAGCGAGGTATCTGCGGGGTTTGCTGTGTGTCTGTGGTGCGGTTCTGTGCTTTATGTACTGCACTTTTTATGTGCGGAGCATACGGTTTTGTTTTTTTTTTTTTTCTGCATCCTAATTTGTCACTCCTGTTATGCACTTCTTGAAAAATAATTTCCAAAACCAGAGTGGTCTGGGTGATTAATGAAACTCACATATTCTTTCATAGACATGTATTTAAGAATTTTCATATCACAATATTGCAGCAGCTTCTCGTGCTCCTGTTTCAGGGAATCAGCATCTGCACCACGAAAGACAGCATCAGCCACTTTCTCAGATTTTGTAGCCCGTCTGCCCAACACTGGAGATCCCTGGAGATGTCATTACTGAAGTGATGAGACATTCTGGTTTAAGTGCTCATGGTCTCTGCAGAGCACAGGGTTGGGAATTAAGCATGCATCTTATGAAAGTACTGCAGAACAGCATCAATAAATGACTATTCTCCTCCTTAATGTTTGCTTTTAGGTTCAGGGGGACTAGAAGTAATTACTGCCAGGCTGGAACTCCTTATGTTTAACTCCTGCTCAGGCCTGCACTGGTACTGCTGAACTCCACTGTGCCTCTGGGAAATGGACACCATGCTTGCACTTATCACTGAGCTGTGGTGCTGACCAGCTGCTGCCCAGGCAGTTCTTGGAATGCAGAAGTGCTACACGGGAAGAAAGATTTGTGGTTGTAATGGAACAGGACTTCAGTAACGATTATTGGCTAAGGTGAGAGACTACCAGCCCTGTCCAGTGAAACCCTGGGTAGTTGTCCCACATGGAGAATTTTTTTTTTTTTCATGTTAGTTCTTCCACTACAAACACTTTCGTGTTTTCTACCCATATGTGCAACATGGCAAGTAAACACGTCTGTGTTTGCTCTGCAGTAGGTTCTATGATTTGTTTTGGGGTTTTTTGTTTGGATCACACATTAAAACACAGAGGAATAATCTGATAGCAAGGTAAGCTTTGTATTGAGGTTAGCCCTAATATATAGCAGAACTCCTTGTGCTTAAAACACAGCTATGGCAGCTGAATTATTGTCCCTGTGCAGTTTTCACAGTTATTACTTGGTAGGTTGCCTCTTCAGTGTCAAATTAGAAGTCATTCGGCCAGAACCATTGCAGTGGTGCCTCTTGAGGTTTGTAGGTCCACATACTGGAAGTATATTACATATTTTTCTGAACAGTTGTGCTTTCACAGGGGTCTGTATTAGAACAGCATGAAATCTGCTGCTGTTTACACGGGTTTCATCTAAACCTCACTGGTGGGTTCGCTTTATGCAGTGTCAGCAGCACTGAGAGTCAAACTCTGCTTCAGACAAACTCGAAACTTAAAAGAGAACTTGGACTCAGCTACCTGAATCTCTTCCAGTATCTTTCTCCCTTCCATTCTTTTCTTCAAGGGCAAAGTTGCTTTTAGCTTTCTGATACTGTGCGAAGACCAAGCAGCTTCTTTTCCTACTTTTCAAGAGCCATTTTATTTTGCAGTTTTGCTTGTACACACTCATCCATGCCACACCCTTGCTGGGGTGTACAGAAAGCAGGATGGGAAGAAAGTATAGATTTCATTCACCTTTTTTAAAAAATTTACATATTTTTGACCATTGAGGATGAATTTTGTGTGCTCAAGTGTTTGTTTAAATGGTGGCTGCGGAGACCATAAAAAAGAGGAAAGAATAGAAGGGTTGATGAAAACATTCAAGGAATCAACTCCCTTATTCAGGTGAAGAGGAATTTCAGGGAAGAAATGCCTACACATTATACTGAGCATGAAGTTAGAAAGTCTTTTTCTGTCCCTTAGTGACGAAAAATTGGGCTGGTTGGTTAAGCAGAGAAGTGTTGTGGTCCTCATTTCACTGTTAAGGAATCTACAGCTGCAGTAAATGAAGGCAGAGACATATCTAACCAGTTTAAATTTGTGTAGAAACATGATAAAAGGATTAGGCACCAAATTAAACATTGAATTAAGCAAAATAGTGATGAATTTTCTTTTTTTTTCAGTGCCTCTGCTGTTGTTGATCTTTATTTGGTCTCAGTCATTTTTTAAATTTTTTTTTAATATATCATACAAGTGGTGTCTTCTGAAAACCAACCTTATTTTTCATGCAACGCCTTTGCCTGAAAATTGTCACTGCAATGACTTCTGGCAAATGAGAGAGAGATTTGAGTATGGTAAAAGGCAAATCTGTGTGTGGATTAAAACAGAGAAGACTTCCAGTCCCCCAAAGGGATTCTTAATCTTAAAAAGTAAAAAAGCAGATGAGATTAAAAAGGAATTATATATCAAATAGAGTTAATGCTTTTATCTAATACAAAAGGAAGGAAAAATTTTAGACACAGACAATTAGTTTTAGTTAAAATTATTAAAACTAAGCATTATATGCATATATGTTTTATATTTTACAATGCATGTTAAGATGGAGTCTCCAGGGAACCTCTTGAAGTCCGAGATTCAAAGTAAAAAACTGACAGAAAATACGGCCTTGACCATGGTTATTCAAACAAATATCATGGACCCGAATTGGTCCTTGTAAAGTTTAATTCTTTTGTCTTTGTGTAAGAAGATGAACTGCCATAAGCTTTAGTTTGATACTTCTCTGTCTTTTCTGGAGATTTCCCTCTACTGCAGCTTGTATCTGCAAAGCATGATGGATAAGTGGGTTCAAAGTGACCGAGACCTGGTAAAATATTTCTATTATATGTTAGGTGTAATTTTTTTATGTGAAAACATGACAGATTGCAGCAATCCGGAGAGAATCCTTTTATCCCCTTTTCCAGGAAAAGAACAGGCATAAGTTTGGCAGTTTCTTTGTTTGTCAGACACGGGAGTTTATAAAAGCAACATCTCCTCTAATTCCTTTCTCTATGCAACCACAGCCATACACATGCAGGTACGCACATCACGTTTTTCTTCAAAGGGACTTTTCTACAGCCCTGCCCAACATTTTTCTTGTATATTTTTCAATGAATTTGTTTAATTTTGCTGCTTGGAAGGAATATTACTTCTGGATTACAAACAGATCTATCCAGAGTAGGGGTTGTTGTATTGTCTAAAAGGGAGTCGTGATGGGTAAGACTGATTAATACTGATTGAGATTCCTGGGACAATCCTTTCAGAGCTGTTCTTTGGGTACACCCACACACTGATCCATCAAACAGAGAGAAGAGGGTCTGTGCAGCACCATTCTGCTGTTGGGCATAATGTGTCTGGGCAGGGAAAGCCTGGAGTTTCCTCAAGCCCCAGTGCAGGGATTACAGGAGAATGGGCACTCTCTCCAAAAGGCTTTGGCACACCCTCAGTGGGAGCGTGTGGGTGCAGCCACACCTCTGAAACCTGCCCAGAGAAGCTTTCATACATAACATATGATGTGCTGGCCCGAATGTTGGAAGTTATACCAAGCATCTGCTCAGGCTTCCCAACAGGGAAGTCGTGCTTACACGGGGAGGTGCCGGGCAGAGTCTGCTGTAAGATTAATGAGAGTGAGGGGAGGCTCAACAGAAATGACAAGAAGAAGTATCAAGTGAAATCCTCTCCAGGCCTCTCCTGTCTGCAGAGTGTAGCTCAAACCCCTCAGCCACATAAGAAACAAAAATAACTCCTTTCTAGGTCATTTTATTGCTGAAGATTAACTTGAGATCAGAGACTCACATCATGCTGTGCTGATGCCTCTATGTTTTGCAATATAGTTATTGGTGCAGATTTTTGAGGGCTGAATTGTCAAAACAGCTCAGTAGTTGTGCGAAATCCAATAATTTTGTACAGATTAGAGTACCTCTGTGTTTGAAATGGATTTTTAAATTCCAGTTGCTGAGACTGCATCTTTAGTTGTTCCCTGATTGTTTGTAGATACTGTGAATGCCTTTGGATCCAGCCAGAGTGATAATGACTTTGAGCACAGAAATGGACTTGCAGCTGGATTTTCAGAAAAGCTTTCTGCTCTGAGTAATAGCTCACATATTGAAATGTGCTCACCCAAGAGGTGTTAGGGAAGCAGTAAAGGGAACCCAGATTTGCCTGCAAAATGGGGATTAGAAACAGGAACTGGTAAAATGAATCTAATTTCTCATGGACGTTCTGGAAAATCAGACCCCATTAATTTCATCACTAATTTTAGGCCAGGGTCTGCAACCATTGCTGCAGGTACCTATTACCTTGTTAGCAGTGCGATTCCATTTATTAAAGTATGTGTCAAAGAAACATGGACAACTGTTCTTCCCAGGCTGAGCTGCTGCTTAACACAAGTGCCAGAAGTATCAATCCTTTATTGATTAAGATTCTGAGTTCTTTATATGATATAACCAGCCTAAGCAGAAATAGCCAATGTGCTGAAAGGCAGTAGATTTCATTTGCAAAAAGAACAGCATGAAAGGATCTGTGCTGCAGTGATGTCTTGTTTTCTTTACTGTTGTTGTGGAGTTGAAAGCCCATCTGTCCTCCTAATTATGTTAAATTCATTCAGGAGTCACTTAACTGAAGTATCCTTAACCTAGTGTTTCTGCAAACTAGTACATCCACACAGAAAATAGTTATTAAAATAAACATCTCATTATCAGCAGCCTAATGCAGCACCATTGTGAGTAATCAATGAGGTCTCTGGCAATCATGGGAATTATACAATATAATTGAGTTGTTTATAATAAAATTGCTGAAGAGTTGCTGACTTTCCCAGTTAAACATTTTTTCCTTCTTTTGTACAGCCTGCTGATCTTGCTCTGAGTTTTCAACACACTATATTTTCTTTTTGTCCTATCACAACTTTACAAAAGAAATCTATTAAGCTAAGCACAGGTTTGTAAAAGATCATGAAGTCGCATAACAGAATCATATTCTGTTCCTTAAGCTTTAAAAACATCACTTCAGGTAAGAGTTTTATGCTATCTTTCAAAATGAAATAGAAGCTGAAAAGATACAGTAGGAAATTTTTTTATGTGTTGCTTCCACCTTATGCTGACAGTTTATATTTTGCCCCTTTTGCTTTAGTCTCTTAGTCAGCCATGCAGTAAAATGGGCTTGAATCCCCTGCACTCTCATTACTGGGAACATGTGAGAGTCAGGCTAGTGCTGAAGCCTCAGCTCTCAGCAAATAACTATAGGAATAAGAAGCTTCCAGCAGATACAATAAAGGCATACAAATGCCTTTGCTTTGCAAGCCTGTGCCCCCCTCCCCATCTGTCCTCTCTTCCACTGGTGATTACCCACAGACAGAAATCCTGGTAGAAAGTGGCCACTCCTCATCTGTGAGATTTCCACCTTAGCTTAAACTGGTGATGAAGGTAATGTGAAATAACCCTGCAGATTTTATACCCCAAAATGAATGAAAGAGTATTCATGTTCTGCAATTTCAGGAGTGATCTGTACCAGCTGGGTGTTGCTAATCATCTGGAAGTAGTAAAGTTATTAACCACATCCAAAACTGGGTGTTTGCCCATTCCTACCTGGAAAGGGAAGGGAAATACAGGCAGCTGTGACTGACACTGTAGAACACGAATGCACTGGATATCTTAAAATTTATTACAAATATTTTCTGCTCTCCATCAGATGCTCCAGCAATTACTTGGGCCCTCAGAGTTAGATTGTCATTAAAAGTCATGGTCCCAGTCTGCATCAGCATAACTCAGTTGTGAGACCATTGATATCAAGGTTTTTTTAAGGAGGCGGTAGGCTTGTCCCCTTTCCTGTGGGTACAAGATTTGCAATGTTGTGCTGTGGTTCAGGATTGAAAGGCTGGAAGGCACACAAGTCACCAGTGTGAAAATGAAAGGAATCAAATTCAGAGATCCTATTCTGTGCCACAAAAAATCCAGAGAGGAGCAGTTAGAGCTTGTGTGTTTATCAGGCAGATGAAATTGTAGGTGAGCTGACTCCAAGCTACGCTGAGGCTGGGGAGCTTTTCTGTTGACTGACAGCAATGAGCTGAGAAGGACATCTCAGAAGTCAGGTGGGAAAAAATGCTCTCTGCAGGCTCCGTAGTCCTTCCAAACAGGACACCATGTGTCTGTGGGAGGAGGGCGGGAGAGTTAAAACATGGTCATGACTGCTATAAAACAACAGTTAGACCTAGATCCCCCAGTCTTGAAGGGTCTCCACCCAGCCTGAGAGACAGACAAGGACAAATCACACGAAGGCTTGCAGGAGATGCTGCCTTGAACCTTTTTTAGCACACAGGGGTGATGATGAAGGAAGGGTCTTGCCAGCTTTTTTCCCCTCGTTTGAAAAGCTGCACTGCTGTGTTTCATTTTATTTAATTAAAAAATGGCAGAAGGAGGGAGGCAGGAGAAAAGCGTCTATATCAGACACAACAGAAGGAAATATGAGAGGAGGGTGGGGAGGTGGGTTGGTGGTGTCTGGTTTACAGCCCTTCTGTGCCATCCAAATGGTACAAAAGGCTAAAAAACAGCCTGAGCATCTGTGTTGCTCTCTGCACCACTATGATAATGAAAATCCACAAATGCTTAGAGGAATAAACAACATTTCAAGTTTCCTGAGGTTATATAAAAGAAATATTTATTCTATCTGAAAAAGACTGTGCAGAGAAGTATTGAAGTTAAAAAAAAAAAGGCATAATGTGTTCACGATGTGAGGGAGAAGAGCAGCACAGCAAGCAACCTCAACTAGGCTGTTTCCAAACTTTTGACTGCCTAACCATGCAGCCTTAATGCTCTGTTACCATATTTGTCATGCAAACAGTATTATATAGATATATATAATACCAACTGTCTGGCTAGATATAGATATCTTATTTTTATTGGAATTTTATCCTCAGTCTCCTCTCTGCTTCTCTTTTCACAGTTTTTCTTAAGCAGAATGTGAAACTAATACTTTCAAATTTCAGCTGCACTTTTGAACTCGTGATATTTGAAAGCAATTTTTTCTCGTCACAACCCGAAACTGATATGTTGTTACACAGGAAATGTTGCACATCTCAAAACTCTCCACTCACAGAAGTGGCGGAATGTATCCTTTTGAAGGTGTGGGATGCATGTGAAAAAAGTATCAAGATTACTTGGCTCCTTGGAAATTATCACTGCAGCTCTTCTCTGCCTCTCTCTTACTTTACACAAGTGCCAAAATTGTCCCTTAAAACTGCTTAAAACTCGTATTCTGTCATGTAGATCCTGGAGTTTATTTTGAAATGAGAGCTTGTCTGTGGAAGCTGTATTATGGAATTCAGTGTTTATGCTACATAAAAAAAAAAATACAAAGTAAATCCAAACTCAGGTCCGTAATTAGATCTAAGAAAGAAATTAGTAAAGCACTTAGATGATCCCCAAGGTTGAATCCTGCCAGCCCAATGAAAGCCAGTGACACTGGAGCCCTCCAAGGTCTACGATGATCAAAGGATCTTAGCACCCAAGTAGTCTCAAAGACTTAGGTACCTAAATCTACCATCTAAAGATGGACAATTTCTTCCTATTTTATTACAAAGGAATGTGATTTTGGGGACAAAGAGAAGGGACAGAAGATGGAGCAAAGTCCTCTAGCGCAGTGAGGTCAATGTCTTAAATTTGTGGAAGTTAAATCAAACTAAAAAACAGTCTTCAAAGCAAGGAGAATTCTCATCCAGAAGGGAATATCAGGGGGAAGATTGCTTTTTGTCGCTTCTGAGCAGGATCAGATGCAAGATAGGAACACCAGGGAACTTTCTGGTGAAAATCCAAGTATCCTTATCCTTTTGGATGCCAGCAAGGTTAAGAAAGGGTTTTGTGAATTGTGTTCTTGAATTCCAATGTCTAAATCTCACATAAAACCTACCCAGGACATCTGACTGCCTCTGCCGAATTGATTTTGCTTCCTACTGTTTTTTCCTGATTACATATATCTATATATATATATATATAGTCCTTATATATGTGTGCATTTTAACCCTGTAACTGCTGCCGTGTTAAGTGGCAGATCAAATTTTGATGAAGGTGAGATCAAACTCCTAATTTCTCTTCACTCCCAGAGTTCAGCAACTTGGCACAGGAAGCATTTGTCACGCAGGAAAAGCTGTAGTGTTGATTCCTTCTCCAGTAATCACCCACCCATCTAATCCATCATACTCGACCAGATTATATGTAAATCTGATTAGCTCACATAAGAATGTAAAGGAGTTTCTTGCTCCCTTCGGTAAACACATCAGCCCAATAACCTGGACATCAACAGAAACAAGCTTTACACTTTATGGGGGAGAATCAATAATCCTAAGGATATGCTGATTATAAGTGCACGCAGCCACCAGGAAGGCTGCAGGCAGCTTACGAGAGAAATCCTTCATCTCTTAAGCTGGTCAGACCCACGGATTTGCTGGGTTAGCTGATCATGCTTTCTTCAGAAGACCTATCTGCTTAATGCAACAGCTCAATAATGCAGCGTTAATTTTAATTAACAAATTGCTTGTAGACCTACAGCTCTATCATATTCTTACTGCAGCCAGGGTTAGGAAATTGTCCGAAGAAAATAAATTTGAAGCAACTCAGGCACAGGTAAATAACCTGTTATTATCTACGAACCATTGTCATTATAGTCATTTCTGAAAAATCATGTGTTTCCCATGGTTCATTAAATCTGTTTTACTGCCTGGATAAATGAGCTACTTGGAGGTGTCAGCAACAACCCCAAGCAGGAGGTTTTATTCTGCTAAGAGAGATGGCAATCAGCTACAAGAAAGGCATTACAGAAAACATCTTATACAAAATTCATGGGTTTATTAATTCATAAGGTTAAATGTTTTCGGCAGCTAACTAGTCACAGAATTTCATCAAGATGTGCACTTATAAACAAAGGGAAGGCAATAGCTTTTCTTTAGCAACTTTGCTCTGATACTTTTAGTCCTTGAGGAAAAAAAGAAAAAGTAACATTCTCAAAATGGGAATTTTCTATTTCAGAAAGCCTGTCTACCAGATTGTCAGAAAATGTCTTCAAAAGGGCCAGTGTGAGGATTCCACCGAGATTTATCAACAAATGAGTCAGAAAAAACCTACGTTATGGAATCAGAGAAATGCAAGAGAAGGAGAGGAGACAACATGCTCATTTCAGGCAGGGGTTTGTATTGCCCTTGCCACAGAGTTTGGAGCAGGCCAGGCTGGTTAACGTGGCTGTAGCTCCTGAGCAGGCACTTACACGATGGCACACAGAATTTATTTCATGTGATACCATTACAGAAATGCTGTGGAGATGGAGAGAAGGGAGGAAGGCTCATGATGGTGGCTGCGCTGTGGTTTGAAGAGGAATACCCAAGAGATGAGAGAGAGAGGGGAATTACACCTTTCATTCGAGCATCCAAACAAGCCAGACTCCCAAATCCTCCCGAGGGAAGGGCAGGACAAGTGGTGGGAGAAGAGGAAAGCAGGGAAAAACCTGAAGGAGCAGGTACTGGAGAACTTCTGAAGGGGGCAAGAGGCTACTGCAGGGGAGGGCAGACCTACAGCAAGCCTCATAAATGAGAGAAATTTGCCTTAAGGACTCTAAAGAGGAGTCAAGGGAGAGGACACTTTATCCCAAACACAGGAACATTGAAAGTTGCTAAAAATTTGAAAGAAAGCCTGGAGAAAAGGACCCATCCTTCTCAAGAGGTATACTTGTTTTCCAGCTTTTCATACCTTTTATTTCTCACAATTTAGGTTTTGAATTTTTCCTGCTTAGACTGTTATCTTGCTTTACTGTGTGTGAGGTTTTCAGAATTTTTTCCCCCTTAATTAATCCTTATTCAAAAGGCTACAAATCTATTAACTTCAGGTTGATGAGAAGGGTTTGCTTTTTATTTCAAGGCCCTGCTGGTGCAAGGCTTGTGAGCAGATAACCCTACACCCCCAGCTGTTGTCAGTACTGACAAACCCAACAAAAGTAGAGGATAAGTAAAGAATAATGTGGAATTATTTTAGGAGGGCTGCACAGGGACTAGGAGAGGAAACTCTTCCTCCTTTCCTCTCTCTAAAATCTGCAAGCAGATATGTGCTTATGCAGATATGCAGCTAAGTGACACTGCCTAGCCTCTTGCATCTTTCAAAGGCAAAATCTAGCTGGCCTTGGACATGTACATGCAGTAGAAAACTAATGATGAGGAGACAAGGAATTGGTTGCTAGAAATCAATGAATGACAGCCCTGAAAGCTGCCTGTGACTTACTTGAAGGTGTACAGTGAAGATTCCTGTTGATGTGTATCCATATTACATGGTGGCCTTTTGTACCCTCCGCAGCAAAGCAGAAACCTGCCTGCAACCCAACACTGCCTGTGGGGCAGCCTGTGCTCCAAACCAGCCACACTCAGGATATTGAACACGCTTTTTCTTTTTCCCCTTTGAGTGCAACAGGGCATATGTGGAATATTTTATTGGTTTTGAGCCACCTGCCAGAATTTGATGGCAGGAAATTTGCACGGCTCTTGCTGTAGCCAAGTGACAGATAATAAGTGAGAGGTGCCATTGTTGGAGCTATCACTATCAGATTTTCCAATGCAGCCCTGTTGTAATGAGATCATACACATTGCTCAAGCTTCAATCAGAACTTCCACCAGAGGAACAAGCCTGAATAATAATAAAAGCAGAAGGCATTTTAAGTAAATAGAATTTCCCAGATACTGCATAATGGTGTTTGTTATTGCTATCTTTTATGAGCCTCGAGAAATATTTTGTAGAAGAATGATTTCCTTCAATATAAGCTGTTATCATGGAGGTCTCCTATGTCAATTCTTATTTAAAATATATTTCCTTACAGTCCCAACATTATGAAAGCATAAATTAATGTGACCTCTTTGCTTCCATTCCATGTTCTTGTAAAACGTCGCCGCAGCTCTCCAAAGAACAGTTACGTGCTGCTTTGTACAAATGTAGCCTAAACCACTCCAAATAATAAGATCCATTTTGGCAGTAAAAAATTCATTTTATGTACAGCTTTTCCAGCCCCTGAAAAGCCAAGGTCTTTCAGTGAGGACTGCACTGAGCATTTTTTTCTAAGCTCCAGTGTTAAGAAGCATAGAGCCCATATCCCGCTCCGCTCTCCTGATGGAAAACCTCCACGAGCCTGAGCAAGAGCTGCTTCTTTCCTTCTTTGGAAGATCTCATGGGAGCACAGACAGGGATCCTGACAGAGCGGGCAGCCAGTGCAGCAACAACACCCCAGCAACTGCAGAAGGGAGGGCAGAGTATTTTCATGAGCTACAGCAATGCATTATTTCCCTCTTGCCTAAAGCTTGCCATTGGCAGAAGGACAAAGCCAAACCAAACTCCTACAATGTGCACATTCCTGTTTAACATTTCCCTATTAAGATCATTTTCCTGTTTTGCACAGTTTGCTTTTTGTTTTAGTATGTATTTATTATTGTTGGCAGCAGATAACAAAAAGTATTTCACTATTTCATCCCATGAAATTCTGACCACTGGATCTTAATACGCTGCTTTCTGCTAGGGTAAAAGAGCTGCATGATTTCAAAATTTCTTCCTTAAGTAGTTAAAATCTTGTTTACGGGCAGAGAGGAAACATAACTTATACATAAAATCAAAATTTATCACTAGGACAATTGAAATCCTGAGAGCCTCATCCAAGAATTGTTATTATTCCACATATAATTATTATAGTAAGAATAAGCCTATGCAGAAAACGTTCAGTAATAAAAATAGTAACGCAATTAAATTTTTACACACGTGCTTAGTTTCTACCTCTCTCCATGATGTTATTTTCACCCTTCTGGTGTTGCTCTTACCCCTTGGGTTGGAGGTTTCTTTCTCGTGGTGGCTGAGTTCCCAGCGAGTTGTCAGCATCCAAAGTCCTTTGCCAGGAGGAATGCAATGTTCACTTTGAAATTTTGCTCTTTCTCTGTCTTGGATTCATTCGGGGTCACTTTTAGTTGCCTGCTATCACGCTTTTACAGCCAGGCTTTGTTTCACTGATCTGCACCTCCGAGTTACAGCCATTTTTTGTGGTGGATTTACATGTGCTAGATACAGTTTCTTTGTTTGCTTGCTTATCCTAAAAAACAGAGTAGTCCAGCCCTAGGCCTGCATTTCTTTAGCTGTGGGGCCCCTGGTGTCCAGTCTGTGTTCCATATTTCATCACCACGAGTCTGTAACCCTCCTCACTGAACCCTGTGTCTCTCTTACCCTGCCTGGCCCGTATTTACCAGTGCTGGTGAAACCATGGCAGCACCACAGAAAGATAAACAAAAGCAAAGCTAATCAGCCAGGAAGTCCTAAAGGGTTGGAGAAAATTCTGTCACAGCCAAATCAACTGAAAAAAATCTGCAGGCAGGTCAAGAAAAGTTCAGGCAGAGCAAGTCCTGACACCTCGCAAACTCAGTGCAAAGTTTATGGCCACAGCAATAGTGCATTACAGACCAACAAATTGACAGCACTTTCTTACGTAATTCCTTTTCACCTTTCTTAGACACATGAAGCAGATTTATCTTCTTTTTTCTTTTACTGTAAAACGCGAATTTCACCCTCCAAGTAATTCTGCAATTCTTATAAATACTTTGTTTTGTGATCTTCAGTAAAATGACGGCAGTAACAAAATAGTTATGTAGTGTAACATGCATAGCTTGGTGAAATGTATCATAAGGGACAAGGAGCTAAATTTCCTGGTTGTCACCCTTCTAGACAGTGTTTCTTGCTATTTTAGCTTCCAGCATTTTTAATTCTATGATCTAATATGGCTCAAAACAAACCTAGAAGTTGTAACATATAGAGAAATAAAAAAAGCTTATAGGTGCTGAGCCTTGTACAAGCAAAGGCAACAACTGGTGAGGCTATTCTGTACACTTTACTTTAAAAAGCAGCACATGCCCAGAGCCTGTCTCTGGATTATCCAGCATATGTCCACCACAATTAGTTTTAATGAAAGCTCATACTCTGGTTTCCTAAGGAATGGCATTTGAAATCATGGTTTCTCTATGAACACACTGTTTTGATCTGTTTCCTCTTCCTTCCAGAAAGTTTTTGCACTCTTTCCCACACTTTATTATCTATTTCAAAACAGGTCAACTCATCTCGGAAAATACTGATTTCTTGCTGAGTAAGCATGGGTCCAATCCCTATAAAATGCAAGAAAATCCCCATCGAATACAAGAAAAAGCGAGACAGAAATCTGCATCTCACTGGTCTTTGCTGGGCTACTTCTCAGGCAACAGCTTGCTGGCCACTTAATGGATTGCTGGGCAGAGTGTTCAGTGCTAACCATTGTAACGACTCCTGTCTGAAAAAAGATTTATTGGCGAAGACAATGCAAAGCCATGAAGTAGCTGGTGGATTTTTCAGTTGTAAGTATCCCTTCTGTTTCCTTGGGGTTTTTGTTTCCACCTGATTTCCACTATTTTTTTAAATTATGAAAAATAATCAATAATTATGGAAAATATTTCTTTTCTCTGTGTCAGATGCACAGACATCTTACCATCAAATACTGCACTGGTGATCTGTTCTGAGTGAGGAAAACTAGTTCTTATCCTGTGGCTGCTTTTCTATTTCAGCAGGTTCTAGATATCCCAGGCAGAGGGGGAGGACAATACTACAAGATGCTGCCAACATATACAGTGAGCAGCAGCTTCTGTTCTGATAAATTTATGATTATCCACTCCATTTATCTCAATGAGAAGTGAACTTTTAAATTTGCATGGTCCATTAGGGCCTCAAGTGAGCAAGGCATTTAAGCATGTGCTTAGATCCATCTGTATTCAGGAAACCAATTAAGTACATGCTTAATTTTAATGATGGATCCTGTACTGAGGGCTGTAAAGCTAAAGTGCCTTTAAACTTGGACAAAGTCCCCTTTCTCTTTATTTCAAAAAAACAACAAGGAATTTCAATTCAAGGGATCATGTTAGAGCAAAACAAGGCTTTGCACTTTCAGCTCTCAGGAGTTGAAACAGTGAGGATGAGTTGTAATAACTTTAACCCATCCAGTGAACAAATATGACAGGAGGCAAAAGGGTTAATTCACCAAAATAAACTCTGCCTAGTGACACAGCGCAGTTCTGAAGGGCAGCACGAGGCTTCTGCCTCTCCTCTCCTCTCCTCTCCTCTCCTCTCTCCTTCTGCTTTTCTTCTCTTCTGCTTTTCTTCTCTTCTCTGGCTACAGAGGCAGCGTGGGGAGACCAGCACAACCGGAGTGGAGCCAGCAGTCGTTCTGTATTTGTGCAACCAGGCCTAGAACTCCACATTCTCCCACAGGAGACACTATAAAAGCACAAAGCAAATTAGCTAACGGAACATTTCTTCTCCTGTGTATTTTCATCTGCAGCTTTAATCATTCCATTAACAGTGTCACAGATGCCTTTATTTTGTTTTCTAAGAGTTGCTATCATCGGGACCGACCAAAGCTATGAAGTTGTTATTTCACATCGAGATATGTATGATGCCTATCGATGTCGAAATTAAAGGTTTCTGAAGAAACAGTGCTGCAACATTATTATTAGTTCACTAATTGCTCAGCCAGTTTGAATTGGCTATGAAATTTCATAATATATTCTATTTCACCCTCTTCACCACACTATGCAGGTCAGCTAAGAACTTTGAAAGCTTTGAGGAGGTATTTCTATTTATGAGGGCAAAGGCAATATGTAGGGATTCCTTAATAAAGTAAGTCTGAATCAGCATTAAAAAAAAGTTAGAAATGAAGCAGCAACTTATTAAAAAGGAGGTTTGTGGACAGATGATTTTAGCAAAGCCACCAGTGCTTGAAATTTCTGGGAAGTACCCAGCAACACCACAAAATTAAATGAGGAGACAAACACCACAGCTTAGCCCTGCAGGTGAGCAAGTAGCAGGCCGTGTGTGGACCATCCCTTGAGGACTAATTTTGACCTATATTAACTGCTTAATCCAGGGAGTTCAGTGTAACACCATTAGAAAAAGCAGAACACACGTTTAACAAGTGAACAGACACAAAAATACCTCAAAGCCCCAGCTCAGCTTGTACTACTCAATACAGCTGTTAGAGCAACTCTGGCCTGGGGCACATGACACGGGGTAGAACAGGAAGATAAAGAGGTCAGCAATATATTTACAGATACTAACACTATACTTCCAGAAAGTATTATGTGCTCCCTTCACAAATGTACACACTGGCAAAAAGGTAAGGATTAATTTCAGAGCAGTGAACTGATGGGCTGATTTGGTTTTTTTTCCAGAGACAACTATAATAAAAAGGACATTTTTAGTAGTATTTGTGCTCAAAATTCTGCAGCATGCAGGTGTGCAATGGCAGGAAAACCTGTCATTACTTTTCCCCTCCCCTGCCTCTTTGTTAACTTTCCATTCTGTACTCAGGTTTCCTCCCCTTTTCCCCACCACCAACTAAATTGATTCAGACCTACATGCATGCTTGATCCTCCTTACAAGTGCTTCATGTCCTTGGCAGTAAAAACTTGTGATGGCAGCCAGTGTGAGCCCCCGTGTGCATTGGGGTCTTCGATTATCCCCAAGAAACTGGGAGAGCTTTCAAAATTCCCTTTTTTTTTTTTTTCAGTCTTCAAGATTTTGCAGGGTTTTCAGTGTGGCAATTATTCCCAGGGAAATGGAAGAGATCTCACGTTTCCCTTGGTGAGAAATAGTTAAATATTTGCTGGGTCACAGACAGAAAGTGAATGTGCTGCATTTGTCTTAAACTAACCCAAGGTGCAGTGAGCCAGAAGAGAAAGAGGTCTCTCATTTCCAAGGATGTTTATCCAATGTTGGCTTATTCCAGAGTATATAAAGCACTGCAACAGTCCTGGGAGCAGCTCCCAATTTCTTGTCTGTTGGGTGAGTGCCCACACAACAAGGCTGCTGTGTGAAAAGGGGGCCCACCTCTTCCTTTGGCCATCTTTTGAAAGAAAACAACCTATTGCCTCTGTATCCTCTGCATGTCCTCCAAAAACCCACGGATCAGTCCTCATTTGGAGGGAGGTTTTGTTTTTAGGTTCCAGCTGACCAACAAGCTTTGCTTTGAGCCTTTGAGAAATGCAGCAATTCATTATATACCTACAGAGACATGAGAAAGTTGCCAGTGGTGTTTGTGCAGGTCCAAAATTAGGATGCTAATCAGCAGTGGTGCTCCAGCGGGTTTGGATGTGGGTTTGGATCATGTCCCCAAGCTTGCACGTAGGCGGGAGTTGTATGACAAAGCTCTCCTCAGCACTTCTCACCACAGGAACCTTCAGCCTTTGCCACAGAATCTCAGTTTTTTTCTTTTTGTCTTTTATAGGTTTCTGAAAGTGTCCTGAAAACATATCCTTTTAATCTCCTTTGAGTCATCAAAGAGTTTAAAACAACACTCCTGAGAGCCTGAGGACAGAAGTGATGCTGTGCCACCATGAAATTTGACATTTTGCTAAGCTACCACATGAGTCAGTGTTTTACTGCAGATGTAATTATTTTGCTGCTATCAGAAGTCTGAATGCATTAACTTTTGAGACCCCAGTCTTTAATGAGACTGGATATGGCTGCAACTTGCTCTGCATTCTTCCCTGCAAAAGAGGAATGCGTTGATGGTGGTGGGGAGAGGAAAACCAAAGCTGTGTCACTGAGTCTAGGTAAAAAAAGAGAGCACAGAAAGAAGAAATGTCTTTCTACTAACCCTGTTTGGGTTTTGGTGAGAGAAATGATAGCCCGACAAGCAGAGGAGAAAATATTCCTTAGCATCTGCTGTGACTGCAGGATAGTGAGAACAAAGGAAAACCCTGTGTAACCTTTCCCGTTTCCCTGGGTGTCCATGCACATCCAGCACTTGGATTCTGCTGCAGCTCTGTCTTCACTGCATGCAGATTTTGTTTTTTTCAGTCTTGATGGACTTCTCTTCTTCAAATGAATTTCTCCTCGGGTAATAGGAAGCCCACGAGTTCCTGTGAGTAAGATTTTATGCATACCCCTTCAGAACAGGTGCTAAACAATGATATTTACAACCTGAAAAGGAACGTTTGATCCTGATAAAGCCATCCAATGGACAAATGACCTCAGAAATATGCCCAGGAGCGTGTTGGATCTGCAGCCAGTTGAAAAGTGTGTGGGTGCAGTGTGCTGCTACTGAGTCATGCTGGTGTGTTAAACTACACTGGTGTTCACCACCTGTGGAGCTGGTCCAAGGTCAGGATGGAAGGATCAGGGCAATAATTAGACATTCTGTTTTTCAATTAGAAACCACAGATGCGGTAATGAAAAGCTTTCCAGAACATCACTTACTGTATTATTGGGCTGGAGTTTTTTAATTGGCTCTTAAAATGAATTCTGCTTAAGCAACTAACTGGACAGCTACTATTCAGCTTGGAAAGTGCAAACAGGCTGGGGCAACCAAAGCAAAAAGGACTGAATTGATTTTCATATTAATAAGAGAGTTCATTCTAGAGAGAAAAGGTTAATTTGCTTCTCCGTGAGTTTATGGAGGGAGTGCTTGTGGTCAGGGTGATAATTTATAGCTAAATCACATGTTTAAAGGCAAAAGTGATTACTGAAAAGCTAGGAGCAGCATTTTCAGTATTATGCAACGGAACTGCCAACAGTGTTTTCTGTGCTTTCTTCTTCCCCAGGCACAAGGATTTGAGAAAGAAGCCAGCACAATAGCACTGTCAGCTGTGGCCTTATTTTCCCTCTGCACATCAGATATCTTAACAAACGCAGAAGCAGAAACAACGCTGTCCCACCCGGCTTTAATGGTGCTCGTGCTTATGGTCTGGGAGTCCTCCTCAGACACACGTGGCTTTTGTTGGGCTTGGCTTCCCCACAAAGGTGCTGTCTGCAGGTAGTGAATTTTTAATTTAATTTTCATTAGCATTCTGATTCCCAAGATTTGTGAATTTTCAGAGATGCAGGTAAAACAATTTATGCTTGACAGGGTGACTTGACTTAGGTAAAACAGTTGCAAATACGGGCTGTTTTTTTAAATCTCATTTTAGCCAAGAAGAATCTTTGAGCAACTGAGAATGAGATGGGTTAACTTGTTTCTTTGATGTGTCTAGGTTTAGGAGTTGAAATTTTGGCTAGTCATCTCCAAGTTTAAGAATCAGTAACAGTGGTGACTGTGCTGCTGATTTAAGAAGTGCTGTGATCAATGTGACTTGAGGAGCAGTGGAAGCAACTTGCCCATCCTACCTTTAATGCTTTATTAAAGGCTTAAGCAAACATGCAAACCTAGACAAGCTCAACAAACAAATACCCAGCAATGTCTGCCCTTTGGAATTTTTTTAAATAAAAAAATGCCAACACATCACCTTCAGAACTGTGGGGTTTGCTATACCTGGTGTGGTTGGCACGGGCATGGAATGAAAAGCCCAAGTCAGAGTAGCATTCAAAAGGCCACACTTCAAATTTCTGCCCCTTCTTGTGTGAGAGCTTGAATTTGCAGATTTCAAACTACTTGGAAGTAAAGGTTTTGTTGTTGCTGTTCTGTGTTATCCTGGTCCATGACTGATGCTCATGGGCATTGCTGCTTCTTTCTGGTCTCTGCTCCAGTGTGGGAGAAGCCAGAGAATGGTTCCACTGGTCCATCTCCTTGGCCTAAACTTTCTCCCTCACCTCTTAGCCCTGCCACTGGATAGATCACTCACCCGGTCACATCTCACACAGCTTTCATCTCTCCTGCTGTCCGATACCACTGCCAGATTCTGGCATTCCCTGCAGTCTGAGACTTGGGTGTCTGCATACTTTCCTGAGGGCTCCATCTGTGAGGTTACCTGAATCTGGTTATATGGGTCCGCTTCAGACTAAAACTACTTTAAACTCATCTTGCAGTACAGAAACATCCCTGATGCTCCTGAAGAAATGAGGAAAAAAAAGAGAGCAGGCCTGCACTTTATAAACACTCTTGGACATCATGTACGAAAGTGCATACAGGTATTTTCACAGACTATAAAAAGAGAGTTTAAATTGACCAAGAAATAGATAAAACCAGTAATCTTCAGGATGCTATCTGCAGTAAAGTTTACGTATTGCAGATCACAAACTATGCTAAAAAGGGCATCTTTGCCATGGCAAAAGAATGGCTGCACCTTCCACATTTCTGAGCTCGCACGGGGCCATGATAAAATCTCAACAACATGCCATTAAATATGCCTTTACAACATCTATTCTGTTTCAACTAGATATATCTGTGAATCCTCCCTTTGCACTGGAGATTAAATAAACTCCCTGGACAGCTGAGAAGAATTAAAGTATGACCTGATAGTTTCTCTGCTTGACAGTAATATTGTCTGTCAGTTTGTGCTGTATCCAAGATACTGTTCCCTGGTCCATGCTCAGAAAACAGATATTGATGGGTTTAGCTGATTAGCATCTCTACACCGTTTGGCCTTTCAGTCTCAAAATATATTTTACGAAATGTTGCAGCAGGTGCTTTCTAGACTGTGCACAGTGATGCTCAGTGCAAATGTTTCCATGTATCCCCTAGCTAAGGCCTTGAAACTTTTTTCCTGTCTTAAACAAACAGCAGCGCTGTCGACTTTGGCCACTGGAGCCCAATATTTTGACTGAGACAGGGTTTGCAGCCTGTAAGAAGATATGGGAAGGTTGTCTGACCATTCCAACCCTCTCTTACAGGACAGGGCATCAGCTGCTAGCTGGTCTAAATGCAGGTACACCTGCACCTCAAATATATCCAGTAATTTTGAGTAAGGACAGGTGACAGCTCAGGGAAGGAACTCTGCTACATGCTTTGAAGCATATTGATGCTTCTTAAAAATAACCATGGTCTTGCCTGTCACACAAGTGGAATATCCAAGTTTTAGTCGAGGAGCAGGTGTTCATCAAGTTGTGTGAGAAGGGAGAGGTTGTGAGGGTCCCTTAGGAAAAGGGTAGAGGAAAGCTGGACACAGGTTTGCTCATGGGCTGCAGCCTGCTCCCTGTCCTGAGATGCCTGAAAGAAAATGTTTGCTCACCCACTGTTTATTTAACAAAACAGCACTTCAAACCTTTCATGCATTTAAGCTTTACATCAAAATCACCTGGAATTCCTTAAAACAACAGTGCTTGTCAGCAAGTGAAAGGAGCAGGTAACTGTGATGTGTCCCACAGGAACCATCACTCACCTTCAAGGCTGGTGAGGAGAAAGGGGAGGTGCAGATCTGGGGAAACCAAGCAGCTTCTGAGAAGAGATCACAGATGGGTTTAACATCCATTACCTATCTTATTGCAAACAGATGGCCCAATCCCAAAAGTAAGGGACTGCATCAATTTTCAGAATTAGGATCTGTGTGCCAAAAGCAAAATTCACACTTCCCACAGAAAGAAAAATAGTGATAGCAACCTCAGAGACTTCCACTCCTCAACCAGTCTATGGAAAACGGGTGGAAATTCCAGGAAACAGCACACAGGCAGCAGGAATAGTTCAACTCCCTCCAGCCCCTTGGATCTAACGGAGTCAAAAATCTGTGCATCACCCACTGATAATGTCTCAGACTGGCTCTGCAGGAGCTGAGGATGAAAGCCACAGCCATGAGAATCCCAGGTCCTGCCCTAAACACAGGACAGCTGGGGAGTGATTTGGGCACCACTGAGGCCCCTCCCAACATCACCACTTGGACCCAGACCTCCAGAGAGACCCAGGGCAGAGGGTGAGAGAGGAGGCAGCTGTGGTCTTCTGGCTCCTGCTTGTTTTCAGTTTATGGCCAAGATGTACTGTTCCAGCTTCCTGGGGCCTGCCATGCCATGCAGATTGAACCTATATGGAAAGCAGTGAAAAGAGGATAAAGTAGCCACAAAGTGTGTGGTGGCATAACACAGATGACAAAATACAAAGACTGTTTTATGTTCTAGTAGGTATAACAACAAATTAAGACTGCAATGAAAATACAAAAATTCTCTCTTTTAATTTTTTTTTAAAAATTTATTTTATTTTCATCAACTTCTGCTGGCTTGGGAACCATTCCTGTACGCACTTTCTAATGCCATAAAGCCATTTATGCACCACTGGAAATTATTTTAGGTATTCAGGCCCGTGTTACTACAAACTGCTAGTTGATGACTCAAATATAGCTTTGGAATCCAATTCAAATTGGCCATTTTAGTACAAAGCTACACACTTTTGTTATTGCAAATGGATAGAAGAGTCGTTCTCCATTGTAAAGCAAAATGTATTTTGTTTATCTAGAGTTTAAATGTCCAGTGCTAAAGCAATACAAAAAAAAACCCCCTGAAGTAACAAACTAGGTGACATAGATTGGCATTTTCCTCGAGCATGAACATTTTCAAGCCCTTTTTTTTCTTCCATTTTCAGACACATCTGAGCCTTTCACTGCAAACTGCTCATATTTGAATTAATCTTTCTTAGCTACGGCTGATTAAAACTGGAGACAGTATTGCAGAAGAGGTCTGAGTAGTACCCCGTAAAATGGCACGAGCTCTCCCTCATCCTTACTGAAAGTAACCCGTCAGAGGCATTTTTGCGTTGCCATTGCCTTTTCACAGTGCTGGTGACTCTCAGTTGTCCCATGGCCAATACCCCCAGATCCTTCTAGCATCAGTCATGCCTGGCTAATGAGCTCCCACTGCAGAGCAAAAAAGCCATAATAGTCCCCAAGCCCAAGCCCATTTACACTCTGCACTATAAAATTTAATTCCACTTCTATTACTTTTTCCCCATGAGGCCCTCCAGTTCTCCCTCCCGTGACAGCCTGATGCTTTTTACACTGGTGCCTCCTCATGGTGTCACCAGCAAGTTTCATTTGTGCCCTTTGTGGTCATTAGCATGCCAGTGCCCCTAAACCAAGCATTAAAATAAATGTTAAATAAAAGCAGATCTGTTCTCCATTGCATTGCTTTATTAACAGCCACAAAACCAAAGTGACTCCACTCCTTCGACAAGGATGTAGAGCAAGAAAAGTGCTTAGCCAAGTGCAGACATCCCAGACATCCCTTCAAGGGCCCCCCATGCCGTGACAGATCCACCTGGGATCCAGCCCTTACAGATCCAACCAGGGCAGCATCACCAGTGCTGGGGGCCCCCAGCAGCATCAACCCCACCTGGCTGCCAGGAGCAGGGCCAACCCACAGCAGCATCTACCCCACCTGGCTGCCAGGAGCAGGGCCAACCCACAGCAGCATCAACCCCACCTGGCTGCCAGCAGCAGGGCCAACCCACAGCAGCATTAACCCCACCGGGCTGCCAGGAGCAGGGCCAACCCACAGCAGCATCAACCCCACCTGGCTGCCAGCAGCAGGGCCAACCCACAGCACCCACAGGGCACGTGGGAGCAGCAAGAGAAAGAAACAGAGGCAGGGCATAGGCCCTCCAGGTGGTGAACACAACAGACGCCTCAGCTTTTCATTTTGGTGATCTTCAACTCATCTTGAAGTTGAAGATCCGCTGGCTTTAAATGCCCACGTACAGGCGACGCATCTTTGTCCTCCAGCTTTCTCCCTGGTCATGTAATACACGCACTCTAATCTGAAGGAAGCCCAAGTAAGTGAAATTCTTACGGCCTTGACTTTTATTCTGAGCACCCCATGCAGGTTTTCTGAAAAAAAAAAAAAAACTGTTATAAAGATTTTTCAAAGAAATTGGGGTCACCTGCTGCAGTGAACCGAACATAATTGGGAAGCACAGTAGATATCCTCAGTTTGGAAATGCATTGCGTGTGGATATGGCTAGTTCAGTTTTAGATGTGTTTCTGGCTTCACACGCTATTTTTAAGAGCTGTAAATGGAGCAGGTCCTGCCCCACTCCTTCCACCCTCTCCTCCTACTCACTGATTTCTCATCTTAAATTAAATTGGGTACAAACACTGTAGCAAATAATTTTCTCTCTACATCATAAGAAGATAGGCACGGACAGAAGCTCAGAAACATACAGCATGTAGCATCTTTGCAAGATAAGATCAGCACGGTGGCTTTTTCTCACAGGGTTTGCCTTCAAAAATTGTAATCATCAGCTTAGAATGTTTATCATCCTGTGAGAGGGATACTCTTACCACTGCCTGTGAAGAGAGATGTCTGTGATAAAAGACTGTCTTTATGTTTATCAGAACCTTTCAACTGCCCACAGCAGGCAACCCTTGAGGATCCAAACTGTGGTCCTTGCAAACATTCACACCAAGAAAGAAAGACGTCATTACAATTTGAGAAGATGTACGTGTTAAAATGGATGCATCTTCTCCAGCCTACATTTAAAAATGGAGCTAAGAGGTTGCTGGCTTCCCCAGCTTCCTTTGTCCTCACAGGAGATAGGACCTAGAAGGCAAATATCCCTGCCCTGCTGGCTTTTGCTGTTTTCTCCTTTCTGCACCACTGAGGCGAGTCCAGCAGTCCTGGTTTGTTGGACCAGGAGACTGCTGACAGCAAAAGCAGACACCCCTCTTGTCTCCCTCAGATTTTCATGAGTGTCAGCCCCAAAACTCTTTGCAGAAGCTGACAGTTCCAACTTGCTGATTAAGCCCAAGCTCAGGTCTTTCTAACTTGTGCCAGATATTGCCTGTTTTAAAGTCAGATACCAGCTGGAAATGGGATGTCCCAAACTCCACAAGTAAAGGTTTTCCTTGTGCCATTTGATACAGAAAAAAAGCACAGCCTGGGAGATTCTCCTTTGAGGTGCAGAGAGTGCTTCAGGTGTCCTTAGAGCAGCTTGTTCGACACACAGGTTGAGGTGATTGTGTATTATTGCTGCGAATCTGACCTTCCAAACAGCTGCCGTTTCTCTACAGCTGTCCCCTGAATTCTTGACAGTTTTTTGTCCATTTATCACAGGTTTCAGGACCATCTCCATGCTTGGGCAAAGTGGTCAAGCAAAAGACTCAGGGTCTTACAGTCTGTTTCATCCAGGAGAAGAAATTGATGAGGACATCAGATAACTTGTAGATAATTGTGCACCTTCTCAAGAAAAGGCAAAGTGTCCTTTTTTACCACTTCATGGGGAATTGAAAAACATAAACTCCAATCTCCTTTCTAAAAGAGACTCCCAGGGCCTTTTCTTGGGCCAGGCTCACTTTACACAGCTGGGCAGCAATGATCACTGGCTGCCTACAGTGTCTGTGTGTCCCCTAAACACTCCAGCTCTATACAGAATTGAAATTCAAGTCCATTGTTCTGGCCAGTGGGGTTCCACTTGCCCACATCTCTGGATTGAACAGGGATAAGGCTCCTTCCTGGGCTTTGGAGATGACCATTAACTCAGCTGCCTGCTTTAAGGTGCTCTACAACTTCTTGCAGCCAAGGACAATGATTTTTCCCACCAGTTTGACCCAATCTGCAGCAACACCCTCAGTGCATCTGCCCAAAGCCACATGGCAAGGGCCTGGCAATCCCTGGCTCTGTACCATGCAGGCAGCTTGCAAGACACAATTCAGCAGCTGGGCTGTCTACTGCTTCAAAATTGTAGGGTGATTCTAGGTAACAGGGGGATAATTCTGGAACTAAACCATTTATTTGCTCTTTTCCTGAGGAACAACTGAACAATTCAATACGAAGGTTCTCGCTGAAATCCCGTGTCAAAATCTGCAAGAGCGTTCTTGTTCCTTTGCTGCTTCTCACACACACCGTGCATGCACTCACCATCTACCTGCCCTTCAGTGCTCAGCATCCTTTTGTGCATTCAGCCCAGAAAATGCAGGTGGAACTACAGCAGATGGCGGCACATCCCTGCAAGCTTCATCTAACAGAGGTAACTTTGGGGGCACCTTCTCCAGGAAAAGCAGACTTTTTTGCTCAAGAGGTAGAATATGAAAGTGTGCAGATACCAAGGGTTATGAATCTAGCAATAATACAGCTCTGCTGATAATGACAATGTTTTGAATATTTTTTATTGGAATAGATCTGCCTGCACTACCAATATCTACGGTGTTGCTTGGTAACTATTTCCTGATACCAGGAGACTGAAAAACACTTTTTTCAAAACTAAATTACAATTCTGATATTAAGTTTCACATTTTAGTGGTTTCAGTCTGTCCTTTGTATTGCTGTCTAGCCACAGCAATATTCTTGGTAACATTCTTTTATACTGTCCTTTTTTTCTTTTTTTTTTTTTTTATCTTTCTTTCCTTTCCAGATGGTGCCAAGTGAGGTTACAAGTAAATATTTCATACTCTTTCCTTGGAAATATGTTGGTATTTTAAGAAGAGTCAGTAAAACTGAAAAGTGAGAGTACAGGTGATCTCAGACACAAGTTGCATAATTCAGGATGAGTTTCAAAATTCAGGTGGAGAGGAATTCTAAATTATCAGTGGATGGAAATAAAATTACTGCATAAAGCAGTAAAGCAAATGATACTAAAGTGTTGTGTGGAAAATAAGCGAATATGCTTAAATATTAGCCACACTTCTCTATATTTATTTTGCTGGTGGTGCAGTGCCAGCATTCACTTATTTTCCAGAAGCCGCATTGTGTGGTCATGGAGATAAAGGAAGAGAATAATAAAAATAATAGTACTAACAATAATAACAAATGTAATACTGCTGATAGGGTCATAATTCAGTAGTGAATAAAATACCACAGTGCTCTATTAAATCACTCGTTAAAACTTACCTCAGAAAATAAAAAGGGTAATTAAAAAGAGGAAGTGCAGGAAACTGAGCTGTGCTGCAGTTTTAAAAGTGCATCTGCTGATTTCCTCATGTTGCAGATTTTTGTTACAGAGTCATTCCTTCCCGACTGTACGAGGATTAACAAGTTCACTTCTGCCTTCTCTGCTAACAAGCACAGCGCTACAGAAGGTGGTAGGGTGCTCGCAAACGCCACGGTTTTGGTGATTTGTGGGTACTTCCGTGACTAAAGGAATGCAGCAGCTGTGCGGGACGGCCCCTGATATCTCTTTTGCTCCCCAACAAACCCAGATTGTGCAGGGAGCTGTTCAGGGAGCTGCGCTTGAGAATTAGATTCCCACCTCCCCAAATGTATGTGCTGTGACTTTCTGAAACATGATTTTCACAACAAGTACCCGATCTTTGTTCATTTGCTTTCTCGATGGCCTCTTTTGACTGAAGGCTTGTAACTGGCAGGTCAGAACTGTACAAGAAGATCAGAAGGAGGCAAATGACATTTATTTAACAGCTATTGGCGGTAGCAAAGTTTTAGCTGATATGTGGGTATGTGATTACATCAATTGTATTCAATAACTCTTACAAAAGAAGATAGATCTGTAAAATCACTTTAGAACTCCCTTTCTCTGGCTTCGAGGAAACAGCAAAATCTGCATGGTAGGTGATCAAGGAGTTCTGATTCCCACAAAAGTCCTCAGACACTGAATGCACTTTCTAAAATTCTGCCTCAAATTACAGCCAACCAGACCATTTGGTGAGGACTGGGAGTTTCTGTCAAGGCTGTAAAATATAGAAATGGAGAATACCTGTAGAAAAAGTTGCAATCTAAAACCTCCCCTGATTCATTGCCAGGTGAAACTGTCTTCTGACATTTAAACAAAAAAAAAAAAAGGAAGGTTTGTTTATCCCCAGGGTCCAACTGTGTTTTAAGTGCCACATTCCTGTGGAGGCTATGGAACCTTCAGCCCTGGAAGTCTGCAAAAAACAGGTGAGGCAAAACAATGTGGAGGCAATCTTCATGTAATTCAAAGGAACTGTCGTGGTCTCACTCCTATCATTAGGTTTCTAACATAATTTATAATATTTAGTAATAATCGCACTGAAAGATTTGTCCTTTTTGCTGCAAATATGGGAATCCAAGGCCAGCTATCTTCCAGATGGGATGTTGTGTTTCAGATATTCAGGGCTCCAGAGGAGACACGTGAGGAGAGTTTTCCTCTGTGTTACAGAAAAGGTCAAGCCCCATGGCTGCAATGATCCTCAGCAATTCCAGACTCACAGAATATATCACAGAGGTTGTTTATTCATTGTTTAACTACAGATACCCTTAATATTACCCAAAACCAGATGCCATGGGTGTGGCACACCTTCACTCCATCCCCTATCACCCAGAGAGAAGGCATCTATGATTCTTCAAATTGCTGTGGTGAGGTTTGTTCAATCACACAGGAAGTTACTGAGACAATAAGATCTCTCAAGTGTAGTCTTCAAGGTACTACCATCCCAAAACACTAAAAAAATTAGGAAGTCCGTGCCAAGAAACAGGGGTTGAGAAATTGTGGGTTCTCTTCTTTCACTTGGGATGGGAGGTTTAAAATCCTAGGGGTCACATCAATATTTTGTATCGAAACCATGTAGTTCTCCTGAGGTTGTATGACTCGGTCTGGTGGAGCTTTTCAAACAGCACTATCCTACAGCAAGCCGCTGCTGAAAAACTAGAAAATAAATTCCCTTTTTGCTGAGGGGAAAAGGGGCGTATTTTTGGGTGGCTTGGTGCTTCACAGGTGTAGTAAGCTAAGAACTCAATAGTCCTCACAGGTTCTGGGAATTTATCATCTCAAGGCCTCAGTCCTTGCAGTAACAGAAATTACTGCTGTTACTTGGGTGATCTTTTACAATTAGATATTTTCCTCATGTGTTTTTATGCTTTTGATCACTAATATTGCACTGTTTATTTCTCTCCTTTCATTGCTGCCAAGGCTAAAAAAATATGTGGGAGAGAAATGCACTCAGAAAAGACAGACTCCAGTTTTTCTTCTCTGCTCACACTGCAAAATACAGCACACAACAAATCTGCAAGCAAATCTGGATTCGTGACTTATGTGGGCCATTAATATTTAATGCATGCAGTATCTACTCTTTTGCAGGTTTGTCCATATTCTATTCTAATGTCCTGTAAACAGTCTCCAGGTAATTTCTGACATCTCCAGAGCAAGAAACTGCTGTGTATACAAAATTCAAACTGTGCCGGAGATGAGAAATGATGGCAGAAATAAGTGTTAGAGCCCTTTGATCCCCCTTCCTCTCTGCAGCAATAAATATATTCAGAAAGGCAGCGCTGCAGATTTATAAATGTTAGCACTCTGAGTGAAGTCAAACTAATTTACTCTATGAACTTCTCTGACATTATGAAAACTTTACAAAGAGATCATTGCATGTGAAGTATTAAAATACTATAATTTTAGCTTAAAACCCCCACTCACCAGACATCCAGGCTCCCTTCTGTATATCTGCTGTGTTTTGAAGTGTTTTAAGAATAAGTGGGAACGCCATAAAGATGGCAAAATAAATTATGCCTCTTGAAGTTTAGGAGTAACACCGACATAAAATAAAATTGTGTGAATCCATTTTTCAAAGATTGAGACTCTGGCAGTCAGGGAGAGGAAGAGTAAAAGAGGATTGTTCTGAATGAAAGAATGGTGACGAGGAAGAGAGCAGTGCCACTGGAAATGTGTAACACGGTGGCAGAGGGGTTGAGCCTTGTCTTTCAGGTGACAAGCTCTTGCACCATTTGTCCTGGGGGAAAAATTAATTGATTGGTGTCCATTCAGGAGTTAAGTAGTTGCAAAGTTGAGAGTGGTGAGTAGAGACATCTCACCATCAGCGCTGCACTGGGCCATTTTCATGATATTTGGCTTGGAGCTGCAAGTTGCAGCCCTTGGCCACACTGCTCCCACGGAGAAGGCAGGCACTCAGCACCACTGCCTGCAGAGCCACAGCAGCCCAGGCAGAGCAGCAACTGCACTTGCATTTTCAGACCTTTCCCTCTGCTGATAGATGGCACAAAGGGAAAATCTCGAAAGGAGGCAAAGCCCAGAGGCTGGATCTGAGCAGATGATCATGTCTATCAGGAGGGAGGATAAATAATGGGTAGGGGAGTACTTTCCCTCCTGATGTGAAGCTCTCTGCTAGCTGCAATTGTAGCTTCTTCACCACTTTCGTAGCTTCTATAACAGGCTAGGAAATCATTGATGTCTTAATTAGTTCAGAACAGGGCTCTGCATCTTTTGGGCTATGACAGACCTGTAGGAGCTTTGCTCCACTCTCTACAGTGATGCCCCATAGATTTAAAATCCTGCCCTACCCTTGGTTCTCATCTGAGAAGGTCTCAGCAGCCACCTGTGGCTGAGCTAAAGGTCACACAAGACATCTCCATTTTTCTGGTGTTTGCCTGGAGGACCCAACCTCTTCCATGTGCTGATCAGATGACAGCTCCCACCACTTTCCAATCCTAAGGGAAGTAATCGAGTGCAATCCTAACCAGAGATATATCCCTGCTTTGTACAGCTAACAAAGGTGGCTATCCAAATTTCAGCACCTGGGTTAGGCTGCTGAGACTTAGCTTGGATACTTTTCTTCACAGCACCATCTAGTGCTTCTTATGCAAGCCACAATTTTCTTTGTCCTTGCCTTCTCTCACGTAAATACAGGAAAACACATTTTAAAATAAAGTAAACTCAGAACAGACCCCAATCCTTTTTTTAAAAAAAGTATATATCTATATACTTGAATAAATACTGAAGGGCTTTTTTTTCCTCTGAGGAAGTAATGAGAGAAAAAAATCTCACCAATGGATAAGCAGTGACTTGCAGTCTGAAACAATGCTGATGAAATTGTTACGAGAACCTCAACAAAGCAGGTAAGTAAAAGAAGATAAGATAAAAGAAAATAATTAAAGAAAAGAAATAAAATAAAATGGGAAGAGAGTTCTCTAATTTTGTCTTCTCTCTGGACTCAGAAAGTGTGTGTGTTTAGGTGTGGGTTTGCCTAAATGGACTCCCTTGCCTTTGAGATGCCTTGCCCACTTTTTCTAACTTTAGAAAACTTTTCTAACCTCCAGCTTTTTGCTTAAGACTGTTAAAAGACATTTTACTCCACTAAATAATGAATGCTGAAGATAAAGATTGTCTTTGCCAATAGCTCAGCAACCTCCATCAATTGCAGTGAGAGTCCTTGCAGGAAACATTCCCTCCCTGATGATCATTGCCACAAGAGACCAGGACCCCACAAAGTCTCTCCCAAAATTTGATTTGTCCTTTGCTATGGTAAAAGTAATTGGAAAAAAAAAAGGGAAGAGAGTCAAAATAAAAAAATAAAAGAAAGGCAAAACATGAAAAGGATGAAAGGGAAAGGGGAAAAAATAAAGGCAGAAATAATGAAAAAGAGGAGGGAAAGGGTGGAAAGAGTGAAAGGGGAAAAGGAAAAGGACAAGGAAAGGGAAGGTGAGAAAAAGTTAACACAGCCAAGCAAGAAAACCGTTTATTTTATGTTATTTTCTAAAATCCTGATTATAAATTAACAATTTAACTTTTTCAACGATCCTGACAATTGCCAAAATATGGAAGAGGAAAGCAGCCAGAGGTTTGCCCAGGGGTTTTTCACATGATCACCTTGCACTGCTACAATAAATTCTTACAGAGTCTTCTGGAGATCACAGAGGGAACCAACTGGAGAAAGCTTCAGCGAATACCAGAGCGCTGCATATTGATGGGAGCTGGATGTATGAATGCTCTCCCTCCACCAAATAATGTCTAGTCGAGTCTCATATTCATTGATTGCAACTTTGTAATTTGACCTTGGCAGCTTTTAAATTTTCAGGACACTATCCTTAAAAGCAATTCTGTCGTGTCACGCTTTCAAATCACTGGTTTCATGGCTGGGCTTTATGGGGAAAGGTACATGTTTTAAACAGCTTTTGTGTAAAATCCCTGCAGGATATGCCAAAGGCAAACTAATGACCACTGGTGGAGCTGCAAATGGAATTGGATAATATATTGATACCAGCAGTAAACAGTATTCGATTTTAACAGCAACTAGTATAGAATAACATGTCTAATTTAATTTATGAACCTAATTTAAACATTGGAGAGACTTGGCACAGAAAAACTAGCTGCTGTGTTGTTCCTGCACTTTTATTTCCTGCCCATCTGAAAAGGGGAAGGATGTTACAGCAACTGATGTTAATTTGTTCATCTGCTTATGCTGTTGGTGTTTCTCGCCTGCTTGTGGCATTTTTGCAAGTAATTCCAGCTGCTCTCAATCCTGATTCAAAGAAACAATTGATCTTCTTGTTACGATTTATTATCATTGATCAGAGTGCAAATCACACGTTTTTGCTTTTGGCACTTTGTACAGCCGTAGCTGAGGTTACCAACCTTTTTCCATTTCTCTCTGCAGGGAAGAACTATGGCTCCAGAAGTGCAAATGCTCTTTCTCTATGAGCAGCTTTGCCCACACAAGTAAATCCCAGTGAAGTCACTGGGATAATTCACGTGCACGAGGCTGTGCCACCTGGGACTGGTATGATTGTGGACAGCTCAGCTTGAAAGTTTCTAATTCTCCTTTTTCCTTATGGTACACGTCTTTAAAGACTTTTAAACTATTTATATTAATAATTGAGAAAGCTGAGGGCCTGAGCCTGCCTGAACTGCAGTTCTAGTATAACTTTGAAAGACAGCAAGGGGTCTTTACAGTAAACAAACTATAAAATCCAGCTTTCCTTTTTTGGGTATTTGAACGATGACCTTATGATGTACATTGAAATGAAAGGAAGAAGCGTTCTCCAAAGTTTTTGCACAGAATAAAATAAGCATTACTAACTTCTCTCTGTCTCCTTTTCAGGTTTTATAGGCCTGTCTTGCTTTCCATGTGACTTTGCTAAATAAAAATGGTCACTATATTGTTGTAAAACATAGTTAAATGAGAAGATTTCACTCTGGCAACCACTGCAAGACAAAATGTACCATAAAACATAAATACACATACTAGAAGATACCTTTTACTGACTATTAAGAAATATATTTCTGACTTTCATAAGGAGAAAAATATTAATTTTTTTAAAATATTCCTTTCTGCTGGTTAAGGGTGGCTTTTGCTTGGCTGTTGGCATCAAACTTTTGCAAGAATTCTCCATCCTGTACAACATTAGAACTCCCCCAATCACTGAGAGTGAAAGGGAGGAGGTGTTTGACCTTCTGTGACCCCCAAGCAAGGCATTAGTCAGGTTTTCAAGGGCTAACCCTTCCTCCAGGTGCTTTGTTGGAATCATGGATGTAAGTCAAGATGATGCTCATAAAGAAAGCAGCACTGCAGCACAATCTCAGTGAGATTTCTCCTGCGATGCTTCATTTGCAGGACCTGAGCTTTCTGACCAAAAAAATGAAAAAGAATAACATTACATAGAAGAAATTATTTCATAGCTCATCCATTTCTGCTCCCCAAAAGAGCAGAAAGAAAGAAAGATGACAATTGCCTAAAGAAAAGTGCCTAAAGAAAAGAAAGATGACAATTAATCCCATTCTGAAAACTGGAATTTGTAACATTAAGAGTCTTGTTCGCTCCACAAATCTACGCTCTGAGAAAAAGAATCCAACAAATGTTTCATGCGCACAGTCTGAGACAACACTTAAAACCACAGGTATTTCAGGCTTAGTAGCAGTAAAAAAAATAATATTACTCTGAATCATCAATATCTAAATAGCTGAAAGTAGAAATTTTTTATGTACATGCAGAGAAAAATTAGATTTGGAGTGGAAACTTCCTTGGCAAGTTGAGTCTAACGGTGTTTGAAGTAGATGAGATATTGATTCTCCAAAATAAATAAATAAATACAAATGCCCAAACATTTTAAACTTCAAAACTATCTGCAAAGTTAACAATGTCCCACTTAGAAAATGGATAAGAAGAAGAGTCCTTTCTATGCAATTGCCCTGAAACCGGATTTCTGTCACTCTCCCTGTCTGAGGACAGCAGCATGCATGGCTGGAGGAAAAGTGCACAACCTCTGGAGTGGTTCCTGGCCTTTGTGGTCCAAGTAAGATCAATTTGATAAGCAAAGATGTTTAAAAATCTGCAGTCAGTGTCCAGACTGGCTATTAAAAGAGCAACAACAGCAAGAAAATCCCAACCCTCCAGCAAACTCGCTCAGGCTGGAGTTCCAACCCTTTCCCTGGACTACTCCTGGGAAACGAACGTGGCTAATTTGGCCACAAGCATGCACACTTGATGAGAGCAATAAGGAGATGTCTTCAGACTGACAGCAGGTCTGAGCAGTGCTGCACATCCCGTGTTCTCCAGCTGTGAATCAGTTCCAGCCCACAAACCACAAGCGTGTGTTCAAGCCCTAAGCCGGCGTCCTTTACCTTTCAGCTGCATTTTGTTCCTCATACTAAGCTCCATATTCTCAGGCTGTAAAGCTCAGGAGAAGCTGTTGGCATCCAGCTGCCCTGGCTCGTGGCAGCAGCATTTTTATTAGCATTTTTATTATTCCTCAGTAGGATCCTACTGCTCATGCAGAGTTTGTGTGTAATAACTCTGCTTGCAGCTAAGCGGCGATTTGGAATCTGCAGCAGCACTGACTGGAAGCCCATGAGCCAACAGTCCTGTAGATCACAGCTGCCCTCAGCTCTGCAAGGCTCAGGGCTGCTTCACACCAGCCCTAAAGGGCTCAGCAAAGTCCAATCACATCTCCAGATGAGAAACGTCTCCATATGTCTGTCAGTTTTCAGACCAGAGCTCAGGGATGGGATGGAAAAAAGGGGGAGGGGGAGAGAGAGAATGAAGCTGCCTATAATGCTCAGCAATCTGAGAGGGACATATCCTGTAGCTGAGTTGAAAGGCTAAATTAGTTCTCCCAGGTTTATTTCATTAAAAGACGGCAGAAGTATTTCAGCTGCAGCAGCAGCAAGAACCAGAAAGCTTTGCATGGGCAGGTTTTGGTAGAGGGGGGCTGCAGGGGTGGCTGCTGTGAGAAGCTGGCAGAAGTTTCCTCCATGCCCAGCGCAGCCAATCCCTGGCTGCTCCAAAGATGGGTGTGCCACTGGCCAAGGCTGTGCCCAGCAGGAACGGTGGGGACACCTCTCTGATTAACAGATTTGAGAAGAAGGAAAGAAGTCATCACACAGATGTGATCGTGGCCAGAGAAGAGCAGGATGAGAACATGTGAGAGGAAGAGCTCTGCAGATGCCCAGGTCAGTGCAGAAGGAGCTGCAGGAGGTGCTGCAGGCCCTGGAGCTGAGATTCCCCTGCAGCCCGTGGTGAGGCAGCGGTGCCCCTGCAGCCCAGGGAGGGCATGGGATGCAGAGATCCACCTGTCAAAATTTATGTCCCTAATTTATGTCCCAATTAGGAAGCAGCTCACTTTTGGTCCTTGTAGCTTGCCTCTGAAAATATTTGTGGAAAGAAAACTTAGACTTAGCAATCAAGAGCTGCTGAATCAAGTTTGGTTGTTTTTTTTTTAAATTTTGGTCTTGTGTTGCAATGTAAATTTAGCAGAGATATGATTAGTTTTTCTGTAACACATAGCCTAACCCATACTAAATTTATGCAGCGTAGCACCTGGGCACGTCACTTAGTGCTATGGTCTAGTTTAAAACTGATCACAGGTCAGACTTGATGAAGTGATTTACACCAACATTCTGACTACTTTTAACTTCTATTTCACTGTAAGAATCCACGAGTAATCAAAACATATTACTCTCTACCACTTCACCCATATATCCACCATTAGTGATTTTCGGATTTAACTTATCAATAGAATATCTGTGGGTTTTTGTATCCAGGACCCTGTTTACATTGTTTCTGGCAAAACTGAAAAAAAAAAACCCTTAAATTTATGAACTTGGGAAAGAAAGCTAATAAGTGGGAGCTTAATATTTCCTGCAGAGCCCTGGGAAGGTTCTGTGGACAAGGTGAAAAATCCAGAGTTCACAATTGCACGCTTATGATCAATAAATGTAAGCGTACTGTAAGACACCTGATGAATCGTGCCCTTGGAATACAAAAGCTTTCTGTTGGCATTTTTTCCCTTCAGCTCCAAAAATTGAAGTCTCTATATCTCAGTTTCTGAAATGTGGTCTTCTCAGAAATACATTTCCCCAAAAAGAGAATTAAGGCAGGCAAGCATTTCAGGTATTCTTCTTCAATAATCTCTCATGAAAAACTACAATTTTTCTGTCATCAACTCACTATAAAGCAACTCCAGACTTACTGTGGCCAGTAAGCCTCAAGGATAAGTACATATTAAATTGTGAAAAATGAAAAGGAAATGAAAAAGGAAAAAATATCCATCCAAAACCTATCAGAAGGCCCTGGCCACCATACCAGGGCTACTGTTTGACAGGTTGTGGATTTCAGGGAGTGTGCTGGTAGATGGTCTTTGTATAGAGATTATGTAAAGTACAGCTGGAAGCAGGACAATGAGCAGGAAGTAGTATGGGGATTTTTTTTACATAAGAATTGGAGTGATCTAAAAAAGAGGAATCTGAAACATTTTGATTCAGTAAGTTTCTGTTTCCTTGAAGAGCTGGATTCTGTCTCTCTGGCTTGTTACCTACATCCTGCTACGATGCACAGCATTTTAATTATGTGGTCCCTCTGCCAGCACTACAGCTCTGACATACTTCAAAACACCTTTGAAATGCTGGTGTTCAGCATCTCCACATCCACTAGATGTCACTCAATAGTCATCATTTCCAGTGCTGGCATAAACACACACACACACACACACAGACAGAGAGAAAAAAAAGAGGGCAACGAATGAGTTTTTAATTCAGACTCAAAATGACGTTCTTTCAAAAATTTGGTAGTCACTGTTTAAAGTTGGGATGTCTGAGATGTTGTCATCATCACTTCAAAAATTATAGCTTTAAACTGATCTCACTAGAATCCCTGGTTGCCACCCGGAAATTACATAGTTCTTTCAAATTGAAAGAACTAATAAATACAGTTCTTTCAAAGTGAAAAAAAAACCCAAACAATTTGGAGGGTGATGGGCTTGATGTTAATGGTATTGCTGGACCATGACCACACTGTTCAACATTTTAATCTGCATGATGCCTAATGAAATTTATCTTCAGTGATGTTTTCTAGGTTATATGTTCATGCCCTGTGGGGTTTTGGCCTTTAGGAGCTGTTTTGAATCCATACCCCCCAAAAACACCCAGGATGGATGGAGTGTCTCTTACTCTGCTTGCAGTGGTGGGTTTCTACGTGGACATTCCCTAGCTCCCAATTCCAGACATTTGTTCCTGTATGCTTTCAGAACTGTAATCACATCTCAGTGCACGTGGCTTTCCTTGAGAAACTAAACAAAGAAAATTTTCTCTAGCCCTCAAATGATTTCCTTGTCTTTTTCCATACTCCCTCGAGCTTCCAAACAGCCTTTTCAAAATATGGGTACCTAAACCATTCCCAGTATTGTAATAACAAAAAACATTTCATATAGGGAGAAAACAGCTCCACACACCTGATCATTACTGGTTTATATCATTTTCTTTCAGAAATAGGCTTATAATCGTGATGTGATATATTTGGTTCTTGCATTGTTTCAGGGCTACCTTGCTGTCCCACCTTCACTAGATTTGTGTTTTTCCTGATGTTGCTAACAACCCTCACAAACCCATATGTTCAGTGTGAGAGGGAAGCTGATGTCTTTACAAACAATTGGATGGGTGGAGGTTTGGACATTAATGTCTTTGAAATGGCTCTTGATGTCTCTACTGACTTCAAGCAGCAGGTTTGCCATGGAGCCCAGACAGCCTGGGCTGCTGAAACAGACAGGGGTCTGCACAGCCTGAACTTCTGAACTTTGGGGTAAAACAGTAGGTTCAAGGGGGAATATGGGGTAGGTGGCTGGGGGAGGCTGTACCTTCCTGGTACCTCATCCAATGGGAAAAGGAAGAGGGCAAAGTGCAGCTGGGGGTTTGGGATAAAAGGAGGCCGTGCCCTCCGAAACCCCAAGAGAGAAAACCCCACGGGCTGTGCCCCAGAGGTCTCTCTCCCTTTGCTGGACTGAAGTTTCAGGTCTCCTCTCTCTCCTTATAAACCTCTGGTGTTTGGATTTTCCTGACAACTGGGAGCTCGTCTCGGATCCTTCCACCCTCCAAGGACAGCACGTGGCAAGAGGGGCTGGAGATGCCTCACCCAGTTTCAGTGACCAGCTCCCTTCAGCACTGGCCAGCACCAGGTGATTGGTTGGGTATCCGAGACTGCCCAGGAGACAGAAGAGAGATGGACTGGGGGGTCCATGAAGAGTCCATAGAAAAGCACCACTGGACATGGATGCCCAGAGAAGGCAGCAAGAGAAAGTCAAGAAAGATCTTGGCAAATCTCACCGATGAGTACAACTGTGGGGAGTAAAACATGGCAGGACGCCCAGGGTGGGAAACAAAGGGAAATTGAAAAAGGGTCTTGCCTATAGGGATGATGATCCCAAAATATCTCGGAAGGGTCCTTTGGGAGAATGTTGAGATAGTTTGCACATTCTCCCTGAGGTAGTTAAGGACATGGACACGCAGAGGGGGCAATATGGTGCTGGTTTGAGAAAGGATTTGTTGAAGGGGAGTGTGTAGAAATATGGTTAAGGCAAGTAGAAGTGGAAAGCTGTGTGATAAGGAGAGACTGGGAAGTTCTCTGTCTTATCCTCAAAATCTGCAATCTAACACAGGGCCAGCTGCAATTCTTTTGCATTCCCACCTTCCAGGAGAGGGAAAACAGCGAGGTATTGTTCCTACACCCCACCCCTCCCGGGGTCGTTATGGAGCCGGGGTGGAGGGTTTGGGTTTGTACGGGGGGGTTTCTCTGTGGTAAGGAGTGCCAAGGCCAGGTGCAGAAATGCAGGACCGGCAGCATGGGCTGGTGAGGTGCAGGACCCAGCCGAGGCTGTGGGACAGCCAGGGCTCAGCGCCGGGCGGTGTCTGACCCTGACACCCCCTGAGCAGGGGCTGCAGTGGCCCCCTGGCCCCATGAGGTTGCAGGATGTCTTGTCCACCTGCCCATCCCTGTGGCACTGTCAGCTGTGCCCATCCCAGCTGGGACCTGGTGCTTTACAGAGCTTGTGGTGCTGGGAGAGCAGCCCAGGGACCCAGCAGGGTGTGCTGGGGTTGTCTGGACACTGCAGCTGGATGGGGAGCAGCTTTGGTGTGGGGTGTAAGGTACAGGGACAGGTTTGGTGTGGGGTGTAAGGTACAAGGACAGGCTTTGGTGTGAGGTGTAAGGTACAGGGAGCAGCTTTGGTGTGGGGTGTAAGGTACAGGGACAGGTTTGGTGTGGGGTGTAAGGTACAAGGACAGGCTTTGGTGTGAGGTGTAAGGTACAGGGAGCAGCTTTGGTGTGGGGTGTAAGGTACAGGGA
>VZRR01009656.1:5107-21087 GCA_013398015.1 Oreocharis arfaki
TCGGCCCCTCCCGGCCCTGCCCGCGGGAGGGCGGGCACCGCCGTGTGCCCGCCTTCCCCCGAGCACAGGCGCTGTGAAGCCCCGCCGCCGCCCAGGCGGCTGCTCCCGCTCTGGCGGGAAAGGAGCGGGGGGAGGCCGGTGTTGCCCCGCCGCCGCTGGAGTGCGTGATAAAAAGGGGAGGGGGAAGGAAAGAAACCCCTGAAAGCGGGGGGCGGGGACGGTCCCAACTCCGCCCGTTTGCGGCTAATGAGCAGCCTCGAGCGCGGGGCAATTAGCGGGTGTCAGCGCGGGGGGAGGCGGTGTGAGCGGGGAGAGCTGGTCGACGGAGGCGACAGGAGCGCTCGGGCTAAGCCAGACGGGGCTGAGGTTGACACACGGGTGCCGCAGCCAGGGTGGGGGGGTTCGCCCCTCTTGGCATCCATCACTTCGTGTGCCACGGTGAAAAAGTGTAAACGGCGCCTACGAGGTTAATTGAGAACATTCCGCTAATGGAACGATGCCTGCGAGAATGTCTGAGCGCCGTCTTAAACCTTCCCCCAGCCTCCCCGATGCGGTTTTTAAAAGAAGCAAATAGCATTGGAACTATTCGCTCTAGGCAGCTTCGTGCTTTTTTAAGTGCCCGAGCTTCACCTCTCCATGATTTAGGTGATCATCTGAAGTGATTTAAGTGATCGTCTTGCCTCGAGCGGTCATTTCAGCCTTTTCGTTAAAGTCGCTTTCAGAACAAAAATCTCCTGGTGGTCCGTGGAGTCTTAAAGGCACCGCTTTAAAGGGTTTATTTTTAGCTAACAACCTAAGACTAAAGCACATCTGAAAGTTTACTTAAATATATATTCGTGAATCGTGAATAATCATTCTTCACCGTTATTTGCAAATTTTTTTTTTTTTTGACGTATTGTTACTCACCACTGACACGACACTTCACAAGCTGTTCTTGGCTGTTTTTCTTGAATACGCACCAACTGACATCTGACATAAACATTTCGCGGGATTAATATAGCATAAGTTAAGGGTGTAAATGTGCCTTCAGAACTCTTCAGAGCTGGCCCGGCAAATGCATAGATGATGCCGAAGTCTCTCAGACCGGCAGCAAACAGTTCTCAACACAGCACGCTGCAGTTTGTACATGGGGCTGGTTTGTCATGCGTCGTTCTCTGTCCGTGAAGGCTTTTTGCGATATTTGTTCTAAACGCAAACTATTAAATCGTACCGTGCATTTCGTTAATTGAGAGCCTGAGAACCGTGGCGTCAAGCAGGGAGGCAACTTTGGGCTCTGGTCCTGTAAGCGCTAATGGGGTCATGCTTGCTATTTATCAGGACTTCCAGGATAAATCGTTCATAACTTCTGCAACACTAGGGACAAAATCCCTGCTTAAGGATCAAGCAAATGAAGACTGAAAAATCCGTGCAGAGAAAGATAAATGTCATAATGAACAATCGGGGAAGCCACACGAGATACTGGGTGTAGATAATTTTCAGGGAGCAGACTTCGGTAGAAAATTCAAAATACACCCAGAACGCAGTTGGATGTGGTATTGAAAACCTGCTCATTCTGAAGTTCGCTGTGTTAGTATAGTTCATTTATGAAGTTCCCGCAGTGCCTGAGAGGGAAAAGTGCAAGTCTGCAGTGCATGTTTTTCTGTGCTTGACAGCATGCCTTCAGGGGAGTTATTTTTATATTAAAAATATGTGCTTATTTTACTTCAAAATATTTAAAATGCCTTTGTTTAGGGGTTTTGGGTTTGTTTGGGGGTTTTGTTTGTTTGTTTGTTTCGGGGTTTTTTTCTACGTTGTTAAAATTTTTGTATTAATACTTAATATACTGTAAATACTTAAAATACTGTATTCCAGTGTTTCTGCTGCTCACATAACTTAATAAGGGAATTGTGCATGTTTGCTGTATTATTGATTACATAAATGACATGGTAAACCACTGAAAACAGAGGTGAAAGCTAACTGAATTTTTGTAGCAAACCCACAAGACAAGGCTAATTTCTAGCTTAATTGTGTATTCTCCTAGACGCTGTCTTCTTGTCATTTAGAAATACTTAAAAATATGCAAATAAGTTGCTGGTTATTCATATAGATTGTTACAGATTTCTGCAGAGGAGGAGCACAGCAGGAGAAGGTGACACAACTGCATCAGCTTGGTTCTTTATCTGACCTAAATTGACGTAGGTAGGAACATTTCCCAGTAGCTGGGGATCTGTGATATTGACAGATTTATATGCTATTAAGGTCCTGGAATTTAGTTTACCTGAACTGCAAAAGAAGTATCGATGGATAAAGATATAGGATCAGGCCAATGCAAAAAGAAAAGTCAATCACAGAACAATTGGTGTCAGCTTATTTTATTGTGTCTTAAATCCTGGCTTAGTTTAACTTTCTGAATTACTTTTGAGATACAGTTCGTCAAAATGTCTGAAACTCAATGGCAGAAAATTCCGTGGATCCAAATAGCTTAGTAGGACTTTTAAAAGGATTATGTAGCTGTATGGATAATTAAAAAAAAAAAAAAAAAAACAAAAAAACCCAAAAAACAAACCCAAAGAACTGGTAATACAGGCATGTGTAAGAGATAGAAATACTTATACACCAGGGTGTAAAACAAGGACTAGATTTACATTGTTGGAAATGGTGTTTCCTGATGCAGGATTTTTCATAATCCTTTATCATGGGGTTACTTATTGTCCCTTACTTCACTTCATCTGGGACTGATATCTGAATAAACCAATTTTTAATTTTGCCAATGCTTATATGTATTTTCCTTTTTGAGTATCTTAAATCATATTCCCTGCTTCATTCAAGATCTGTTCCACAATAAAATAAGTGGGAGTTTTCCCAAAGCCTGACAGGCATTGGATCATGCCCTAAAGGAATCATACACTGTATTTCATGCAATGCTAAAGAATGAATAAGCATGAAATCTGATTAGATCTGTTTTTCTCATGTTACATTTATTGTGGTTTGCACAATTGCTACTCAACATATTTTGCAGATGATGTACATTTTATGCATGTTAGAAAAACAGATTTTTTTCTTCCACACTTATTTATTTCATCCCAATATGTTAAATAGGTAGCTGCTCACAGAAAGAAAGAGTGAAGCAGTTAACTACATGGAGAGTCCGTAAGTGAAAATTTTTGCAACAGAGATGCAAGAGTGGTTTACACCTGAGACTGTACTCCCTGGTGATGAGGACAGGAGAGCAGAGTGTAATTCCTGGCTTCTCTTTCTGACACTGGGGACTGACTAGGTGTGCGACCCTCTCTCAGTTTACAGGTCTGTAGGTAGTAACTCAGAGTTTGCCTTACTGAAGCAGGTTAAGAATCTTGTCTGCAATGCTCCAAGAGTCACTGCAGGAAGACTTTTAGAAATACAGAACATTGTGTGGAAACAGTAACAGAAACACAGGCAGAAATAGCAGAGCTCTTGCATGCCAGACACATTCAGCCTGTAGATGTAAGTCAAAAATATCAGGGATAGTTCATGGCTAGGTCAGAAGATCAATTTTCCCTATACCAAGCACAAACTGAAGTCTACTTTAAAGTAAAGTAAATACAGAAAGTTTGCCTTCCAGACATAGGAGGGAAAAAAAAAGGGAAAAAAAAGGAAAAAAAAAAAAAAGAGCTCATTTAAAGCACTCTGTAGTAACAGTTAAGTGATTTATTTTTTTTTTCTTCTCTTAGGTGTTTTTAGTGGCATAAAGACTGCTGTTTGGACAAGTTGAACACTTGAAACTATTTTTTAAGTTTGTGGTTTGCTCTCGTTTTTTTTATTTGTTTGGGGCTTTTTCCAAGCCATGGGCTTCTGAAATGCAGTAATAGAAATCTTCTGATCATGTTCTCTGCTGGACTACAATTATATTACACTTAGGTGGTGTAATTGTGAGCCAGCTAAGGAATTTGTTTCACGTTGGACCATTATAATTGTGAGCTCCAGACCTGGCCCTCTAATTCTGTTTGGATTATTCACTCCTGGTAGAGACTATCACACTCATGTGCCTTGACTGTTCACTGTGAACCCCATGTCCTGGGGCTTCTATAAACCTTACCTTGCCTTCTTCAGAAGAAAAGACCTATGTGCTCATAGCTTTACAAAAAGCTGTGATTGTGAATGCCATCCTGGACATTGCTGGACCACAGAATAAAAATTCAGAAGTGTCGTGTGATGAAATGGTTAAGACACTCAAAACTCCGTCAGTGTGCGTGGTCTCAGGCTTGTCCAGTTGGTAGCATGAGCTCTGGAGCCCTGCCTAGCAGCTCTGAGAAATGAAAGCAGGTTCGCAGCTCTCCCCTCTCAGAGCAGCAGAGCTGTGTTACCGCCCGTGCAGAAAAGCAGGCTCTGAGGCAATTCTTTAATCTGCCGCAGGAGGGTTGGCGGACTGCGGCAACACTGAACCGCAGCCCCGAAGTGCTGCCTCAGCCCTTGGTTTGAACCGCCCGGCAGCAAACCAGGACGGATAAGAGGGAAACAGAGCAAGGGAAGCGACAGGAATGAATGACATCCTAGAGTGACACGAGCTGTGTCAGCTCAAGCTAGCACTTCCTCTGAACACAAGGTGAATTTACGTCTCCTGGCCAGGTCTATAGTTTAGACATACAGTTATACAAATACCTCAGGTTTGTTTGTTTGTTTGTTTGTTTGTTTGTTTGTTTTCCGGTGCTAAACCGGTTTGTAGAACCTTTTTTGGTCACTCAGCCCCTTTTCTCACCAGTAAGTCAAAATACCGATTCCATGCTTTTTCAACCATCAGAAATCTTGTTCAATATCAACAGAAAAAAGAAAATAACGAAGAGCAGACCCTTCTTCCCCTTCACCAGCCCAAACACACACGGCAGCTGCGGAGGCACAGGGGAGCTGATGTGTTTCTGGTGCAGAAAGTCAGGGACAGGTGTAAGGTTCGGTCTTTTCCTATGGAGGCAGAAAAGGCACAGGTTTTGCCACTTCAGTGGGCGTCCCCATGCATCTGTCACCCCCGTTCCCATGCAGCATGTGGCATCCAGCTCCGGGATTGCTGTGCTGACTGCACAGAGAGGAGCAGAACTGCAGCCCTGTGAAGCCTGGGTGATGTGGAGGTGCCCACGCACTGCCTCCTCCCAGCCCTGGGCAGTCTGTGCGTGTGGTTTTCTCTACCCAAACCCCTGCCCTCACGGCCCCACCTTCCCAAGGGTGCCAGAAAGGCTCGGGCTGGCTCTGGGGTGATAGGACCCATAGTGTTGCCAGCTCAAAACAGAAAGAACTGCTTTTTTTTCTTTTTTTTTTTCTTTCTTTTTTTTTTTTTTTTTTTTTTTCGGTAATGGTAGAAAGGATAGCACAAATTGCACATTGAGGGCAGCCATTTTCTCCATTGCCATAACATAACTGTTCTTTGCCTGCTCCCCAGAGCTTTACTAGTACATAATTTCCAGATTATCACTTCCATCTTGTGCATATGGAGATGATACTCTAGTAGAGTTCATCCTCAGGAGAAAATATTACGCATTTTAAATTGTTCTCCTTGTCTTTTCCCTGCAGATATATTTTATGCTAACAGGGAATGCAATCTTCAGCACAAACTCGGGAACAACATGGTGAACTATAATAATTATTGGACCTGTTAGGTCTATTATGGAAATAAATCTTCTGTGAACCAACATTTTCCCTCTTATGTTTCACAGAGAGACAGTAACCCTTCTGCTGTCAATGAATTAATTTGCTAAAAGAAGCTGGAGTTCATAGATAAATCTTGAGATTATTTCTCATTTACATATTAGCTTAGCATTTATGTGCAGTTCCATTTGTGTGATACTCCTGGGGACAATCCAGGGAACAATATGAATCATCTAATATGTTAAAATTAGGCTACAATAGAAGGGGAGAAGACCTCTTTTTTTTTTTAATTTTGAATTATTTAGAATAGTCTTTGTGATTAATTATCTAGCACTGTATGCATAGTATTGCAGAGTCGTTTTTGCATCTGTCTGATGCTGGAGCATACTTGAAGAAAGCTTTATGTGCTGAGATTCCTTCAGAGTGTGGATTATCTCAAGGACTACTGGTTGTGGCTTGTGTGATATCCTGGCTCAGACATGGATTGTTTTTTTCTTATTATTTATGGTGAAGAAACAAGGTCAGAGGCATAAATGAAAGCAGGACCAGTGTACTTCCTATTTCCTGTGGAGTCCCCAGAGCTCTGGTTTGAAATAATTACTGCTGTTAATTAATGATTTGCCAGCTGTCTGCACTAATTTTATAGCATTTATGTATGCAGAGCCATTGTGCCTCACATTCCTGCTTGAGAATCAAGAAGCAAGACACTAGAATCACACTTATATGTTCATTTGTTATTTTGAATATGGTCTGCTTGTACAGACCGGACTGTAAGGCTTGCTGAAGAGGTTTAGCAGCAGCAGAGATCTACTTTGGGACATTTTAGACATTTTCATTTCAATTTTTGCTTGATTTTGGGCAGTAACACTTCAGGAAAAAGGCAAAGCGGCCTTTTTGTTCTTACTTTAAACGTACACATCAGTTTAAAATTGGAGTGAAAAAGCTGGGCACTCTAATGTGTTAGCCAGACAGATTCTTACAGAAAACATAATTTCTGTGTGTGTTAGTGGCTGCCCCACTGCCCTGAATGCCTACACTGAGCTGCAATGCACGCATGGCTTTGCTTGCCTCCTTCCATCACCCTTTCATAAAACCCTCCTTTTTCCTGAAGGTTTGGGAAACCAGATGGTTGTGGTAACAGAATTCCCAGTGACCAATATAATTTCTCTGTAGCAGTCCTGCAGTTACAGTTGGCTCCATGTTTAGTTCAGGATTTGTTTCCCATTCTCTCCTTTGAGGGCTTCTGTTGATGTGGGCTGTTAAGCAGCTGTGGCATTTCTGACAGAAATGGCAATATCTTAGTGGTGGCTGACTGTACACACCCTATAGCGTGTTTAGAGTGGGAGCCCACTACTCTGGAACTGATTAATGTGAACGGTTGAGTGTCCTGGTTTCAGCTGGGAGAGAGTTAATTTACATTCCAGTAGCTGGTACAGTGCTGTGTTTTGGATTTAGTGTGAGAATAATGTTGATAACACACTGATGTTTTAGTTGTTGCTAAGCAGTGGTCAAGGACTCTTCAGCGTCTCACGTTACCCCTTCGAGGGAGTAGGCTGGGGGCACAAGAAGTTCAGAGGGGACACAGCTGGGACAACTGACCCAAACTGGGCAAAGAATATTCCATACCATGTGACAACATGCTCAGTATGCAAACCGGGGGGACAGCTGGGCAGGGGCCACTGCTCAGGAACTGTCTGGGCATCGGTCAGTGCGGGGTGAGCAATAGCACTGTGCATGGTTATTTTGTATATAACAACAACAACAACAAAACCAACTATTATTGTTGTTGTTGTTCTTTTTGTTGCTGTGGCAGTTGTAATAATAATAACAATAATAGTAATAATAATAATAATAATATTTTCCCTTTCCTTTTCTATCTTATTTAACCATATTTATCCCAACCCACAAATTTTACTCTTTCTTTCTGAATCTCTCCCCCATCCTGCTGCAGGGAGAGGGAAAACAAGTGAGAAAGCTGCTGTGTGGTGTTTAGTTGCCAGCCAGGTTAAACCGCAACAGCCATTTTTCAGACACCCAACGTGGTGCCGAGACGGTGAAGATAATGACAGGTCTGACCAGAGTGTTTTAAAACAGATTTTTATGAACATTCATTATATTAGTTTAATAGTCGCTGGTCACAGTGTTGACTTATTTGCTCACAGAGTTGTTGCACTTGTTCTCAGAGTTGCACCATGTAGCACCTTACTTTCTGTGTACCTTCCCTCTTGTGGTGTTTGTCACCTCTGGGGGCTGGGTTAAAATTATCATTTTGTTGTCATTTGTAACACTGGCTTCTGATATGATAAAATTGCTGGTCATGAGACTAATCTGGTACCTGTACTAGGACTGCTCTCACCTCTATACTCTGGGAGCCACCTCTCAGAAACTACTAATAATTGATGACTTCTCCTTAGAGAGCCAAGCTATGGGTGAGACAAAGCGGGGGAAGGTGACTCCCACTCCTTCACCCTCCTTTCCTCTTTCTCTTCCCCTTTTCCTTATTCTCCAGGCTAGTTACAATAGCTCTTGAGAATTTTGAGTATTATTGGGATGTTCAGACTGGCATGTTTCTGTTGACATGTCTTACACTACTGAATGTGCTCCAGATCTTGTTTAAAGTTAACTATCTATTTAAAAATACCATCCAGAGATCTACCTGGAAGCTGGACAGTTGTGAGTTTCAGGGTGTATGGGGAAGTACAGGCAAGTATCTAGGACAGTAGGCACCTCCAATGTTTTAGACTTCATCTCTGAGCAAGAGCAGAACCCTGAAAAACTAGCAAAATATTTGGGAAAAGTGAGCTGTCACCCCGGTAATCCCTGAGAGACACAAATCGCTGCAACATGCTGAGGTGTGGCCCACACCCTCTGAGCCCTGCTCAACACCACTCACTACCCTCAAGGGCAAGAGAAGGTCTCTTAATCTGACAACAAAGTGACAGGTATTGCAGCCACTCCAACCCCCATGAGATGGCTGAACCAGAGAACCAACCCATGTCATTATTGGTCACTCCTACACACAGGAAGAAATGTGGAGGCAAAAGTCCACTCATCCAATAAAGGAAGAAACTCTTCCCTTACTTAAGGGAAGAAGTGGATGAGGCACACTACTCCAAAGCAAGGCCATCATGAGAACAGAAGGAAGAGGAGTCAGAACTCATAAACAAGGCAGTTACCACCCAGTCTCTATCCCTGTGCTTGCTGTGGGATATGTGAAGAGATTTAAGCCATTTTCCAGGTGAGCACATTGTCACCTGTCTGTTCCAATGCTAGGATAACAGGGCCAGTAGTCTGGAATTAGAGGATCCTAAAAGCTGGGATCTGTTTCTAGGGAAATGGGCATTGACAAAGTGATTGGAAAAGGGGCATGAGGCCTCAGCCTCTGGAGGTGCCTCCAGCACAAGAGAGAAGGAAAGGTATCCCTTCCAGAAAGACGTTACATATCACACAGGCAAGTGGATCAACGTGGAGAGAGATATCCCGGACCTGAAGAAATTAGCTGTTCTGGAGGTGATTTATGATAACCCAGTCAAAAAGTGTCCTAGTGTCCTCTATCCCTCAAAAAGCTGGGATAGAGTTAATTTTTTTCCCAGTAGCTGGCGCAGTGCTGTGTTTTGGATTTAGTGTGAGAATAATGTTGATAACCCATGAATGTTTTAGTTGTTGCTAAGCAGTGGTCAGGGACTCTTTAGCTTCTCACATCACCCTGCGAGCCAGTGGGCTGGGGGCAAAAGAAGTTGAGAGGAGACACAGCCATGACCTCTGACCCAAACTGGACGAAGAGTTATTCCATACCACATGCCATATATACCCCAGTATATAAACCAGGGGGACAGCTGGCCAGAAGGCGCTGCTCAGGAGTTGTTTGAGCACTGAGTGGTGAGCAATAACATTGTGCATCATTTGTTTTGTATATTCTAATGATTTTAGAGTTCTTCTTATTGTTGTTATCATTATTACTGTTTTCCAATCCTTTTCTGTCCTATTAAACTGTCTATACCTCAACCCACAAATTTTTGTCCAATTGTCTCCACCATCCCACTGAAGAGGGGAGAAGTGAGTGAATGACTGTGTGGTGTTTAGCTGCCAGCCAGTGGCTTAGTGTTTAAGCTATTCCTGACACCCTGCTGCTTCAAGTTCCTCAAGAAGGTTTATATTTTTCATACCTACTCCTTGAAGATATTGTTTAGCTTGTGTATTATTCCTTGTAGACTAAATACTCCTTTGTAATGTGAGAAAAAAGAAAAAGCACATGAGTTTATCTAAAGCACCTACAGAAAAAGAAAGCAGTGCTACAGTAATTCCGGTTTTCGGTAGTCTGAGTAGTGATGCACCCCGAACCTGATTTAGAAGGGTTTCATTGTATTTCAGTTTAAAGCATAGGTGCAAGTGTTTCACCTCAGTAAATGCCAACATTTCTGTGGAAGCTAAGAAATGGCGCAAGGATTTGGAGTCTTTCGAAACTGACGGTGTTACACAAATTTTGGGTCACCAAATAGCAAAAAATATATGACAACTGGTTGGTTTATAGGTACATGTATAGCACAGCAGTGATCTAAAGATTTACAGGTCCCCTCTGAGGCCAGACTGTGCTTATTTCTATGTCACTTTTACACTCCCTTGATTCGGAAGTCTGCAATTTTTGCTGCCTTTATCAGATTTGGTCACTCACAGAGAAATATCTTTCAAATAAGCACCTTAAAATACTAGATATTGAATTACTAAGACCATAAAGCAAGGTAAAAAAAGAGATGCTTAGGTACAAGTGGGCACAAAATATGCCCACTGGATTTTTCTCCTCCTCCTCCCTTTCTCACAGCCCAAACAATCCTTTTCAATATTGAACAGATCTGAGAACAATCCAATCCGGCAGGTCAAGATAGGGTCAGATTTCCTGACCTGCTTGCCCCCACCTCTTGATAATCTAGAAATGAAAATCAATTCTTGTCTTCGAGCTTGTGAGGAGCTCATAATTGCTTTAGACTAAAGCACCGAGTGCCTGCTTTTTCTGCCACCTTTCAATTCGTAGAGATGGGGATGTCATTTTTCAAGTCGAGTGCACTGTCAGAATTAGATTGCGTGGTAACCAAGTAGAAAGATTTCTGCTCAGAATGAGATTTCTTCTCACTGCTGTGCCTTTTATTTGGGTCCAAATTCTTTTTTTCACTCCTATCCACAGGGATATCATAATACATTTCGAGTGCATTATCTATGGAATATAATTATTTTTATTGGGGACAAAACTGGAGCTCTTTTGTAGCTACTGAAATTAATTGATAAATAAAAACTAAGGCTAAATTTGCTTCTTGATCTTTTGTTTACTACACTTTCTGCCACAAATCATACCAGACAAATGTGAATAGAATTGCATCTTATTTTTATTAAGTATAGCTTTTTAGCCAATTAAACTGAACGCAGTATCTATTCAATTATGTTAGAACATTTCTAGGCCATTTAAAATTGCTGTGAATTGCTTTCCTGGAAAGAAGTTTGTGGGAGGCTGTGCTGTGCCAGCTATCTGGTGGGGCTCACCCAGCACAGTGAGCTCTGACAGGAAGGTTGCTGCCCTTGGAGTCAGGAGAATGGAGCTGGAAATCTGGTCCCAATCGTCAGTTGGAGAGGAGGGAACTTGCTTAGGACCATACTCTCTTCTTATGAGATTTCCTGTGTGAGCCTGAAACCTCAAATCTTTACCACCTTATCTGCATTGATTTCCAAACCAGATAATAAAATAAGAGGGATCCAGGTTTTTTTGGGTTGTTTTTTTTTTAATGTGGAGGATCCTGAGGACCATGTGGGGAAAGTTAAGTGGAAGAGTGATGTATCACTTGCTTTTCAGCAGTCTTTCCCTTTTTACAGCTCATGAGTGTATGTATATCTATTTTCATCTATCCTGATTAAAAATATCCCATTTGTGATATTGGTGAGGGCTTGACTTTTACAGTTTGTGTCCCTTACGTTTAATGCTACGACTATTATCTAATGAAAGGCCACCCTCACCTCCGGGGAAGAAGATCAGAAGAAGTTCTTCTGCTGAACAACTCTAGCATTTCTGACAGCCCAGATATCCTACGTACCTGCATCAAAATTAGAGAGAATGTAGCTGTTTCCCCACTACTCTTCTGGTGCTAAGATTTGTGATTCGCTCAAAAGAGCCACTTAGATGGTGAAAGAAACCATAACTATGACAATGATTTACCGCTAGAATGATTTTTTTTTTTTTTATGCATAGATATTGAACAAACTTTTTTATATCTGTTTTTACCTCATTTGGCAGATGAGAGTTTCAGTTAGGAGACCTGCCAAGAATTACAGTAAAATAAAACCTAAATAATTAATTCTGTCAATGAATGATGGTAGGATATCAATAGCTAAGAATAGTCTAAAAGTTAAGGGAGGGGGGGGAAAGGGGAGAAGGAGGAAAGACAATCCTTGCTGGGATCACCAAAGTAAGGGCAAGATTAGAGTAATAGAATTTGTTTGTTTGTTAGTTTGGGAGGGAGGGTGTTTTGGGGGGAGTTTTTTGTTGTTTTGTTTTGTTGTGGTTGGTTGGTTTGTTCGTTTGTTTGTTTGTTTTTGAGATCCATGGTGGCTCTTGACTTTCCTTTTCAGAGTCTCTTTCACAGCAGGTGAACTCCCAGAGGAAGTGAGGGCTTGGTGCTATCAATCTCTCTTTCCTGACAAGGAAGAGCATCGAAACAGGAGGGCATCTTTCACTAAGCAAAGCCCATTTCTCTTCTAATACCAGCTGGCTCAGGAACGCTGTATCAGGCAATGTCAGTGGAATCTCTCTTTCATCTTTCTCCTTACTTCATGGATTCAATCCTTCCTTCTCTCTGGCCGCTCTCCAGATGGCACAGCCATAGTGTTCGTGAAAGGAAGTTTGAAACCCAAGGCCCATCTTTACCCTTCCTGATGCCATGAGAATTGCACACACTGATTTTGAATGTTGCATTTTGAATTGCACTCACTGATGCCACAAATTAACATTGCTCTTGAATGGAGAGTGAAGTAACATGTACTTAAGTCAGGTAGACCTCAAGCCGTAAGTTGTGTATTCATGTTCTTCCCTGTACCAACATATAACTGAAAAGCAAGAGAATTTTTCAGTTCAAAATGGTCAGAAACATCAATATCCTCTGTTTACATTCTTATGCTTGTTACACTGTCTCCATAAGGCAAGTTCTGGGTTTTTTGAGCAGATTAGCAGCATTCTGAAGTTTTAATTTATCTATGGTATCTGAGAACTTGTTAAAATGTAACTTTAATTCTGAACTTCCTGTGATTATAAACTTAGCTTGTGTTCTAAGAGAAATCAGTTTTCAAGCTTAGTAACTTCTTTTTCCTCACATCTTTCTTCCTCTGTGCAGAAAAGTCTGAGGTTCTCAGAGGGGCTTGGAAACTTAAAGTGCAGAGGTGCAAACCAAAGGCTCCCCTTCTGGTTCTCAAATAAGAAGGGGAAAACAACAACAAAAAAAGACTTTCTGACCAAATGTAATTTGAGAGCAGGAGTGAATTTTTCTTCATTTCTTTGTTTTGCTTTTGATAATTACACCAAATCCCTATAATATATTCTACACTGAATTACTGATATGCACTTTCAACCTCAGCCCCCAAGCCCCACAGTTGTTTCTGACTGGGAATAACAAACACTCTTCCTCCTTTAATGTGCCCCTTGAGAAGTGACTAAATGCAAATATTTATTGCTGCCTTCCTTGCTTGTGCGCATAGTCCCAGATGTTGGTGTTGAACCCCATTTTTTTTCCTGTTATTTCTTGCTCCTGAGGGCCATGCAAAGCTCACTGAGCTCAGGCTGGGACCTGGGGCCTGTCCTACTGGTAGGAATGGGCTGGTTCCAGGTGAAGGGTGGCCTCAAGATCGCTGCTAAGCCTGTAAATGACTGGACATGTAGCATGATGCAAAATGACATGTTGCCTTCGGAGTCTGCAGGTCAGAAAGAAAGAATGTTTTCTCCAGCAGCTTCAGGGAAATGGAGTCTGTGAGACCTGATAACACACATGCCCCTTGGTCACCCCCGTTTTACAGACCTTTTCGGAACTTCTACAATTGGAGCCGGTTCTAATTTGGATTCCCACTTTAAACCTCACTTTTCTAGATCAATTTTTCAGAAGTTGGTGATTTTAGTGTCCCTGGTGTCCAGCCTGAACCACATGAGGAAATCCAAGCAGCACTCTGGCAGCCAGACAAGGCAAACAAAACTCATTTTTTATTTGGTTCGTTGGCTGGTTTTTGGGGTGGTTTTTTTTGTGGCGTTTGATTTTGATTTGCAAAGTCACTTTACAGACAAGGAGTGCTTCAGATCTGTAGCACACTCTGGGCTCTATTACCTCATATGGGTGCTGGATGTTGATCTAGTTCCAAATCACCTTAAAAATTAAGCTATCTACCTGTAGACCTTCACTCAAGAGGAGCAATGTTTACTTTTTTCCTTACTTAATGCGCACAGCATTATATATCATATGGGTAGCATGAATGGTAGATAAATCTAGGTTCTGGTTTTGGCATTCAATGGTATGGCTAATAAAAGATAAATGTTTCAAACAACTTTTGTATAAATCATGGGTGTTTTTGTAGAAGATTAAACAATAGTTTTATCCCTCAGGATATTCATGAACAGATGAAACATTAACCACAGGGTCTTAAATGTTTTATAAATCTGCAGTACATTCCTGCAATGGAGAAACAAAACCCATGATTTATAAGCCAGCAGCCCATGGTAGGATATTTACTTTTGCAGAAACTGGGCTGCACATTAGGCAGGGCTGGTGTATTTTGTTTATCACATTTTGGGATATTCTCTGATGAGCTGCATTTGTGCAGTGAGTTGCACCTCATTGTGCATGCAGGGTAATTTTATAGTAAATACATAATTTATTTGCTTGTGTGCAACAGCTGTGTCTCTGGACTTGCAGGTTTTGGGTTGTCAGACAAGCAGTGGATGCAGCAAACCTCCAAGGAAGTCCATTACTCATAAACTTTTCATGCAGGACTTCTAATGGAAATGTAAAATAAGGTATCCTTTATTACCCAGACTGGCAATCCTAGAACGAGGCCAGGTCACAGCATGCCTTGAACATGTAGCAGAGAATTTCTGCATTGGCCAGAAGGCCAAAAGATCAACCTTGGCCTCAAAGGTAGCACAACCCGCACCCCTGTCAAGGTGGAGAGCAGGTTTGAGGGAGGTTCAGTCTCACTGCACATCATGACACAAGCTTTTCATCCTGCCCACTGGCTAACTGTGTATTTTAGGGTAGGTGAGACTATTTGGTGTCAGTCCCTTACTAATCTGGATGATGTGGACAGTTAAGCCACCTCCTCTTGCCCTGGCTCAAGATTGCTGTGATGTGCTCATGCCCAAACAGTTAGGGTAAGGATGTTAGGTCTCATCTCCCACAGTCAGCTCTGCATATGTGTAACTTCAGCTTCAGGAATCATTTCATCTCGTCTTTTCAAAATATGCACAATTACAAATCTCTTTCACTTGCTGTGGCAGAGAAATGACAACAGAACCTGTGAACCTGTGAGGAAACTTCTTTTAAGTCATTATACATCATGGACAATGGTGCCATTCACTGCATGCTGTATTCAGTGTCACACACTTCCTTCATACAGTAGAAGGGAATATGCTCTGCTGGGAAAACAGGGGTATGTGGGTCAGGCTGGAGAGAAGTGGCCAGGAAGCATGATTCTTGTTCGGTGGAAACACTGGGCTTTAGGTCATCTGGCTTTCAGCCCAAACTGAAAGATACTTCTACCAGGGGAACAGAGAAGTTCCCTGGCTGTGAGGCCCATGGCTCTTCCCTGCCTGCAGGAAGGGCATCAGGCCAGCCTTGCCCTGGAGGTACTGCAAGGTTTCTTGTGGTCATTTCAGACGGCAGAGCTTTTACCAGCCACATGCAGTGTGCTTTCGGGGAAATTCCAGCTGGTCATGATGCCTTATCAGGCCACCTAAAAAACAGAGACTAGACAAGAGTAAGGGAATAAAGGTAGGTATTTATTTGAAGGGCCTTCAAAGTACACCCTGGGGAGCCAGAGGCTACTGCCAAGATGGACCCCAAGATGGACCCCAGGTCATGAGATCTTCACACTTTTATGAGTCTGGTCTATTTTGCATATCAAGTTTAATTCTCCAATTAAAGCTTCAGTTAATGATATAATTTTCCCCAAGCTCACCCCCCCTTCCCAAGATGTTGGTTTACACTTTGGGCCTAGGGCAGGCTGGGTGTCCTTGGAGGGTAGGCCTGGAGAGGGTTTGTTATGTCTATCTGGCCTAAGAGAGCAGCAGCTAACAGACTGCAAGAAACTTCAGAGTTATACTCTAGACAGTACAGGATTTTAAATTATAAAAGTTAAAACTTAAGGCATCA
>VZRR01009656.1:21252-42876 GCA_013398015.1 Oreocharis arfaki
CCCTGTCCCCGGGATCCCAGGTACCCCTGTCCCCGGGATCCCAGGTACCCCTGTCCCCGGGATCCCAGGTATCCCTCCAGCCCTGCGGCGTGGCGGCGGATGGGCAGCAGGGGGCGCTCCGCGACCGCGCAGCCGCTGGCGCAGCGCCGGTGGCTGCTCCCGATCCCCCGTGAATTCCTCATCCTCCTGATGCCCGGGATTGGGAATAAACGCGTGCCTGTGGCTGTTCCTGCGAGTACCTGTGCGCCTGCGAGCCTATACGTGTGAGTGCCCACACCACAGGTGTAGCCATACGCCCGCACATCCCTCTGCGTACAGGTATTTCCTCCCTAACTCCTTCCCGTGACAGAATTAAAAGTACAAACCCCGATGATCCAAAAAACAACAAAAAAGCCAAACAAAACCAAATGAAGCCCAAAAAGGCCAAACAAAACAACAAAACTAAACCAAAACAAACAAGCAAAAAGCAAAAAAGCCCAGCCCGAAAAAACAACAGAAAAAACCCCAAACAAACCATAAACATCCTTCCCTAAAGCAGGTAGGGAGGATTGGAGAAGCATCTGTGCAAAATAAAAAGAGAAGTACAAATTAAATAAGCATATCTAAAAACCAGCTTGATACAGTAGGCCTTTAAGACATAATTGAATTAATTTAAAAGGTTGAGGGCCAAGCTTTAGTAACACAGACTATGTGCCACAATTGCACGGACCCTATTCATTTTAGCTAGTGACATCAGCTAGAAATTGAAAACTGCTTTTAAAAACACCAAGCAGTTGCAATTGCCGAGCTGCTGTGCTTTCCCTGATTTCCTGTAGTTTAAGATGCCTCTTCGGTTTTGGGAAATACAGATACTCACAATTGTCCTGTGCTGTCACTCACACTGCTTAAGTCAGCCATTTGTGAACTAAGAGTAATTTTGAATTAATTAAACATCAAGGTCTGGCTGTCCATTTCTGCTCCAAATCCAGTGGTACCGATTCATGTCCTTCTGAGAGTGAGAGTTAAATAACTTCATTGCTGTGCTGCAGGCTGATTGATAACAGAAGGCTGCAGCTAGTGTTTTTCGTTTCCACAATGCAGTATTGTTCAGGAACATAATAATTTAGCGATACTGTAAGGTCAGAGCACTTACAGCTTATTGTCTCACTGTGTAATAATCTGAAGTTTTGCCTGGAATATTTGTGGGCCTTTGTGTTTTTTAAAAGGCACAAATTTATTTGAAATCCAAATTTTTTCAGGGTATGGAGCAAAGTCAGATCTTAGCTATGGGCGGGCAACCAGTGCCAGGCAGACAAAGATGCTGTTTCAGAATTGCTTCAAATAAACCAAAGCTTTGGTCCCATAAAGAAGCCTTTTAGAATGATGTATGTATTTGCTGTGTGTGTTGTGCAGGCATCACAAAAGTAGTCACTGCATTGGTAATGTGACAGCCAAAGTAGCTGTTTTCACATTTTAGGGCTTAGCACTATCAGCAGATGTTGATGAAACAATCCAGAAACTCAAAGCACAGCCCAGAGCAGATAAAACACTTTTTATTTTACCTTTAATCTGAGGTGGAAAAAACCCAACTTATCATTCTGACAGAGAAAGAAACTTTCATGTGATGGTGTACGTTCATGTAAATAGGTTTTGAGGCTGGCGGCTTTCTCCGTGGGCATCAGAAAGATGCTGCCTCCAGGTGTTCTGGTCTGGAGAGGAAAAAAGAATGGTAGGAAGGAAAGGAGGAAAAGGCCAATCCCACTGAACAGTTAGCTCTGCCACAGAGCTGGAAGAATTGAGAAATCTGCCCAGCGACCCTGCAAAAGAAACAGAAAGCACAACAGTTTTTCATTTTTGTGCTGATAAATTCCTCAAGCAAAGCATGGAAACTGCCAACTGCTGGATTCACCACAAAAGCACAGCAAGCTGAGTGTTAACCCTGTGCTCCTTGACATGGGTTATAGTGAGCACTTTGCTCCTCATCACTGAAAATACTGATCAGTAGTGCTGCCATCACGTCACTGGCATGGCCAGCAATGCTCAGACCTCCCCACCCACCTCCTCAACAGCCCGTCCAGAGACTCAATAAAATCCTTGGAGATCTCACCCCTTACTGGCTGGGTTTGGCACACTTCAGATGCAGCACAGTAGGAGTATTTTCATGGGGCCTCACCTTTGTCTGTGCAGTCAAACACTCCCTGCTCGTATTTGCAAGTTGAGAGCATCTCCCTCACCTCTGGAGCAGCACGGCTGCTGTCAAGACCTTTGTCCCCGAGAAGGATCCCAAGGAACAACAATCCCACTTTATGTGGGAAAGCATCACCAAGAATATCTTCTTTGCTACATTTTCCCTTTCAGAGGAGCCAGAGATGTGGTAGCAGCAGATCAGAGAGTGCGGTGCCCAAACAGGGGCATGCCATGTTGGCTTCTAGAGGCTGGCATTGTTGTTCATCTTAATTTTTGCCATAAGTGATTCAAAAAACCAAGGATGGAGTCTAGAAACATCTGAATGATCTTTGCTTGAAAAAGAGTATAACAAAGCCTCAGCTGGCTGTCTGTGAAGGGCACAGAACCCTCTCTGTTAAATGCTTCCTTTCAGTTGCAAAAGAAATTGTGGAGTACCATCCATAGAAGAGCTCAAGGCCAGGTTGGACAGGTCTTTGGGCGAGCTGCTATAGTGACAGATGTCCCTGCCTACAGCAGGGGAGTTGGACTAGGTGATCTTTAAAGGTCCCTTCTGAAACAAACCATTCTCTGATTCTGTGGAAACCACTTCACATGGACCCACTGCATTTTCACTGGCTTAAGTTTCCCCAGCACTATTGTCCCCTGGGCAACATTCCAGATAAAAACCATTCAAAATACTTTGCATAATAAGAAGGAGAGCACCCTAACAGATGATTCCCACCTCCAGGGATAGAAAGGCTTCTTTGTGAGGGGCTGGGAGGTAGTGTTAAACCTAACTTAATGAGGTCGCAGATGTCTTTCCCCTGTGAGAGCAGTATCAAAAAAATCTGTTGGTGAACTTGGCTGAATGTATTTTAGAGTCCTGACAGTATCAGTAATGATCAAGGGATCAGTTCTGTTGCCATACCCATGTTTGGTTCATATCCACATCCATGTCTATGTCTAGACATGACGTTCCAGGTGCTCAGTCTTGATTTTTTTCGTGTGTGGTGCTGTTGGTATTCCAGGAACTACATCAAAAAAAGTTAATTCATTTCAGAGAGGTCATAGAAGAGCCTGGTGATCAAGCAGTGATGAGCCAAGCCCCACAGTACTGCTCTTTTCTCCATCAGTTTCCACTGCAATGCTCTGAACCGTACACTGTGAATGGTATCTTTTTTCTTTAAAGTAACATTTTTGCTATAGGAAAAGGGCCCACAAGGTGGCTCAGGTGGAAAAGAAATGCAGAGTTTTTGATCTCTGGCTAGCACATATACGACTGGGACAAAGAGTGTTACTCTAGAACAGCTATTTGAGACTGTGCCAAGAGATGTGTTTGTGTGAATTTGAATTCAGCTGAAGATGAAGAGGTGCAGAGCACCAAACCAGTGGCAATTGGTGCTGGGGGGACCTCATGTGAAGAGACCAAGAGCTGAGACAGAATAGCCAGGATACACAAAGAAAATTGTATCCTTGTGATCCAGATCTTAGCACCTAGCCCTTCTGACTTGCCCACAGGTAGCTTCTCCTAAAATTAAATGTACCCAAGTAAGACTGAAAAGCACACATCTTTCAGCATTTTCTCCCTAGTCAGTCAAGGAAGTTTCTGTTGAAGCAAGAGCTGCCTCTCATTTTTGGCAAATCCTTTTAAAGCCTAGGAAGTAATTTGTATTATTATAAGATATTTACCCTCTGGTCATCTTTGTGGCCCTCCTCTGGACTTGCTCCAGCAAGTCTGTACCTTTTCTGAAGACCCCAGACCTGGATGCAGTACTCCAGGTGTGGTCTCATAAGAGCAAAGAAGAGGAGGATCATCACATTCCTTGACCTGCTTGCCACGCTGCTTTTGATGCAGCCCAGGGTACAGGTGGCTTTCTGGGCTGCAAATACACATTGATGGCTCCTGTTGAGATTCACATAATCCAGCGACCCCACCTGTGTGGCTAACAGACTGCTCATGGCAATAATTCATTATTTTATAACGTATCATTAAGCAAAGTGTATTGTTTTTGTTCTCTGAGTGGATGATGGGACGTTTAACAGTTGAGTAAGTGGAGAACAATAGGTAAGCTTGCTGATCTCAATACTGGGTAATTCAGGATTTCTAGGCCATAGAATCATAAAGTAATTTAGGTTGGAAAATGCCTTTAAAATGGAGTCCAACCATTAACTCAGCACTGCCAAGTCCACCATTAAACCGTGTGCCCAAGTGCCCCATCTACACATGACAGCAAGGTTTGAGTCGTCTGACCAGGGCAGAATAGGAGCACAGCAGTTATCTGACAGGTTTGCTTTGTGCTTGCATGAAACAGTGTGCCAACAGGTAGCTATCCTCTTTGCTAACAAGTGTGGGTTGAAAGGTCACCAGATGGAGGGTTTGGTAAAATGAGACTTTTCCTTGCTAGCAAAGACACTTGTTTCCTCTGACCCACATGCTTCCAACTACAACATGCAAAGCTTTTCAGATGAAGCATCACGGTGCCTCATGTAACTTCCCTGAGACAAATGTAAATGGTCTAGACAATAGTCCTTCTGTCTTAAATGCCTTGTTGAATGTCTCTTTTCACAGTTACTAGTGATGAATTCCTTCTAAAGAAGCAGAATAGTGATTCTTGCTGACATGGAATAACAGTTTCTCAAACCTAGTGAAAAGAGAGTGATAACACATCAAGTCTCAAAGTTTAGACAATAATTTCCAGTGTTGTATTTTGGAAAGAGAAGCCTTCAGAATATCAATTTTCCTGAAAGGAAACAAATGTCTATGCCTGTTACACTCAACACATCAGTGAAAAAGCCAGCAATAGAACCAGACAATTTTTTCCCATCCACAGTGCAGATGGTGTGAAGGATGCCTCACTGGGATGCATCACTAGCACAGCTATGTTCTCACACACCCATTCTCATTCCCACAGCCAGAATGGTCATCTGCCTTCCCCAGCTTCTCTCCAAACACAAAGAGGCAGGTCAAGGAAACCTAGCTCCCAGGGCTGGAGTTCTCTTCCCTAGCAAACAAAAAACCTTGCTAAGTGTTTTTAGGGATGTCTCCTTCAAAATCTCCTTAAGTGCTCACCTTCCATTCTCACTCGTACACCAGGATATTTCTTATCAATATAACAGGAAAGACAGGTAAAAGATAAGAGGGCATTGATAACAAAATGTTCCGACAGATAAACCAAGACTCAAGAGACAGGAATATTTTCATCCTGGTAAGTCTGTAGTATTCCCCTTTGGTGGTTCATCCCCTACTCTTTAAACACAGAGGGAGTTATTGAGGGGGTTCACCAGTCTCTAATCTGGCAGGAAGCCAGGACACCAATCCTTCACCCCCAAGTGTGGTGGTGGCTGAGGGCCATGAATCACATCTGCTGGTCCCAGGATTGCTGCTGCGACACCCACGGTCCTGTTCCAGCCCCTGCTCCCATGGGGCTCCACTGATGCCCAGTGAGTGCCTCAGACTGATGCCCTGCATGAAGTTCTCTTCCCCAATAGAAAAGAAAACTGTTCTGCTTCGTGCTAGCACTCATTACTTTGCATTACTGATTTGTTTTAGGGGGTCATGACAACCTCTTCTTTTACAACCAAGCCAGTTAGCAGAGCTAGATGAAAAATTGGCCACTTACATTATAAAACTGTAGTTTTTAAGAATTGCTTCAAACCAAAGCCCTATGCCAAATGCATTTAGATGAGATTAACTAATTTTGCCTAACATTTTCTAGGCAGTATTTCCATAAAAGCAACACTACGAGATAGTAAGGATGCTGAGATCTGATAAATGACCAAAATAAGGGTGACTTAGAAATTACATTTCCCACAGATGAAAGAAATTAATCAAGTTGGACTTATCTCAAAAAACGAGCTCCTATTAGATACATTAAAAAGCAAAGCTCTTCATATGAAGTCAGTAACTGCTCTCAATAGCCATGGAGTTTGCCTGAATTGAATTTTGGAGAAAAAAAGAAGATTTTACAGAATATGCCTATTTTTTAGCTCAAATGATCCACAATGGCTCCAGGCACCCATGATCTCTGGTGGGAGCTCTCATCTCCATGCAGACTGATAACCTAGCTGTGGGATACCCTCTCACAAAACAATTTTTCTTTTCCATACAACTACCTCTTTATGGTTATATATTTTACCCAACTCCAGTCCCAAATCCTGCCATATCCTCGATAGTCCTGGCCCCACGGGCAGGGGAATGGCACCCACTGGGCTGGGCCACACCAGTGTGCGATTACAGCTTCTTCACCTCTCCCTCTGAGGAGAGAGGGACAGGGACATCCTACCAAAGCTGTGGGAAAACTGATCTTCTACAGCTAATCTCAAAAAGCAGCAGCAGATCGGAATTCTAGGGGGAAGGAGCACCTGGGAGCTCTCCAAACAAAGATGGTGTCACGAGTTGAAGGCACGTTCTTCACTGCTATAATTTTTTTGGATACATGGAAAGAAATGAGCCTCATTCCTTCGTGGGAGGAAGGTCCCCGACAGGGAAAGGAAGCAGTGACACCCTCAAGGAATCTGATAACAGCAATAACTGTCTGGGATTGACCCTGGCCATGTGCATAAGTGTTGTGCCCCCTCTATGGGGTGACCGAAGGGTGTTGAGTATCCAGAGAAGGACATACGCAGTAATAACTCTGTCAGATGCTGCCCCAGCCTCCAGTGATCTACGGCCCAAGCTGTCCATGTCCCCAGCTTGTGGCCAAGCACTGAAACTGGTCTGCCAGCAGCTGGAGATGGCTGGTCCCCAGGTAGGCTTTCAGACCTGTTAGTGTCTCAAAATACCAGATGTTATATCAAAAAGCAGACAAAAAAGACCCCTGTATTTGATGGAAGTTGCTTAATTACTGACATTCTTCAGTTACAAATCTTCTGGCAGCTGAGGATCTAGCTCTTTGCATAGGGAAAGGACAGGTCGAGTCTTAAAATATTTACAAAGATTCCAGGTAATGATTAAAAGTTGTAAGTGCCACACCTGAGGCATAAACAAATTGAATCATGCTTCATGTTTCCTGAAATTTAGCCATTATTTCCAGTTAACTGATCTATGACTAAAGTCTCTGGATATTCTGGGCATATTTGTTCCACTCTTTAGAGAATTCGAAATTTTCAAACTTTTTTTTGCGTTATTAAAGATAGAGTTGCTTTTTTGTGTGTTCATGCAATCTTTGTTCACACAGTCCACAGATTTAAGACACGCTGTTTGCTCAAGGAAAGATGTGTTCTGAGCTCTTCAGTGAGTGTCAGGGAATTTTTCCTGATGGGCACATTCCCAGGACATAGGAGGAACGAGTTAACACAGACCCACTTGCCAACCTGGATCACAGGAAATGATGGATCAGTGTCCTAAACCAGCATGCATGATAGCAATCACATAAACCATGTATGAGTGGGATGATGAATTATATCATTTACAGTATGCAAAAGGAGGTTCAATTTTTTTCTTCCCCCAAACTGAGGGTTAGCAGTAAAATGGACAAAAGTTAACACATTGTATTAGTTCTTCTTAAGAAGAATATTAAAACCTTAAACACAGAATGTCACATGTAGTAAAGACACCATAAAGTGTTTTGAGCTAAGAAATTGTAAGGAAAAGAAAGGAGTGTAGTTACTTATTGTTTCTTGCAGGAAATTCTTGCTTTCCATTTATTAATCATATCTAGGCAATTCCTAGCTTAACAGTATTTTCAAAGTAGATTATTTGAAATTAAATTTGAAGTTCATTCAAATTCAGTTCTCCCATACCACAGAAAAGTATAAGGGCTGATCTTTAAATTAAATGCTTTCCTCCCTGACGAAAAAACAGTAGCCTATATATATGAGAACGTAGTTAAAACACTGGCACTAGCAAAGGATTTCTCAGATTTTTTTTCCCCCATATTTCTAGAGTTTCATTGGAAAATATGCTGTCTGACCTCCTGAGGGAGCAAAGCATCTTCTCCACAAATTATGTTGGAGAGCTTGGAAGGAAAGCAGCCATTTGCTTCAGTGTTGTGCTCTGTGGGTTGCTAATTTGAGTTTCTGCAAAATGGAACCAGTTTCAAGTGCCTCAAATGATTGCTATCAAGTGCTGACATTTCCAGATAAGGAGAACATCAGCTCCTATGTTGTCTTTCTCTGCAGCTTCAGCAGGCTGGTTCTTAGCTCTCTGCTTACCAATATCACTGCATATTTACACTAGCTTTTGTTCTCAGTGCCAAGTGGCTAGAATTACTGGGAGGATTTCTACACTATAGGGAAGAACATGGTTTTTTATGAGACAGAAGCAGCTCAGTAGAAGAATCGAAAAAGTGTAACTTTTATAGGCCTTGAGGTGAGGAATAGCATGTGTTACAGAGATTATTTAATGGGGTAAAGTCCCCTCAGGGATCTGAAACCCTCAAGAGGCTGTTGAAAGAAGGAAATTAATTCAAGAATGTCTTGCCAGTCAGGTTATACAAGCAGGGGGTTTTGCTAGTGGCTGCGGGGGAGGGAGAGGTGGGATGGTATTCTTAGCTACGTGAAGTTGGCATGGCTGAGCAGCTGGAGCCCAGTACCCTCATTTGCTCATGGATCCTGATGACTATCATGGGCTTTGAAGCTACCTCTGTACTGAAGGTCAGGCCTGGTCTTTGTCCCACTGATGCTCCAGCCCAGCTGAACCAGGGCACTGATCGTGCCTGGGCCATGCACCCCAGCTCCTGGTCTGTGGAATTAGTGGATGCACAGAATTAATGCCAAACCCACAAGTTTCACATTTTTCATTATGACTTGCTGAAGGATCTTGATCAGCTTCTGCAAGAGCTGGTGGAGGGAGTCAGCATGAGGCCTGACAGGCCACCCTGCCTTCACATCATTCTTCCTGAGAAGCTCTGCTGGGGTTTCTCAGAGGGAGAAAAACACCAGCGTCCTACAGCATTTTGCCATTGGTAATAAAGTAACACTTCTAATTTAGTTCGTTCATTGCAGCAGAAAAAGCAGTCCCTTCTCAATTAATGTGAGGAGAAGTGGCACTTCGTCAGTTGTGTAATGAGCTTAATAACATCTAATGTTCACTTAATACTCTTATTGGTGGTTGACCACGAAATAAAGCCAGGTTGATAGGGATTAGTGGCTTAATGCCAAGGATAGCTGGGTTTGAAGACAGCCACTTTAATTTTCAGAGTTCATTATTACTGCTAGTATCTGGTGGTGTTATTTCTATAGCAGCACTAGGAAGTTTTCTTTACTTACCACTGCACAAGCACATGACAAAATTGTGACCATTGCCACGGGCCTTTTGTGACTTTGGGAGGAACACACCCTACCTGCCTGCTGGCACCACTGCTGCAAGACGATGGTACTACTTCTGAATCTTGTAGACTAAAAAATTATTATTAAAATTATTATTATTATTAACAACATGGACTGGGTTTTTCTCAGTTCAACAGATATCCATCAGTGAAAGGACTGAAAAACAAATGATGCAAGAAGTAACAGAGCAGATTAACAGAATTAATGGTAATGGACACTCAGTCCTGGGAATTGTCTTCTGAGCTTTGTGTTCCAGCTGCCCTCTGTGTTTCAAACAGTTTATTGTGTTCATCCCTTTGTTCCTTTTTTAAGGTGAAAAAATAAACAAACCCTCCCCAAGGTAGGCTAATACTATTACATATGTATATAGAGCTTTTGAGGATGAGCACCTTTATCTTGTTTTCTGTTTCAGTTTTGAAAATACATTGTCCACTGTTTGCTGTTGTGTGCTGTTTAACCCTGCTCCCACTAAGGTGACTGTAAGCTCCGAAGTGGGTGCTGCACATCGATAGATCTGGGGCAGAATGAATTTTCAAAGGTGTGCACAGGGTTTGGACATCTGAGCAAGGGCCTTGATACAATAGTGTCATTCACTCACAAGGTAAATGTATGTTTTTTCTGCTTTGAGCTGCATCAGAAACTAAAGTGAATCAAAAAGCAGTTTGCTTCTGCGCTGGCATCAGTTTCCTCTGTTTGACTGGCATTTAAACAAAGGCTGGTTCTGCAGGGTGGCCCTTCTTACATCATACAAAACCAACCATCAAGCTGCCACAACGTCACTTATTGCAGAGCATTGCTGTACAGCCTTCACTAATGAACAGAAGCAGCCAAATTCCTCCTAACACTGAGGAAGGAAATATTTCTCTACATCTGATGTCTTTCACTTCTCCTGCTCTGAGTTATAAATATTCTGGTGCATGAGCTCAGATGAATAATGCTCATACTACAAATAACTAAAGCTAAGGATCTTTATATTTAAAGGTGAAGAATAATTTCTTTTGGAATGTAAAGTGTGGGGGTTTTTTTTCTTTTGTTTTGTTTAGCAGCTTTCAAATGTGAACAAAACCTTCTACGAAAGAATTGAGATTATGGAGTTGTTTGGGTTTTTTTTAAGGGGGGGGAGGGGGGTGATGAACCCTGTAACTCTGAACTATGTCAGCAAAACCCTTCTAATTGACCCTTCTGTTTTCCAGCAAACTCATCAGTGCTGGAGTGTCTTTTGTCTTCTGTGCAACTCCACCATTAAGAAACTTTTCTGATTGCACAGTTCAAATTCAGACAGGGAATCTGAGGTTCTATTGTTCCCCTTTTGCTGGGCTGTGGTTAGTAATGGCTTAAGTAATGTTTCATAACCCGTTTGTAGTCTAGTATCTCCTTGAAAAAGACAAGTTTGACCCTTTCTTTCACAAAATATCTCCTCAGTTTGTCTCTTTTTGGCAGAGCTGTACCGATTTAAACACAAGAATAAGAAATTAGGTAAACATAGGGAGGACTGGGTTTGAGTAACTGAACACTTGCGATACAATGCAGACACCTCTTTGTTTTGAAAGTGCTGAAGTATAAAGATAGATTTTTGTTCTGTTCTCCCATAAAAAAATTTTGAGAAGCAGTGCTAAGAAAATGATGAGATGCATCAGCAATAAACATCTCTGGCTTATTGAGGGATTTATTCATTAGGGACAGCATGACACACAAATTCGAGACTGATAAGATTATTGGTGCTGATCTTGCCCACGGCCATGTGCAGGACTGTCTTGTTACTGCAACTATTTAGCAGGGATCCTTTCTCACCCGCCTTTTAAATTTTTCTCTGCTGAAACACTGCAGGCCAAAACCAATCATTTTGTATTAGTCTGTTACCTGTTACCATTCCTTTCTTTTCCAGCTAGTGAGCACCTTAACCCCTGTGGTGCCTGCTCTACTTTCTCCTATGGTGTTCACATTAAAATAGATTGTATTTAACATTCTGCACTTTTGAATGGTGACTATGGCTGTTGAAAAGCAAAAACTGCTAACAACTTTAAATAGGCTACAACACAATACATAGATTTAACAAGATGTATATCATTAGTTTTTCAGTTCCTCATTCAAATGCCTTCAAATGCCTTTTTCCTAGGCACCAATTTTGCCCAGTCACCAGCTCCAAAACCTGGTAAGTAGCTCCTGTTCTCCTGTTGGCGTGTTGCACATCAGTGCTTCAGCAAAGCGAGAGGAGCAGTGCCTTTAAAAGAGAGTGCTACTGCAGGAGTAGGTCTGGCACTTCAGTACAAAGCAGGAATAAAAACATCAAACAAGTTCTATCAGGAGAAGGCTGGATGATGTTAATTATGAGCCTACACAAACACTTAAGACTATGCATGACTGTTAATACACAATGGACTGTCCACATCTTCAGCGGAAAGCTTGGACACAGATCAAGCATAGAAACTCACTTGTGTTTTCAGCTTGTGCAATCAGCTATTTCTTCATTTTAAGTCAATATAAACTGCCTCCAGCCTTTCTTAGGTTTGTCACCCCCTAAATAATTTTCCTCACTCGTCCAGAATTCCTTTATAATACTATGGGGATGGCCATCGTAATGGCTTTGAGAGAAATCCCAACAAGTCCAAAGCCACCTCCATTTGAAGTGCTGTGGGCAAGCAATACACTACCAGTGAATCCTACTGATGGCAGCCTTATTTGTTACCTGTAAGACCTGTTCCAGAGCTGCTGCCCAGCTTGGTGCCTATGCTGTGTCCCCCCTAAAACATAGGGTATGTGGTCTGAGAGAGAATGGTAGGCATGTAATTTAGGTCCCGATTTTGCTCCACAGCACTTGTGTTAAATATTCTAGAGAGTACATTTGCAACAGTAAATCTCTCTCATTATATTCAACCTGCACATCATGTACTTGTCAATTTAAGAAGTAGCATTTTCCAGTTCATTTAGGTGAGCATGAAGAATGAGTTACACCAAGCTACAGATAACGTTGGTTCATGAATAGGCATGAAATTTTCACGCTTATGGATTAAAGCCAAAGTTGCTTTTCTGTTTGAATGTATCAGCACTTTGTTCCTGTTGCCACCTAAACCACCAGGCTCCAATTTTGACAGTTTTATCACAAAGAACTCCCCAGTCCCTCTGGCTGGGATGTGTTTTGTGCTTTTCACCATCATGTACCATAACTGTGTCTTTATTAACAAATGCCTTCAGCTCCTCACTCATTTTGTTAAGATCTGGCTCCCACAAATACTTGGCATCTTCACAGCCTTTCTTGGCAATTGATGATTCAAACAGCCACGTCAGACATGAACTTCCTTACATACTCTTGTGTTCTCAGAGGCTTTGTATCACCTCCCTGAGTGCCAGATCACACTTCCTCCCTGCCTCCACGCCACCCAGCTTCTAACCCACTTGTTTCGGTTGAACAAGACCCTATCATCCTTCAATTTATATCTAGCAGTTATATCCAAACCTGCTCAGAGCCTCTACTCATCTCCTGTTGTCCCCCAGTTCTATCATTCAGGATATTCATGCAACAGTGGTATAGCCCTTCCCTGCAAAAAATGACTAGATTGGGCCAAATGGAACTACAAATACTCTCTCCAAAGCCAGTTCTGTCAGAGACATCACAGCCAAACTGCATCTCCCAAACTCTGATACTCCAAACACTCAAAAAAGTTTAGCTGCATGCTTTTCTCCCAAAATGTCCTTTATGTGTTTGTTCTTCTATATTTTTAACTTTTACTCCCCATTTGATGAAAATGTTTGTGCAATTAAAAAAAAACTTGCATCAACTAGATGGCAAATCCACTCTTGGGTCTCCCTGCTACTGCAGTGGGTTGCAGTATTAACCTTACTTACCTCCCAAATTCTATACAGCGTAAGTCATGAGAAGTTTCCCTATGCTTGTGGAAACATCCTTTAATTCTTTCCCTTTTTCTCAAGGGAGTACAGTGCCCTGGACTAGATGGATATTTTGCTGTCAGTGCTCACTGCTCAAAAGGAATTCCCCAAGCTGGCAGCACTACCATCCTTCGCCCAGTGCTACACACATATCCCTCCTCCCCTGCATGCAACCACTCTTGTTACCTGTGGTACAATCAAATTTTACCTCAAAAAAGACATTACTACGTCTGCATTGAAGTACCTTTTGACTATGCAAAATCTATGTTCAGAAGATCTCTTCTGTATACCATGCACTTGAAAGAACTTCATAAACATCAAAATCTAAAACCATACTTTTTACATGCATATATGTGTGTTTATAAGCATATATTTAGATAATCATATATCATTCAACTTTTTTCCACCCCAAAATAACAGTTTATGAAGCAGAATAAATAGCATCAATTTGGCAAAGCATGACCCAACAGCAAGTCCTCTCACAAATGTTTTTTATTCTTAGAGCAGGGAAATAATTTCAATCTGGAGACTGTAAAATCCATTTGTAGTTCAAAGTATTTTATTAGGTTTCTCCTCACATTCAATAACTTTGAATGTGACGAAATGATGACATTTCCTTGGAAGTTTTACACAGCTAGCAGTACTTCTACTTACTGTCTCACACTGAAGCAGTGACTGTCACCATTATATCTGCCTTGGTCCATCAGAAGTGAGCTTAACAGAATAATAGAATCATTTAAGTTTGAGAAGACCTTTAAGATCATCAAGTCCAGCTGTTAATCCAGCACTGCCAAGTCCACCACTAACCGTGTGCTCAAGCACCACATCTACATATCTTGGCAACCCTACCACTTCTCTGGGCAGCCTGTTCCAATGCCTGACAGCCCTTTCGGTGAAGAATTTTCCAATTCCAATTTCCAATTTCCAATCTACACCTCCCCTGGCACAACCTGAGGCCATTTCCTTTTGCCCTATCACCTGGTACTTGGGAGAGGAGACTGACCCCCACCTCACTACAGCCTCCTTTCAGGCAGAGAACAAATGTGGTTATGCAAAACTCAGCGTTTCAACATTACCCTTAAAACAAGGGTAATGATGTGAATTTAATATAAAACAAGATGTGAATTTAATATAATTTAAACACAAAGATTTCAAAGCACTGAGACAAAGATCGACGTGGGCCTGCAACACAAGCTTTCCCTGCTTTGACCAGCCCTCATGCTGCTTACCATACATGGCAAGCGGTCCATATAATGCTGAAGAAAGAATCTCAGCACCTAATGCTGTGAACATAGGCTCAGAGCTATGCTGCCCATGCCCTTTCTTCATCTATATCCAGCCACTAAAAGTTGCCTTTACATCTTCCCATTTTGTTTGCTTGATCCCAATTATGATTATATTTAACACCAAAATTTAAACAATATGGCTCAGACAAGTGAACCAATCCAGAACTGGATGTTTAACATTAAGCCAAGAACATACAGTTTGAGTAATGAAGTATTTTAAAGACAGAATTCAACTTTCATTGTATTTTTATTCTTGCTTCTTAATCAAACCCACATGGAATGCATTGTGTTTAATGAAACTACAAGATTAATATTTCAACAAACCAGCCAGTACATAAGCCCACAACTGAGCATAAGATGAAGAGGTTATTCTAAAATATTTTTGTAAAAGCGTTTTATGAGAGAAGCACCCTCCTGTGGGCTTGGGCCTGCTTTCTCTTCTCTTTCAGGAGTGATCTTTCCTTGAACACTGAGCTTTGTCTCCATGCACTATTCCTTGCTTTTCAGTTCTGGTTTGGATTTGACTGGCTGAGAACACATGAGGTTGGAAATCAAAGCTGTTGTCATCCATTTGTTTCCTTACTATGATGTTGTCTGAAACTTTTACCGTGGAGGGCTTGTGAGCCCTCCCTCCTTGTTTAGGACTTTTACTGCATAACGGTTAAGCACAGTTCCTCTTTCTTGCCAGTGTTCTATAGCAGCTCCTCTTTCTCTCTAAAGAGATAGTTAATTACAGTTTGTTTCCCAACAATTGTTTGAGTACTGTGGGTCCTCACTGGGTCAGCTAACATATTTGAACTAATGGATTTATATGATATAAGGCATAAGAATCCAGAATTTGAAGTCCACATTTATTTTCAAATTAATGCACAACTTAAATATTTAAGTCCCATACTACATACTTATAGTACTTTATGAACATTATGTTTCAGGTACTTATTAAAATATCTCAAAGGCACAAGCTCCTCTCACACAGCGTGAGTGTACATAAGGCTCCCAAATTAGTTTGGTCAATGTGGAGTCCAGCAGTCTAACACCTAGAAAAGCACTTACCAAGTCCTGGTCACATGGACATCAAACTTTACGGCAGAGCCTTAATCTTGCCCCTTTGGCAGTTTCCACAGCCTCTTCCACCCACCACCCTCTGCCTTGTCCTCTTCCCTTTTTATCTTCTCTTCCCAGATGTATCTACACCTCCTTCTTCCTCCTGATCCCTCAAGCCATACCTACAGGAGAGTGCAGTATGCTACACGGCAGCAGCAAAGCAGATATTCCCCAGCACACTTGCTCTTCAGGGCAAGGACTACAAGAGTTTCACAACTAGTGTGAAATGCACCTTTTCTCCAAGCCTTGCTCTACGCTATCAGCTTCTTGCCTTGATGGCAGTGTGGGGGATACAGTGATGCAACTCCTTGAAGACTAAACATGAGCAACCTTGAAAAGGAGTCAGGGCAGCCAAGCAGATATTCTTTACTATTTGAAGCCCTCATACTTACCCGACATCTTCCACTACAGCAAGCCCTCACCTCATCTACACTTCTGCCGGGGCAAAGTCCTTCCCTCTGTATGGAAGTGTGGTTTGCCACACTTTCCCTCACCTCAGTACAGCTCCTTTTCCTTGGTGAAGGAGCAAGGAGCAAGTCTCACTGGCATTGGTGCCATTTGGTTAAGAGCTGAAATCATACCAGGAATATTTTGTCAGTCTATTAACATCACTGCACTGGGAAGGCCTTATGCAAAAGAAATCTCTGAGCTTCAGTTGCTTCCTTGGGACCAGCCATAACCTAAGAGCAAAACCCACACTTCTAGGAGATTAAGAGTCTCTAGGAAAATGAGAATTCCTCTGCATTAAACACATATTTAATACTGGACTTTACTACTTATGGAGGTTAAAGCAAGTACATGCTTCTGAGGGGATTCGGTTTTTTTTAAACACTCAAGCCTCAACTCAAGCTAAGTAACACACTAGAGTCAAAGGTGATCACTATGTGCTTTACACTACATTTGTTCAGATTAATATTGATCTTCCGTAACCCTTCTCCCCCTTTGCTTTATTAATGAAAGGATAGTTCATGTGACAATAAGTAGCAAGAAGAAACTGTGAACAGGAAGAAGACAGAAGGAAAGGTAAAACAGTTTTCTGCATATAAAGTGAGGAAAAGAATTACAGAACCACAGAATGGTTCAGGTTGAAAAGGAACTCCAGAGGTCATCTGGTCCAACCCCATGCTCCAGATGGGCCACCAAGAGCAGGCTGCCCAGAAGTGTATCCAGACAGCTTTTGGGTATCTTCAAGAATGGAGACTTCACAACCTCCCTGGTCAAGCTGTGAAAGTGCTTGGTCACTATCACAGTGAAAAGGTGCTTCCTGGTGTTCAGACAGGCCTCCTGTGTTTCAGTTTGTGAAAGAAGACATTAAAGGATGACAGCTGATTGCTGTATCTATGTACATTTCCACAAACTAAGACCATCCTTTCTCTGCCTCTTCCAAGGAAGCAGCACCTGAAGAAACTGTTAGACAGTCACACTTTTGGGATGTCCTGTTGGGACTTAGGAGTCAGTACAGCAAAAGTGAATGCACTCACTGCAATTCAACTTACTTGCCTATGAATTTAGACAGCTCCAAGTCACCCAGCTGCCAAAATGCAGATTATTAAACAGCTTCTGTTTGCCTGAACAGCACTACTTGCACAACCCAAATATGCTATTGCCATTAGTTTGGGTCTCCCATACCGTTAATGATGCTTCCAAAACTAGTGCTGCTGGGTTTGACTGTCCAAGGGGGTAAATATTCAGCATTGAGACTATTTAATAAAAAGAGAAATTCATCCTTTGACTACAGCTGAAGAACATTCATATGAGCTCTGCAACAGATCAAATATTGGTGCAAGAATGTAGTTTCCAAAATTTGAAAGGTAACAGCCTTTAGACAGGGTAAAAACTGTCACTGCACAAATGGGCAGTATTGCCTCACAGCCCAACTGGACTCAAAGTCCAATGCAGTTTTTTGACAAGACCCAGGATTCTATATGCTCATTTCAGAAAGTTACTATATACATACATACAATTCAGCAAGTAATTACTTTGTGCTGGCTATATGGAGCCAAGTTTCAGCTCCCTCATTCTGCAGCTAATTAGGATGAGGTTTCAGCACATCACCTCTACTATTTTAAATATAGGCTCAACCACTCCCATTCTGCAGCTGACACATGCACATGGCCTTGTGTTGGTAACTTAGGTATCCTGCAAAATATTTCTATCCCACTGTCCCAAGCTTTTGGGAAAAGACCATTGCTACCACCAGAAGCAAAACAAGAAAGACTCTGCAAGTTGCTGCTCTAGGTGGGCTTCCAGGACACTTCATTTTACGTGGATCTGGAGAAGTTTCCTGAATATAGCTGCCCAGAGAGTAGATAAATATAAACATACCAGGGTTTTGGTAATCGGCTCATGACTTCCAATACTTTATTTGTATTTCATTGAACTTTAAGGTCTATTTATAAATTATTTATCATACAGTTCCTAGAAGTCAGTTAATCTACTTCTGTTTCTAATAAAACAGAACAACTTAGTTCCATGAAAATACACATGAAAGGCTTGTCCTTTTTATATCTTTAAACAGCATTTTTCAGTACAAGACAGACTTTTGCTTAAAACTTCAGCTCAAAATCCAATCTCTGGAAGCTACTCGAGTAAGCACATTCCTCAACCCTATCAGGTCCCGTGGCATCCTGAGACTAACCAGCTACAGGCTGTGCAGCTTGCCTTTACTCTATATTCCCTATGCTCTTAATTATTCTCCCATCACACAAAAAACCCCAACACGAAGCTTGCACACTGGCTTATCATCACTCCCAGCAGCGCAAGACATACCTAAATCTTGGCATTTAAGGAGATCCCAATCTGGAAGAGAAAAGAAGGCGTGAGATAGCACCTTTAATATTCTAAGACACCTCCCCTAAAATTCTTAATTCAAACTTCAGCACCTCTATATAGATTTCAAGCACGTACATACAGCTGAATCAATACATGCAGGGAGTCTGGGCCATGCTCACATCCATTCAGCTTCAACCTTCAGAGTACTTGACAGCAAACTCCTTTCCTGTTCTCCACTTTGCAGAACAATAAATAGGTTGGTATCATTTCCTTTGCCTCTGCCCCTTCAAATAACAGACTTGTACTATTTTGGAAATTTGTGTAATTTACTCAGCATGCTCATTTGCCACTCTTCCAATGAGGGAAGGACTGTAATTGGAGTAGACACTCTGAAGTGTCAAAAAGCACTAAAAAATAAAGCAGCAGTTTAGAGTACGTCTCCAGTGATGCACTGGAAGAGAAGCAGACAATGCCAAGCAGTCATGGGAAAGTAACATGTATGAATGCATTTACACAGCTCGGCATTCAGACTTTCCATGAAACAGCATCACCAGTACTTTTTCTGCTTCCATTTCCCGCACGATCTTCATCAAAAGCTACTGCTAATAGGTTAGCCAAAGCTTCATCTCCCATTCAAGCCCCCAAGCACTGCTACACACCACAGGCTTGCTTCTAAAGTCTTACACTGCAAATAAGTGAGAAAGTTCAAATGCCAGGGTACTGTCAGATCACATACATTCAGTGCAAGAATAAAGCTCAAAATTGGAAGCGCTAAGCTCTCTTCTAGTCCTATCCAAAGGCCACATGACTTCCTGTATCAAAGCAGAAGTGTCACCAAAAGGTCACTATTCAAGTATTACTTGTAGGACAGGAGGTACAACATGCTGCAGACATGTGGCAAGGACAAGCAATACTCCCCTTGCCTTCAGAACTGGGCAGCTTGACCACCAGAGAAGTAAAACAAGCAAAAAATTGGCTCCAGCTGAAATGTTTTAAAGAGAAGGCAGACAACTCTTCATTCCAACTGCAGCTGGACTCAGGTTTGCCATCTGCCATCACACCCAGTCCACCCCAAGAGGCTTCAGGATCCTTGCCCACCTGTCCTGGGCTGAATTTATGCCGCAGTAAGCTAAGATCCAAAAATGTTACACTTACCTCGAAAGAGTAAGCCTATGCTCCAGTCTGCGGGTTTCTAGAATTGGAAGAATCTATATGGAGTTTTAACCACCAAATCTGAGTGTCTAAGAAGCCTTTATGAGATCTACTGCACCCCACCCCACCCCCTCCCCAACACTCCAAAAGGCTATTTAGTACAAAAATTGGAAACTACAATTTGCATTACATATCCTGCTAGGCAGGAACCACCCCTAAATTAAATACAGTGGGACTTTAGCCCTGACAGTACAAGGTGTTTCCCTAGAACTGCACTGATTAAACAGTCTGCAGACAACAGACCTCCAAGTCCTTTTTAGCAGACGTCACACTGCACAACATAAAGCAGCAGGCAATTGGCCAAAAATGGTTAGCAAAAAGGATTCCTTAAACCTCCAGCATCCAAATATAGCCCTAGCTGGTCACATGGGCTGCCATACAGTAAGTGCTCCTCACTTTACCTACCCTTTGATTAAACAGTTTGAGCTAAAAAGCGTGTACTTAGAATAGCATTTCAGTTTCCAGCCCAATTCCATGAACCGTATAATCTTGCTGTACCTTTCACATTCAGACTGGCAGAAAGGAAAAGTTGATTCAGGTTTCTAGTGAGCCCAAGGGGGATCATTAGCTACACAAAGCTGACAGAATATGAGACCTCTAACATATATGCGTATACACACATATTTATGTGTGTGTATATAGAGATATATAAAAAATATAATAACAAAAGCAATATATATGCCATACAATGCAGCTTCTGTAAAGTACTTCATTGCTAACATACTCTATGGCACATACTGTTTTTCAGTTTTATATAAATTGTCATACTTTACTCTATCTGACCTCTAGCAATATGTTTTTTCATATTACTCTCATTATGATGAAAGCTGATCAGCTGATTACATCCACCTCACAAGAGCTCCACAGCTTAGTTTACACACCAAGAAACTCTGCAAAATTTCTGAAGAAAGGTAGGCCAGCTATTGTACCATTGCCAGATGTCAACTTGAAATGAAAGAAGTTGAGCTTGGCCCTTCCTTTCTCAGCCCTTAAAGCCACTGTCCAAGTTAAGTATTGCGCAGGTGTCAAATAAGTTTACATTGTAAAACCTTGCAACTGCACTAATAAATACAAGTGTCACTCATCCTTCCAAAGCCTTCCCTCCAACATCAGTGAGAATGAAGTCTTGCAGTACTCACTCACAACAAACTTTGTGATCTTTGAGTAGCAGAGGCTTGAAGTTGTAGCTATTACTCAACTGAAGCTGGAAGTCTGAGGTTCCTAAAGAGGAAAACAGCCCAGCACCAGAGGCAAGGCCTAAACCCTGAATTAGCACACTGCATCGTGTTACAGCAGGGCTCTGTGGCATAGACTTTTGCTAGAAGCATGGAGCCTTTTCTCAAACTCAAGCCCCCAGCTAAACTATCATATTCTGTTACACACTTAAAAGAAAGCACAATTAGGCACAGCATCGAGCGCACTCACATACCCACCACCGGCTCAGCTGCACCGAGCACCAGTTAGTTTCACATTTATGCCGGCAGCCAGGCCGGCCTCACTGCACCGAAATAACCCTCAGTACCCAGATGTTGCGCTATTTTTACCCTGGAAAAGAAAAAAAGGACACCCAACAAAACTTCAGAGCGGGAGGCCACGACAGCAGAGACTTTATTCCGAGGCTGCAGCGCAGGTTTCGGCGCTCGGCAGAGCCGGGGCTCGCCAACCCCGCAGTGACGTGTCCACCTGAGGCTCCGGGGCCGCCGCCGCCGCCGGAGACAAAGTTCTGTAGTGCACTGACTGCTATCGTACCCAGAGTCGGAGTGTCACAGAACTTTGCTTCCGGAGGCTCCAGTCCTCCGCCGGTACCGGCGCCGGGGCCGCCCGCCAGCACAAGTTTCCCTGCCTGGGAAGGGAAGGCGCACACGGTTAGAGGTGGGGAAGGGAGCCCCCTCCTCCTCCGCGGCTCGGCGGGAGACCCGCTGCCCGGGGAAGAGGCAGGAGGCGAAGAGAT
>VZRR01009656.1:43500-101638 GCA_013398015.1 Oreocharis arfaki
TCGGTGCGCATCCCCCCTGCCGCCTGCGGGCCCGCGGCGTTACTGCCCCGAGCGGGTCCTGTCCGCGCCCGGCCCCGGCCTCGGCCGCCACCCCCGTCCCGCCTCCCGCAGCCCCCCGGGGAGGATTCAGGGTAACCTCGTGGCGGAGGTGCTGCCCCTGAGCGCCGGGTGCCGCGGTACCTCGGCTCCGCGGGTACTTCAGGTGTCCAGCCTTCCTCCCGAGAGAGCAGCCGGGGCTGTGCGGTGCTGGCTGTGAGCAGGAGAATCCTCGGGTGTCTCCAGTTCCCGCTTGACATTTGAAGGACTTTTGAAAGAGTGTAGCAACTTTTACTGAAGAGTGTGTTCCCTCTCCCCGAAGTAAGAGTTGAGGGCATCTGTTGTCTGAAAACAGTGTTTTCTGCGCTCTTTTGAAGGTGTCAGGACTTGACTAGTTCTCTGTGGAACTCATTGTATACTAATAGTACAAAATTACCTAAACAAAGCTTTGAAAATAAATCCTGCAATTGTTTGCATCTCTTACATTGAATTGAAGTCACAGAACTTAACTGTCCGGCTTGTTCACTAGGCTCAGATGGAGCTGCTAACGCCACCAACAGTTTCAAATACTGATCCAGGTCTCCTCCAGCCATAGAAGCCTCGACAGTAAAAAATGCTCTTTCTGTACTTGAGGCACTGGAGTAGTTCCAAGAGAACCGTTCACCGATATGAGCTGTGTGTGCATGCAGGTGTTCATGGAAGGAGACGTGCTGGCCCTGTCCTGCAGCAGCATCACTGCGCCGTGAGCTCTAGTGTTTACATGGTCCTTGTCATTGCAGGATCACAGCGATACCTGTTAACCCAAACCTGTGGCCGTCATTTCAGTCTCTGAAAGAGAAACAAACTGAAAAATGCTTTGAAATTAGATTTTGTCTCTTTTAGTTCCTTTGTCTGCAGAAACAGAAAGGGCAAGCCTTTCCTTAGCCTTTCTGTTCTGTTTAAGAAACATGTTCCTCCCTCCTTGTCTGCACCTTCACTGTGCTGTTCAGTCATCAGCCCTATTCTGTCTTGCTGCAGCTTGTCATGTGTGATAGTACTTCCCATCTTCCTCTTGCCCCTCTACCCCTGCTCCCTCCACATACACCCTCTCTGCTAGGCCATGGAGTAGGCCCCAGCTATGCCTCTGCTACTTAGCTGTGTGTACGGGAATATTGATTTGACAGTGTGTATGCTCTGTAAAAAAATCAATATTTCAGTAGATTGAGCGGAGTGTGCAGCAGTGTAATGGAGCCCAGCCTGCTAATGTAATGTGCAGGGGTCCTCATTCAGAGATTGAGGTCAGTCAGAAAATGGAAATGTGTTTTCTTATTTTATTGTGTGCTTCAGATATAATGTAGGTGTTTATGTTCTAGTGTTTAACTTAAAGCACGCAGTTACTTTCGAGTCATATCCAACAGAAGGTCACATATTGCAGGTGACATGCACAAAAAAGCATGCCACAGATATACAATCCATTTTTTTAAAGCTTAGTAAATCCCCTCTTACCCTTATCCATCATATATCTATCAAACAACAGCTGTGAGGGAAAATGCTTAATTTTTGTTTCTGCAAATAAAAATAATGTTTCGTTGTTTGGTGCAAACTTGGCTTCTGATTATGTAATGAAACATGCAGTACTTTAACAAACTCCAACATAGCGACACATATCGAAGAGTATCATAAAATGAGCACAAGAGAAAAGAATGAGGGAGGAGAAATAACCAATGTATGACACAGAACCAGAGTAAAAGCTCCCATTGATTTTAGTGGACCTGGGATTTCAGCCAGAATGTTCTCCATGATACATTTTCCACTTTTTAAACCATTGCATCATGCCTTAAAATGTAGCAAAAGTAATTCGTAAAATGACATGAGAAACCACAGCATTCTCAGGCTCAGAGTCAAGATTAGTGTAAGCTAACTATTGTTGCGCAGCTCTGGGGACACTTGATACGGTTTTATCTTTACTTAATAATTTTATCTGCTGGTTTTGTCGGAGGCTATTTCTCACCCACCAAAATCTCTCACTGCAGGAGTGAGTACAGATCTGTACAGCAGGCAGCAGAGTTTTATGTTTGTGAATGTTACAATGCTTTGTGCTGAATATAACATACATTTCAAGATGCTACGGGGGCCCTCATGTTCGGTAAAAAAAGGCAAAGCTATTTATTCTTTCGTCACTCACGTTCTTAATTTGAGACTGATTTGGCAGTCGTGGCTGGGGAGGCACACAGGGCTGGAGCAGTAACATCTTTCAATTACAACTCTGGTTTAGGACATGACTCATGGAGAAAGCTTCCCAACGTTAAATGCTGCTACCTACAAATGCACACGACACTGGGGTTTCTCAGAAGGCAATTGATATTCTTCAGTCACTGAACACAGGTTTCTCAGATATGTTCTACTGTTCTGAAGGAGTGTTTGTTTGTGTATTAACAGCTGCTGGAAACCTATGCACTCACCACGCTTAAAAACATACCTCAAGACGTGCAATATGTCCTAAAATATTTTAGGTGTAGTTTAAAAAATAGTACTGTAATAACATAAAATGTAAAAATATATTAAAACCACTATGATACAATGTTTTACTTAATGCTAGAATGGTTTTCACAGTACAAGTATGGTAAACTGCAATGGAAGTATTATTCCAATTTAAATTATAAGATAAATCTCATAGCTGAAGATTAAGAAATAATAATTAGTCTTGCGCTTTACTTTGAGAGTCCATCTGTTTTGGCAGCGTGCTTCCAACTAAGAAGATTCAAGAAGGTGGTTACTGTGTGAGACAGACAAAAGTACGTGATACAGAGGACCAAGATGTGATGTTTTGTAAAGTAAAGCTGAACAATATTTCGCAAAATGTTCTTTTAAAAGGTGAGAGACTTTTATGATAGAATTTATTTTTCTGAACTGAATACTCTGTCTTTCAAGGGTCTTCCTCTGCCAGCTTTGTGAAATAGTAAATTGAGGGTGGGGTTTTGTGGTTTTTGTTTTGGTTTGGTTCTTTTGGTTGGTTGATTTTTTTGGGTTTTTTTTTTTCACTTTGAAGAAATTAGTACATTATAAGAATTGGTATTTAAATCTAATTGAAAACTGGAGTTATGCTGGATGGAAAATTAATTTTCTCATTAGTTGGAGAACTTTTATGATATTCGTACAATAAGTACTCAGCCAAAAGCATCAATCAATATTACAGAATGTTTTAAAACAAATGTAAACAATTTCTATTATGACAATTTGTACCATTACTTATTGATAGAAGAAAAATGATACATGGAATCTCAGTGGCATATAATTCTAATTCTTAGTTGGTTATTTTCTGAGATTGCTCTTCATTAAATATGATTTGTATTATATCTGTGTAATTCTGGTCTTCATTTCTATAATAAATGTGCATTAAAACTGCATTATAATGTCCTAATTGTGAAATTGCCATTGAGTAAATTAAGGTTATGAGTATTGTAATGCAATATTTTACTGAATGTTTTATTTCCTAGTGCTTAGATTTCCTTGCATATTGGAATCATAAAATTAATTGCTAAAGTTAATAAATAATGACAGATAGTCTAAGTCAGTGGTAAGTCAGAGAAGAATCCAGGTTTCCTGAATTCCTATTCTCTCTCTAAAGAATAAACAAAGTTGATACTTCTTTCTGAAATTGTAGAGATGCACAACTGATATAAACATAGTTTTAGTAGAACCTAAACATTACTAAAACAAGACAAGATCAAGTGTCAAATCAAAACTTGAAAATATAAGGACATAATGTAATGAACTTTCATTTGAGGCCAGTAGAAATCTTTCTATTGACTTTAATAAAACTGTTATCAATTCATAATGTGCTGGCATCAAGTGTATGAATAGCTCCATTAGTTAAGTAGCTAAAGCTCATAACAGCTTATACATTAGTAATTTGCAGAATCAAACCCTACATGTCTCCTAAAAAACCTGCAAAGAGTCAGAAGGGCTCCATTTACATTATAGATCCCAAACAGAGTGACTCTGTCATCCTCATTTTAAAGAAGATATGAAAGGATCTGCAAGGCGATCACTGCTGGGTTAGTGTAACACTATCTGCAAAATATTAATGTTTTGGAAAACAATGGGCGTTTCAAAATGTGCTTTTGTTGAGCATTAAAATGAAATTAGAACCTTTCTGAAAAAAAAAGCCAAACAGGAATGAAGAGACAGAAGCCAGTAAGAACACTCCTTTTGACCCTGTCTGTCGATGTCCAACTTTGCATAGCTGGCCCAGAAAGAGACTAATGCAGAATCAGTGGGGTTTGAACCTCTCTTGCCCATTTCCTCCAGGGAATGCCTGAGCACTAAGCAGCCATCTGCTTTGAGGAAAAGAAGGGAAAGTTTGTCCTTCTCTTTTTTTTTTTTTCCTTTCCTTCCAGAAATTCACTTCTGAATCTGAGAAGCCTTCTTACTGGAACAAACGCTTTTCCACAAAAAGGTTCCATTTCAGCAAGTCAGCATTTTTGGATACAAACAAATATACTGTGGGAAAATTCCCACCAAGCTTTACTTTGGAGTCTTTCAGAAAAAATCGTGCAAGGGAGAATTACAGGAATGGCATTTGCAAAGGCATACACATATGGTCCTCTATTGAGTTCAAACAGTGAAATGGCAATATCTAGGACAAAGACTTGAAGGCATTTAACCTTTCATTTTTGGAGCAGTAGAAATCTCTGATACAAGAAAATCAGCCAGAGATAAATAAACAACTGAATTCTGTACCACCCATCACAAGCCACAATTTATTCAGCTTATAAAAAATGTCATGGGGATTGTGTTGAAGCTCGTCAGCAGAGTCTGCAGGACCAGGACTGAGAAGGAGCAACCAAGAGGTTATTGACGTAACAGGCCCGAGTGTCTTGAACGGTGTGTCCCAGAAATGGAAACCAAGGGTCATACTGCTCAAACTGGCCGGCAGCTGCTTGTGTAAGTAGTCTCACTGAATTCAAACCTGCCTTGGAAAGGCACTTAACAATCTTCTGGCTGCAACAATGTGAAAAGAAGGTAAATAACTGGAATAAGAACTGTGCAGGCTGTAGTCAAATGCTCCTTGCAGAAATGGCTGGGATGGTCATGAAGTTACCTACTTCTTCCATCTGCCCTACGCTGGCAGTTCAAGATAAACCAGTTGCTTTCACAGTGATGGAAAAGCCCTTGCACAGGGTATTCCTGTGGTGAGAGCTGTAAAGGTGTGCACCATCACTGCCATTTCTCTGGTCTGTGGCCTCAGTGTTCGAGTGCTACATTTTCTCACAGAATCATAGAATATCCTGAGTTGGAAGGGACCCACAAAGATCATGGAGTCCAACTCCTGGTCCTGGACAGGACACCCTAAGAGTCACACCATGTGCCTGAGAGCATTGTCCAAATGCTTCTTGAACTCTGTCAGGCTGGGTTGACTGGCTGGTGACCATTTCCCTGAGGAGCCTGTTCCAGTTCCCAACCACTGTCTGAAGAACCTTGTCCTAATATCCACACTCAAGCTCCTCAAGCCTAGCAAATCTCAACTGGTGAGCAAGGTTGAGGAAAAGAATTCATGTGGCAAAACTTAATGAGTAAATGTCAGTAATGTAACTTGCAACTGCAGACTAGTTGAGAGTGCAAAGAACATTAAAAAAAAGTAATCCTGTCCTCCCTGCACACTCATTTTCTCTGGGTAAAAGTAATGTCATTTACAGATACTAGTCTTGTGGGGAAGTTTTTTAAGTATTTGAGAAATGAAAACTATTCTTACATACTGAATAACCGAAGAAGATAGAGGGTGGTGGAAAAAACATATGTGACAGTTGTGTTGTGTGACAGTTTTTCTTATGCTCCTCCAAACCATTTGCCTGGCAAATCCCTTCTTTTTTTTAGGTTTTCCTTAACTTTTAAGGTCTTAAGCACAGCTTACCCCTCAAAGAACAAGCATACCAAATAATATGCAGTGAACATTAAAAATCAGAATATCTCTACAGCATTTATTTCCTTTCTGTTATCTGCATCAAAGCATGAATTTGGGGAAGGTATGGTTATTCAGGGTAAAGAAACAGAATCTTTAGCAGAAGACCCCTTTCCTCAGTCTCCTTAAACACATAAATCATGAATTCTCAAACAATCCTCTGACACAGGATTTCATTTGATTAGAAAAAACCTGCTCTAATGGAAAGGTTTTAGTTAGCTTGGGATGAAAGAGATGCCATGCTTCCTGGTGAATTCTGGAGCTGTGGGTCTTCCTGGGCCATACCATTTCTAGCTCCCCTGGAGACGGTCGCAGTGCTGAACAACTCGGCAGCTTTGGTATTCATCCAAGATGCAGCGTGACTGCTCCAGAAGGTACTCAGCTCCACAATCATATTTAAAACATCAGCTTCTGTCTCTGAGGTAGCAGGCTGGGTATGATGAGTCGGAATCCCACTGAACGAAGCATCATGCAACCATCCTTCAGAGGCCATCTGTACCTCCTCCAGAACACTATGGCTTTTCATAGCAGTCGTGGAAGAAGAAATGCACTCACCACACCTCCTGGGAATTTCTGAAGAATGCAGTTCAAAAGTTCCCTCTTTCACTATTTCCTTATTCTAAAGCAGGGAAAGTATCTTTGTCCTGTCCAGATCTTGAAGAGGTGAAATGGAGTTTGGCACCTTAATTTCCAAACATTAACGGTCACTTAGACTTTCACTTCTGCTCAAATCTGATTTATGACTCTCACCTTGCAGGACATTTAATTCAAATCACCATCCGCTAAGGTCCACAGGAAGGATCTTCAGGCCAAACCATTACAGCAGCCCGTTTCTCTTCTGGCTTTTCTACACCACCAGGAAATGTCAGTGAATGCCAAACTTTTGCAACTGCAAACAAAGGGAAATGGATATTCATCTCTACCATTACTTTCATAATTAGTTGAACAGGGAAAAAACAATCTTACCAGGAAATCCTCACAAGTCTGAACTACATCTGTCAGCCCTGTGCTTGCCAGTTCTTCTGATGAACCACAGGAAATATATTCCAACTCCAGCACAGATTGTTCAGAGGAGACAAGACAGGCTCATTAGCACTGTAACCTACAGGCAGTAGACAGACACAAAAAGCCTTCAGCCTTTGGATAGGGTAGAGCAGATGCAACCACGTGGGCTTGCCTGACGCAACTGGATTATGTATTCATATTTATGTCGATCATATAACCCCGACGGTGGCTCTTTATCAATGCTCATGTGACCTCGACAGAGCGGGCTCTTAGATCCCAGGCTCACGTGCCTGAGAAACCTGGAGAGTGCAGGTTCCCCTGCATGCAACTTCCCAAAGAACTGTATTTCTTCCATGCTGGAGGGTAACTCTGCAGTAAAACTACTAATTGATGCAGTCATCAGTTATTAATAGAGTCACTTGAAAGAGTGCTGTAGTTGCTGTGCAGGACTTCCTAGGCACAGTAAGTCACGATACGAGTATGTGACTTTTTGATTTTGCCAAAGCTTGCTGTAAAACACTCCGTGAAATGTATTAAAATAAATAATCTGAATAACTGAACAATGTATTTAAAATTAAATACATCAGAAAGTAAATGAGGCATATTTCATGGGTCTGGATGTTTCTGTTCCCTCTAGCTAAATTCCATATCATTAAATGGAGAATTTCACTAGGCTTATTAGGTTGTTGTCTATAAAACTTCGAGGAAATTTATACATGCCCCACTCACTCAGCTGCTTTCAAATAAAGGCACTAGAAGCTTTTCGACTAAAGGTTTTTTTTCTCATTGAAATCCACAGAAAATTTTCTGTTAGTTTCATCAAATGAAGGAGGCAATCTTTTAAAAAGTTTCCTTTTGAAACAGATTGCTTGGAGTGCATTACTGTAAGAAAAACATTGCTCTTTAGATCCCACCATGGCACTCTCCTAATTTTATGAGATTAGGAATAGCCTGTCAAAATTCTGAAACACAGGGGGGTCCTAATCATGAGCAGCTTGTTCCAGCTAGAATCATATTTCCTATGCTGCAGGACGGCAGTGGGCAAAGTGCTTCATTTGCACCTCATAGAAATGTGCTTTTCCTCCCCAATTTCTCAGCAGAATGCAACAGGACACTTCCTCTGGCCCTTAGCAACAGCCCTTAGCAAGGGCCGACAGAGAAGTACAAGCAGCAAAGCCAGGACTAGCAAAGAGCCATTGATTCATGAATGAAAGAGAACATTTTCTGAAATAAAAAAAATCATGCAGTCACAATAACTCTAGGACAAGTCTAACTTTAGTGACTAGAAGCAAAAAGAGCAGGCAGCTTGAATTGACATTGATCTTGCTGGCATTCCAAGGGTAATATTTTCATTATGATAAAATGTTCTTTAACAATCTCTCCGGTGAATTGGGCACAAACATGCTTTTCTTCTACATCGGTCCTGCCTATCTTCCTGTTCCACCTATTTTTATACTACTAAAAAATATTTGTTTAGGCAATGCAAACAAAATCCCCCCTTCCATGTGTTTAAGTTCCCTTGCCGTTTATGCTATACTGTAGTGCAAGACCAGCAAGACAGATGATAATTTAGTTTCAAATGAATTTTTTTGTCTCCTTTTCGGTCTCCCCTCAGAAAAGGAATAATAAAACTTGCCCAAAATGCTAGTAAACATGTAGGACCTGGACGAAAGTTCTACAGCACTCCTTCCCAACAAACACACCAGCAGAAGAGCATGCACACATACATAAATAAAAACATATTTATGTAGGTGGACAGGCAAGTGTGTTTTGTTCAGAGAAATATTATTGTGTGCGATAACATAAAGTAATCAACACAGAGTTGTATATTATATATAATATATGTATATAAAATTTCTTCAACCATTTTTAAACTTTGATTCCCAAAAGACAACAGGTGAAAAGATGCGATTCAAATAATAACTATGAATCTTCATCTTGCATAAATTTCCATGGTTTTCTTTGCCCATCTTAATCAGGCAATAATTTGTCTAATTAACATTTTTCATAGGAGGGAAATAGTTTGTGTGCTTTTCAACACTGCTCCAAAAATATATAGCAGTATTACGTGACAAAATGCATTGGTAGCAGATATATGACTATTGCTTGTTATTATAAAGCATCAGCTGTGCATTCATGGGCTGCACAGAAGACAGTCTCAGACTGAAGTCCTGTAGAGTTTCTGTGAAGATTTATGTGATTTTTTTTTTCTGCAGCTTATGATGTGGCAGAATGACCAATTTATGATGTGGGTGGAACTTTGTTCAGCACATGAAAATGCCTCCGCTCTCCAGATTATGCTCTCCTGTGGTAGGCAGTAATGCTTTCTGCCCTCCATATGGCCACCATGTGCCAGCAGACACCAAATTGGTATGTGGGTTAAATGTAAAATAACCACAAGAGCTCCTGAGTCAATAATTACAAAGCTCCTTTTGATATGGTTAGTGTATCATTATCTGTACTGTGCAATAATAAAACAGAGCTCATGTTGTCCCTCTCTTCTCCTTCAGTAGCTGGGGAGCTCATTGCAGAACTATCACACACAACTGATGTTCACAAAATGCTTTTCGGAATTGTCATGGCAGCAGCAAAGAGCACACAAAAATCACAGTTCTAATTAGGCATTAGCTTGAATAAAATGCTGGAGAGGACAAAAAAAGAGGCTTATTCTGTGCATTCACTAAAGACATGTATCTTGCATCCTTGTCTGAGCTGCTCAGGCTCTGGGGTAGATCAGCTGGTTTGGAGGGCATCTCAGATGTTAAAGAAGTCCCTCTGTCCATTTGAAGCCTAAATTATCAAGTTTTAGCACTCTGTTCTTGTGTGTACAAGGAACACACGGCTCTATAAACACTGCTAGTTCCCACTTTCATCCAGGTGCAGTTCAAGGCTTGGATGTGAGTTATTTTATAATTTTGGCCTTGCAACAAGTATTTTAAAAACTAGTCCCTGTGGTTTTACCCAGCAGCTGAGATAAACTGGGATTCAGAAGCACACGCTTCCTGGATATGCTTATCTATAGTCTTAGGAGGGGTTGTTCTCAGTAAAGAGCTCATGACTATTGCTTTGCTTTGGTGCACTAGATCCCAACATTTTTGCAAGGGTTTTTTTAAGACTTGAGATTTTTTTAAAGGTAGAATTTAGTCAGAGGGATTTGTTGAAGAGGGAGGGCTTAAACTGTTTTTTCTCTTGCACTTGACAAATGCGGACTATTACTTGTCATAGTTCATAGTGGTATTTTATGTGTGATTTTGAGTGACCTGCTGTGTTAAATGAAAACAAATAGGACTTGTCACTCATTTGTCTTCTGAAAATGTCACTCAGAACATTCTAGCTGCCTGGTCCAGGATGGGTTTCCTACTCATCTCCTTGCTACATCTATAAAGCAGTAGATGAGCACAAATCTGTCTCTATCTGAAAATGTACAAACATTCCCATTAATCAGGACTAGAGAAGTTGGTGCACATATAAAATCCAGTTTGAAAGCAACTCACATGAACAGCAAATAGGATTTTCAGTTTGTTGCCTATCTGTCATTTATAACAACTGACAGTGTTCCAATGATCTTTAGCTTTTTACTCCTTATAGTGTGTGGAGAGTATTATCATGTCATTAATTATGCTGAATTAATTATTCATTACGTTGAATTAAATAATATAAGTATGTCTGGGGTATACAAAGGAAAGCTATGTGTATTTATAGATGTGTGCAGGGCTGGGCTCTGAGAGATGTGCCCTTAATGCTCTCTAAAGGGCCATCATCTTTTCAGTGCTTTTGGTGTTATTTTCTGATCAAGGACTTGCAAGGACTCCCTGTGATCAAGGGAGTGAAAGACCTCTCCATGGCATCTTCTCCAGCTGTGATGTCCACCTAGGCTGCACGTTGTGGGCACTGTAAAACCAACAACACGACGCTTCATTGACAGCCGTGTCACACGTCAGGGGAGGCTGCAACTCCTCACATTTTGTATGAACAATTCCAGCTCAACTTTAATCTTTATTAAGATTGTCAGGCAACACTTGCAAAAAAACCCTAAAACAACCAAACAACTTTCTGCTTTACATTGGTAATCTTCTTTTAATGACAGTTGTATTTGTATATTTGTAACTAAAATGCTAGCCATGTCATTTCTACCCTTTTCTATCAATTTTTTTTCCCAATCTGTTATAAACCAGTCACTGGTTTCCTGACCCAGACAGCTCCCACGGGTATCAAACACCCTCTAAGTACTAGATTTTTGGACTGGCTTTCTGATTTGGCTGACAGACATGCGAAATCACACACAGGGAAACTGCTCCAAACCAGGTTGGCAGAGACTGAAAGCTACTACTATCTGGAGTCTGTCCAGAGATAGATGGGAATTACAGTAATTTAGTAGTCTCAGTCAAGTTCCTGGCTGACCAGAATCTGCATCACAAAGCCGCCACTATATCCTTCACTTGGCAGTAATTAGTACTTTGTTAACAACCTTCATAGGGAAATGGTTAGCAAAAAGCAAAGACCAGAGATCGAGTGGTGGGGCCAACAGCTGAATATCCAAAATAGCTACATGCAGTATCAGGAAGATGTTGAATAAAGAGGAAAACTCACAGTCTTCATATATACAAACCCATGACATCATAGGGGCCATGAAGTCCTGATGGAACAAATCAGGGAACTGGAATAGGGACACAGATACAGCTTTTTTTTTTTCCAAGAAAATAGACAGGACAAGGCATTTAGACATGTATACTTGTTCTCCATTTCAGTGAGAGCTAAGAAGATGACTTCTTGACTGCCTTTGAGTGAAAATTAGGAGAGAAAAGAAAAAAAATGTATGTCTTGTTGGATATGTTTTGGAGAAAACTAAATCATGGAGAAGAAGTAAGACATGAGGGTCTTTTTGCTTGAGCAACTCATAGAGATGTTCAAGAGTCAACCTTGTCCCTACAAGGCACTTCAAACAGTATCATATCCTCTGAAAAGCTATAGAGGAGGACACAGACAGTTGTCAGAGACTTGGAATACACTGAGGGCAGGTCTTCCCTCGGAAGGTGTGGTGTGAAAAGACATAATGTTTGGGGAGATAGCTGAACTGAATTTGTTTCAGCTAATGGTGAAGGGTTGCTTTAGAGGGTGGAAGGTAGTCTGGTGGAAGAAAGCAAGTATGAAATGACAGACCACTATTTTAGGAATAGCCTCACTATTAAGGATGAACTACATAAGAGCAGATTTCTAAAAATTCATAAGCTGGTGTAAAGGCCTCTTGAGAAGATAATTGAAAGGATAAAAGGGATGGGGACCACTGCCAGATACTGAAAAAAAACCCATATTAAAGGTTCTTCAATGAGCTGTTCAGATACAAAAGGAAAAGAAAGCACAACTGCAGGTTGATATGGTATTCTAAGGCATTCTTTAGGCACTTGGAAATCAAAGCCCTATAGAAATCCTGGAAAACCAGGACACCTCTCTGTGTCTGACTATATAATATGTGAGGACAAAGCAAAACGTTTGGGCATACAAAGAGTTACAAATAGTAGGAGGCATAAAAGGCAACCAGAAAATGTTACCAGAACGTAAGATGACAAAAGAAGTACAGCTATATAGCAGAGAGAGCAAATAACAGACTGCACAACAGAGGCCAAAGTATCCATTGTTTCAGCCTTCACTAAAGAAGCTTGTTATGCACAATGCCTAATAAAATTAGTTTAAACAAAAGAATACAGGGTCAGGCCAGGGCAGAGAAGGAACAGTTAGAAATGCTTATCTAAAGCAATATTCAAGGCCTGACCACATTCACCAAGAAGTACTGAAGGAACAAGTCACAGTAATGTCTGAGCCATTAGAACTTGCCTGGGAGTATGTTGGCCTGAGGAACAAGGGGGCAATTTAGGATAGAATAGAATAGATATAAGTATAAGTATAAGTATAAATAGAAATAGAAATGGAAATAGAAATAGAAATAGAAATAGAAATAGAAATAGAAATAGAAATAGAAATAGAAATATAGTACAATACCTGTCTGTTGAAAGGGGAGAGGAATTATAGAACAGCCAGCCTGTCTCTTTCTGATGCCCAGAAAGAGACTCCAACAGCTCCATGTACAATATACTTACAAACATTTTGAGGAAAAGGTGTTAAAAACTAAAACCAAGTCACACCAAGTCAGATTGATTTCCTTCATTTCCCAGATAACTCACATTCATGGCATTCAATATGCTGTATCTTTATTTTAGCAAGGGTCTTGGCATGACCTTTTGTGACATCCAAATATTAACTTGTTAAGTGCAAGTAAAATTGCTGTCTAATGGAGTGCACACAAAAAATTGCAGGCACAGAGTTTTGTGACATTCGTTGGTGAAAGTGTAAGTGTGATCTCACCAGAAGATCTTGTACATATGCTTTCTACTTATGGATGATGTGGGTATTGGAACAGAGAACAGACCTACAAAATTTACTGGTGACAGAGAGGAATAGGGACGGGAGAGATTTCAGGTGCTTGGGAGACCAGGGTCTGAATTCAAAATAGTCTTCGCTCCAAATTAAACAAATGGAGTTCAGTAAAAACATATCTAAAGCACTATTCTTGGAGAGGGGAAAACAAATGAATACTTAAACAACAGGAAATGAATGCAATATTTTCAGAGGTACTGAGGGAAAAAAAGTCAAACTTATGACAGGTTTCAAACTCAGTGAACTAATAACATGGTACTGTTACGTGATTTAGGAGCTATACTGTGTGTAAGAAATGGGAATTGGGAAGTTTCAGGAGAAGTCCTGTTTACAGCTCCAGGCATGCTTAAAAACACAGGTGAACTAGAGAGAAGTAGACAGAATCAACAAAAGTGAAAGGAACATATGAAAAATGGTGGGAGGGACTGAGATGCCTCCTTCTCAACAGGAATGACAAGGAGCACAACATCAGACTTTCAGTGGATAAACTTGTCACAGGAAGGGTGGTGGTCCATTGGTAGTTGGTAGGACAAAAAGAAGTGAGTTTTGTTGGCAGCAAAGCAGATTTGGGACTTGTTAGTGAGGACAAAATTCTAGCTGTGAAGCCATTTGGGCAAATACATCAATAAATGCTGAGCAGTTCTCCCTCCCAGGAAAAGGACTGTGTTTTGAATATGTGTAGCAGCAAGAAGCCTACAATAAAACAATCCAGTGTAAACCAAATTTTTTTTGGAACCAGGCACCCACCCTGACTTCCCCAACTAATGGAAGGATTACTGGTAGCCTGTCTCGCATGTTTACTCAACACTATAATTATCGTTACCTACAGACTCACTGAGTTCTGATTTGCCCTCCACTGAATGATTGGTATCCTAGTAACACTTTTTTCTTTTTTTTATATCAGTTATTTTTATCTTCGCCTGATTTGTCAAAGCAAAGGCTGAGGACCTTTCATGCTGTGTAAAGTCTATGTTTTACCAAGACAGATAGTCTTTGTTATGCTCTTCAGGAGATCTTGGATCATACAACTTGTTATTCCAGTTCAGAGCAGTCACTTCACCCAGCTTTCCTTCTCCACAGTGGCTGCTGCCTTCACAGTATGGTCTTAATGAACGTAGAAATCAGACAACAAGGAAGATTGCTTCAGCTCAATTTTGCTTCCACTCCAAACCAATCTTGCTTCCTCCCCAGGCGCTCAATACAGTTAGGCCAGGTCAAAAAAATTGAGTCTTAATTAGAAAACTATCATTAGTCAAAGAACATGGTGATTTCTTCCCACACACACATCTACCATGATATAACAAAAGCCACCATTTCCAAGGCCTGTGACTCCCAAAATCCTCCTTTGTCTTAGGGAAAGAGGACCACTTGTTCTGCAGTGTCCCAGATCCCCTCTGAATACCACTCTCAGTTTTTATGATAAGAATTTGCTGCCTGGACCTTTGGCTTTGGAAGGTGTCTCTAGGACTGTCTCATATCCTTTTATCATGAAGGCCAATGATTAAACCAACTACCATTATCCCTTCATTGTGGGGATTGCTATCTTTAATAGTCTGTGTGGGAGTTAAGGTTGTTTGGAATCTCTCCCTGGCTGAAGGTGTCTGCAGGAGTGCAGGAATTACTGCAATGTGAGGTCACGGCCAAAATTTACCAGATAAATCATGGTGCAAGATGAGTGGAACTGCTCAAGCTCTAAGCTTTGCTGTGTTTTCCAGCTTTTACCCTCCCTTTTGGGTGCTCATGGGTTTGTTCACCCCAGAACACCCTGCCACACCATACTCCCATTTTTACCTGATTCACAACATTTCTGCATGGCTAAGGAATCGCTGACTACTGCATCATTAAAAGCACACGTTTCCTTGGTTATAGAGAGAGCCAATTTCTGCCTACGAAGTTCCTTAAATATACTTTTATCATATATGGTTTGAAAATATGTGTTGAGAACCAACACTACTAATATGTGGGTAAATTATAATGTATTGTTTGAATGTCTAGTCACAAGCATGGTTGCCCAAAATATCAAGACAATTCCTCTTTTCTGTGGATAAAGTCAAAACAGAAGGATCAAAATTTGATGGAAAAAGACACTCAAAAGTTTCAGACATGAATCCTGACACATTTTAGAGATTTCATATTTGTTGTTTGGCACTGTATCTTGAGTGAGACACTGAAAGTAGACTCTGCAGACTTTTCCAATAGTCATCTGTGTTGTGCTGTCCCTGATGTTTTCTACAATTTCATATGGCAGCATGTTAATAAAGATTGAGCATTGGCACTTCCATCACCCCTACTTTAAATGCATTTTTTTTTAATACAGGACCAAATAAGTCTGAGTGCAAGAAAGATATCAAGAAAAGACTTGAAATAAATGGAAGCTATCCAGATAGATGTCAAAGAAAAAGCAAATGGCACGGAAAAAATAATCTTATCCTGCCCATATCAGGTCTTAGAAACTAAATTTCTGTTTGCCACTTCAGCATAACTATGAGCAACTATATAATCATCTAGATTATCATTACTCATTTGTCTGCAGCACAGTCAGGGTGAATGATGGCAGCAGCAGAGGAAAGATGCCAATAAAGTCTGTAGTCTCATTGTGAAGTTATTTAGATATTGCACGTAGAAGATAAGGTACTCTCTGCTCAAAAAGCTGCATTTCTACTTTGCAGACATTAACAAAACAATGCAAAATCACAAAGGGGGATTGTATCCTCAAAACTTCATAGCAGACCACTAAAACTAGGGCAGTGCTGTGAACTGGGTTGCCTGTTAGTATGCTCCACAGCTGGGATTGTACGCATGGTGCTTGCAAACATCCAGTCTCAGAGCTGATACATCCCAGCACGGCTGCTATTGTGCTCCCATCCACAAAGGGGTGAGGAGGGTAAAGAAATCAAAGCAAAACAGAAGCTATAAAATTTTCTTTATAGAGTGCCTGAGAACACTGTATCTCTACTGAGGTGTAGAAGAAAAAAAGAAAACAAAAAAAAGAGAAAGAAGCAAACAACCTTGCACCCAGTTTAGAAAATAAAAAACTGTGAAAATTACTTGTTCTTATAGAGGTGACACACCAAGTTATTATGCTTTGTTAATTTATTTTAAACTTTGCTGTATGTAAAGGCTCTCACCTATTTCTCTTTTGTTTTGCTGTGAGGGCTTTTTTAATCAGAAAATAGTCATGCACTATAACAAATTGTAGAAAATGAAAGCCAGATGCCTTACATATTCTTTTGACTGTTATCTGCTTCCCTCCACCTATAGATTATAATTTTTCTTTACCCCAAGACAAGAACGTTTCCTAATCTTTCTCTTGGCCCCTAAACAAAGACAAAATTTGACTTGAACAAGGAAGGATTTATCAATTGTTAGAACCATATAATCAATAATTTTCAAAGGGAAAATGTTGATATCTGAACACTTGCCAAGCACCAATCTCTGGGAAAGAGGAAATTTGTGGACAATCATTGAGGGGTGGAGTGCACATCTGTCTTTGCACTAAGGACAACTGGTGAATAATGGTTCAATCCAGTATTTTTATTTTGCCATTAGTTAAAAAAAAAAAAAATTGCTCAGGGTTAAATTCTGATTCTTGTCATGCCAGTGGTGAAACTTCTTCTAAGCTGTATTTGGATAAGGGCTTCACCTGTGGCGTATCACAAGAGTGAATTACCTCTCAATGTGTTGTTTCCTGCAAACTGCCCAGACAAAAGGATATTATTCATTTAATGTGTATTCTTAACAAAGGGATGTCAGAGACTGCAACTTGTAGCCAGAGAACGAAAAGAGGAGGAAAACTTGACTACAAATTAGATATAAGTAGAGTCAGTTTTGTGGCAGTGAAATAATCCTGCTGGATGTGGAGATATTGCTGATGCCTGGGCAGCTTTGTTTCAACAGGAGACACAGCAGAAGAAGAGCAAAGGTAAGTTGCCCAAGTAATGCCCACTTCAAGTTCTGCAGTGGATCGTGGTACACTGGTCACTATTATCTCTACACTCAGAAAGCAAATGTACTTAGCACAGTCTGATACAAGTTTTGCTTCAATTGAATGACACCAGAAGCCTCGTGTCTGCAAACCCGTGGTCAAGAGTGGAACCAACACTGGAAAAAATACGTCATTTTCCCAGTTCTTTACTAACTGTGTAGTGTAATCTGATCACAGAAAGATGAAAAAGTTTATGTGACGTGTCATCATCAGAGGAAGACATAATTTTCGTTGTGTAACAGAGATGTTCCCTGACACTAAATAGCTACGTGTGGTTTTTTCCCTGGGCACCACGAAGGGAGAGACATGACTGTCTCAAAAGGAGGCTAAAAGGGATAATGGGGCCAGCCAAAATTAAATTCCCAGAAAAATACTGGAATTATCTACAAGCAGCTACAATAAAAAATTGAGATAAATAATAGCTGCCAGTGATTTTTTAAGGACAAAATAGGACCAAAGCAACTAAATTTTTGGTGGGGAGTAAGCCATGTGAATAGGGAGAAGGAATATCTCATGGCTTTAGTAAAAACTCCCTGAAAGGCCAGTTAAAAAAAAAGAACATGAACAAAACCAAAAAAACAAACTAACAAAACAAAAGAGAAAAATAAAAACCATCAACTAAAAAAAAGACAACAACAACAAAAAAAAAACTCGCCAAAGAGTGGGGACACAACTGGCCAGAACACTACACAGGAAGTATTTACTAGTTCTTCAGGGGGTCTTAAGGTACTTTTCATCATTTTTATTTTTCCACCTCACATTTTTATTTGTGAGGTGGAAAACAGTGCATGCATTAATATTATAGATGCACACCTGGGAGGCTGGAAGGAAGGAGAAGAACTGTAAAGGATCTCAGCAAACTAAAGAAATGACCTAGAAATAAGATGGAATTAAATAACAAGAGTTTGCAAAATGATGGAAAATGATTAGGGCAATAATGATTAACTGCACAAAGAAAGGATAAGGATTAACTGGGTAGGGAAGAATTCTGCAGAAAAGGATCTGAGGCTTGTTGCAGATCACAAGTTTAATAGGAGTCGACAGGGACCCAGGGTTATGAAAAAGATAAATATTACAGTGGGATGGATTAAGAGAATTATTGTCTGTAGGACATATATTCCACTCTATTCAGCATTAATAAAACCTCAGCTGGAGTTCTGTGTTCAGTTTTAGGAAATGAATTTCAAGAAAGGTATAGACCAATGGAGAAGAGTTGGGTTTGGAGATCTTAAAACTGGAGATGTTTCCTCTAGAGAAAAAAACTCTGAAGAACAAATTACCAGTCATGAAGTATTTTATAGAATACTACAAAAATGAACGGCATTATCTGTTTCCCATGTCCATGTAGGACAGGACAAGCAATAATGAGCTAAAAATGAAAGAAGAATTGAGCTAAACACTAGAAAAAATTTTTTCTAACTCTAAGGGTAGCTAAGTACTGAGCTGGAAGCTTTTAAGACTCATTTATGCAAACCACTGAGGCACAGGGATAAGAACTAAATGATTTTTACAGGTCCCTGCAAGCCTTATTGTCTGTGATGCTGTGTTCATTTGGAAATGCCTGAGCTATTGAGGTAATAGATACTATCAATACCTTGTAAAAAAATTCAGATATTTCATATTCATCTGAAAATGGTGTGTTCCGACATCTGGTTTTGTAATAGCTGCCGTAATAAATTTCACCTACTAGTGAAGTGATCACACATATTTCCCTTTGCCATACAAAGTAGCATTTTTTCAATATTATTTTCCAAGCCTTCATTTACGGCTGTATCTTCTGAAAGGACCTCACTTTCTAAAACCTGCAGATGCTTTCATTTTTCTGGCAGTTTTGAAGAAACCCCACTGAAACCCATTTAGTTTTAGAATGACAGAAAAAGCTAGAAATCTTTGCCTGCTACTTTAAGAAGGAAGTGGCTCATTATCTGAGGATAAATATACTAAATAATAATAAATGTACACATGTAAATACATATTTATTATATTTACAGTAATATTGTATACTTACACATGCAATAATACTGCAGCAGGCAGTGAAGAGAAGGACCTTTATATTTTATATTATCTGTGCTATCCCTTGCTAAGGCAAGCCAATTTTTTACAAAGCATTTTATAGCAGTTTTTAATGATTGCTGCATATAATGAATGGTTGCATATGGCTGGAGGGTAACATTAGCTCGACACACAGGGTGATGTGAGCAGCCCTTTCATGTTTTATGGGTTGCCTGTCATGCTGTTGCTCTTATATAGTTCTTTGAACAGAGTATATAAAGTACATATGCCAAGAAGAAGCTGTGTAGTCATTCCAAAAGAGCAAGGGGAAGGGCAGGAAGGAAATACCTGCCCGTTAGATGTATCAGAGGAAAATCACTACATTAATAGTGTATTCAAAGGCTAAAGGATGTTTGCAGCCAGCTATCTCCAAACTCTTGAAAAGCAACTCACACAAATGTCCCAGCAGAAGTGGGAAGTGAGGATCCTTTCTGCCAGCATTCCTGGTGTTACCCACATCAGTTTCAAACAGGTGTAAATCAGTGTCCAAGGGTAATTCTGATTTCTGTCAGTGTGGAGAAACAATGAGGACCATTCTTCTCTTCTAAGTCTTGCAGATCTAGTGATTGTCTGTAAGCATTACGAGGTACTCATAATAGTCTCACGGAAATGCGAGACTGTAGGGTTGTGTAAGCTGTTCATTTGGTTTGTGTTTCCCAATCTGCAGTGGAAGAAAAGGAGCACTAACAGCACAAGAGAGGTTTTTCTTTATGTGCCTGTACACACAGGTGCTGGGCCATCTTCAGACCATTGCAGCTACCTAACACAGGCACCATCACTGCCACGGGAGCTGAGTTCAAGGGAGCAAGGGGTGGTGAAAACCCTATGTACACCTGCCAGACTTGCCTTCCCTGCCCAGGCCGGCTGAACATCATCCTACATCCTTGCCTTTGTCACCAGCTTACTTGGTGCACTTTCTGCAGGAGCTGCAGGTGCTTTCTGCCGTGACAGCAGTGTGGGATAACACAGATACTGCCCAGCAGCAGTGTCAGCTCCTACCTCTCCCTTCACCACTGCCACTTTCTGTGGGTCCTATGCTGCACCCTCCCCATGGCACTACAACTGCCCCTAAAACTGGACTGGGGAACTCAGCTGGGTTAAAAATAACCTTTTCTTTTGCTGAGTTATTTTTAACTCGGATCAGTTCCCCGATCCGGGTCACCATGTAGCTGCATGAATAGTCATGCCAGGATGTGCCAGCATATTTGCAGAGTGGAAAAAAGTGATAGAGGATGGAAGGAGGGACTTTTATTGTGGGGAGAAATTACTAGGATCCTTCTCAGAGCTTTTCAGCAGGCACACTGTGTGTTCTCATCCAGGGTCTCCAGTGAGAACAGGGCCTGAGAGTCTTTGTGCTGCAGGATGAAGACACCTGGACAGTATCCATGGTGCAGTGTTTTGTGTTGCTGTTGTGGTTTGGGAAAGATGGATGGCAGGACCTCTTAGGCCATCAGGAATTTGGACAAAGTACCTTTGTCACCAGTTTTATCAGCTGCTTTGCTCATGTGGTGCATATGGGCTTCATAAAGAGCTGGTCATGTGCCAGTTTACAGTACGATTCTGTGAACTTTACAGAGCATGTGTATATGCTGATATCCTCTATAGTATCAAATATCAGATGTTAGAAGCTGCAACTCAAGTTTAAGTGTATAAGGTAACAGTTTAGATTAGATGAAAATGGAGTTGCCCCACAGGTGGGTTAGGTATGAGCTGAGCACAGGAGAGCTTGCTCTTCAGTTTTCCAGGCTGAAACAAGGCTGCCATGGGTAGTTGCCTATGTAGTCCAGAGCAGGGCATGCGAACTAGCCCACGTGGCAAGTGGAATATTTTGAGACTGTGTCAGTAGTAAATATGAACCAGGAAGTAGCATGCAAAGTAAATGACAGAAAAGAAAAATCAGCTCCTTGTCCACGTGTGGGAGTTGGTAGATGTAAGTCGGACTATCCAGGTGTGGTACAGCAGCCCAGGAGGGGAAAGTCCAAGGCACAGCAGCTACATGAGTGACCCATTCCCAGACCAGCCTCCCACAAACCCTCAGAAATCAGGTGCTGCTGGGAGATAGCAGCCCCAGTTCTGACAGAAAAAATACTCAAGTCTTCCAAGGAAACTGGAATAAGCAGTTGCCAAGATATGCACTTTTCACACTTTGACTGGAATAATATTTCACACCTGCCCTACCTACAGCCTTTCGTTTCTGATCTCATAACTAAAACTCTAGCCATAATTCTCCCTGAATAAACCATTTCATTCTTCTGCCATTAAGGTTGTTTGGAGCTGCAAAGTGAGACAAAATAAAGATGCTGCTACAGAAGTACCAGACTCATATAAAGTGATATGGCATCACCTCAAGGGGACTGCTTCTCAAGGCACGTTCAGGCCCAGGCACTTCTTACCGCACGCTGTGTTTTGGAAAAAAGTTCTTGCTGCCAAGTATGTCCTTTACCCCACCCCATTTCTTTCTACTGCAGAAAAATGAAATACCAAGCATAACTACAGACAAATCCCCAAACTTCCAAGAAGCAAACTCTGAAATATGTGATCTCAACAGAAATTGGAAATCAGAATGATACTCGAATGAGGTCGTACTGGAAATTTGTCTTCTTGGAAGTCGTTCTGTGGCAGCACTGTAAAATAAACTTTGTAAGCTCCCCCCTTTCTGAAGGGTGTCTAGCAAGGATGCAGTAAAGACATGCATTTTTCATTGATTGCATATTTTGAGGTAAAATTTTAAAAGCTTAGATTGTGTTGCCAGGTGCTCATAAGGAAGAGCCATCTGAAGATTTAAATAGGAATTAGATGCAGTGGAGGTATGCTTCAGACAGGTCTCAGAAGCCTGTGGTTAAGCATCTCTCAAAATGTCACTGCTCAAGAATGCGCCAGAATGAACCCTTAGCAAGGTCAGCCATGTTCCTGACTTCTTTTGCTCCAGAAGCCACTCCAGCATATCAGGACACTGTGATCAGCACGATGGCAGTTCACACAGTGGGGACCATATTGCTAATCTCCCCATTTTGCAGAATACATGTGTTCTGTGGAGTATTTTCTGCTCTGAATCAGGATGTTTGGGAGTTCAGATCAAATGTTCTTACTGAGAGAGTCAGCCAGCTAATCTCCATGCCAGGAAATGAAGCCATCTGATGTCCCGAGGTGAAGCTATAGGAGGCTGTATGAATCCAGAACAACTTGAAATCTGTTTTCTAAATAAATCCTCATTGGTTTGGAGTGTCTGTTTTCTACCACAATCAGTACTGCCTTCTTTTTATTTTCAGGCCTTATCAAATACAAAATCTGCTACTTACAGATATGATTTTACAGATTTTGCCGATTTGTAAATGGCCTTTCTAATGCTGTTTGCAAAAAACCTGAATGCTGTCTGAAGGAGAGAGTAACACTTTGTACTGGCAAGCTGTAATTTGCTATTCTGCCTCTGAATCTTGTGCATTGCAATACTGCAAATAAAGATCCTGGAGACTGAGAGTAGCATGTACTGTTTGTTTGGCTCTATTGGCGATGACATTAACCTCAAACAAATGAAAAGTTTTGAGCTAGAGAAGTCTTTTAAAATTTGATTTGTGTCATTAGCACAGTAGGTCTCTGTCCTCCAATCTTTTGGAGAATGAGGGAAGTCTAAAAGTAAAAATCCTCTCTTTATTTTGTCGATGTTCTGAAAAGAGTATCTCCGTAAGATGAGCATAGGACCTGCTGGCATAGACAACTTGTGCTTCCCAGTCACTGTCCAAAGGAATTATATTCTCCCACTGACTGCAGAAGGCCCCAGATCTTAGTGTGAAGACACACAACACGATTAGATCAAATCTGATTGCGGCTGGTGCCAAAATAGGAAGAAGGTCCTGTTCCCTCTTCTCAGTTCTGCTGCTGGCTCCAGTTTCCTTGTCCACTTACCTTTGTGCCAGGTCTGGCATCCAGCAGAACCAGCCATAGATCTTCTCAACTCGGGAGCCTAGGGGGAAATTAAAGCCATCAGAAAACTGTGCATAGCTCTCTGTCAGCTTTGTGAGCTGAACTGGTCCAGCCCAGTGAGTTGCAGAGTAAGTCCTGTGACGTTACATCAAGGTGATATGGATATTTAAGAGCAGTAAGGTCACCTGCTTGCAGTTTTTCATAGGAAGCTTGAATAATTTTGGAGGAATTTGGACGGTTTAAAGTAGCAGGATGTAGTTCCCCTCTATCATGTGAAGCTACCTGGAGTCCAACAGGGAATTTCTGCGCTCGGGAACCAATTGCTCAGGGTAAAGATTCCAAGGAAAGATGCTGAATTCCCAAGCCATGGTTTGTATAAGGGCTCTGCATGCATGACTTGCACTGGCACAGAGACCAAAAGAGCTGAATTTGTTCAAAGCAGAGCCCAAAGCAGAGACTTCTGGTGATAGCAGAATACTGACTCAGCAATTATGAAGTCCAGTTAAGGGCTAAGGAAAGAGCAAATGTTTTGCTGACTGGGCAGTCCCCACTACCCAACCTGCAGGATGCAGGCATAAGGCATCTCAGCAATGAGGGGCACTACAGTAAGTTCAGGTCTTCTCTGCCTCACTCCATACACAGCTCATGGGATTGTGTTCAAAGACTGCATGAGTGACAGCAGCACCATTTTGGGTCTCAACCACCATTTTCTGGAGAAACTGGGAGGATTTATAGACTCTATATACCAAAAGACCTAGAAAGGAAGACCTCTGTCTTTTTTGCCTTTGAAGTTTACACTCTTTCTTCCCCTTATCACTAGAAGTTTTTCCAGAGCAGAGAATGAATTTCACCATCAAAACGTTAGACAGCTGTGTAAAATACGAAGTATTTTTCCAAAGAGGAAGCTCAAATGTTTCTGCCCAAGGCAATTCAGGATCAAAAGAAGGACACATTGATTTCTCAAATATAAACATTTTCAAATGAGAGTCCCTTACTCTTCGGAGGTTTTTAGAAAATGATTTGCAGATGGCACATCTCTCCCCGGTGTGACTTTTTCCAGACACAGGGAGCATTTAGCACAGCCACAGTTTGGAGGCAATGCAGCTTGAACATTTATGTGCCGACTTAGTAAATGAACATATTACTGTGAGTGCCTCCTAGGTAAATAACAGAAGTTTCCTTATGAAACCATCAAAGGAAATGCTAACAAAACCCTTCCACTGGCACAATACAAAGTACCCGTTTATCAGCTATCTGCAATTATTTACACAAGAAGGTCCCGCAGAGCCCAAGGAGGCACATGGTGCCAGCAGTGACGCATGGCCACATGCACCTGGAGCTGAGGGCCAGGAGAGGAGCCCAGCCTTTGGACACGAACCTACATGAATGATATTGGTCTTGTTCTGGGAATGCAGCTCAATGGAAAAGCCTGTTTCAAGTGCACTGGTCCATATAGATCAATAGCGAAATGTGCAGAATTGGCAAAATATTCAAAGAAGCATGCCTTTAAAAAATACAGGCAAGATCTTTACATCCAAACTACAGCTTCCAGATGTTTATCAGAACACCTAGAAATTATGACTATGATGAAAATCATATTTCTTCACTTGGCTCCATGTGCTGTTTTTGTCAGCTGTGTTCTCACCAAGAATTATGTCCATAACTTCTGCTCAGTTTAACCACTGAAAGATACACATGTGAAAAGAAGAAATACATAAATCTTGAAGTTAACCATGACCAAATCCTGTCAAGGGTAAAACTAAGTTTGTTTTAATAAGAATTGTTAAATAATAATGTTGTCTCAAAGATGTATCTTTGCCTTAAAAAATTACTTATGAAAGGGCACTCGAAAATTTTTTGTTATTTGTGCATGCATGGACAAATTAAATGGATCCCAATAACACACACACATACACACGCAGTGGTTGGAGGAGTTCTGTAAATGACTGTGACATAAGGAGACATTTAACAGCAGCAAGTTGAAAATGGCATATCTTAAAAAGTGCCTCTTCATATTTTGGGATGCTGCTTCAGTACTAAAGCAACAGGAGGAGGGCTGCCTGCTGAACCAGCAGCAAGACCTTCTCTGCGCAGAGACTTGGGGTTTCACTTGGGGATCTTCCCTCTTTGTGTTAGCTTTCTGCAGTGCATTTCTCAGAAACAAGGTCGCAGTCTCAAGGGCATCATGACATTCGTGTGTATGCGCTTCAGACTGCTCCGGCAAGAACATACGCCGGTGCTTTTGGGAAAGGATGTGTTCTTCATTTCAGTGCGAAAGCCCTTATCAATGTTCTAGCGTGTGGGGAGGCTCAGGAGACTGTTTGGCAGGAGAATTATATAGAAAAAAAAATATATGCCCCAGCCTCTAGAGAGGGGAAATCTAAGACAGGTGGGTTAGGTACAAATATCTGAACAGTGCATCACTAAATGATTAAGAAAACCCTAGCAGTGCTGTCTCAATGCACAGAATTAGTAGGAACCCAATTAAAAGCCCAATATTGTTAGCAGTAAAGTGCCAACTGAGTTTGTGAATTCTGAATCAGGACGACTTTTGGAATGAAAGAGGTGTTGTAGCTGGATAAGCCAGAAAAAAATGTGCTGGCAGAAAATTCTTTTCACCATCAGTAATGAATTTGTTGACAGATACTATGTAGAACTGGATACAGACACTGCCTGTACATGAACGATTTAACCAAAAATTACAACATACATCCTTTCAGAAGATTATATGACAAAAATAAACATCTCAGTAAGAATGTCTCTGAGCTCCACAATTTATCATGTTTCAAAGGAGTCTTGTACTAAGAAAATTTACAGCTGAAAATTTCATGGTTGTGCTCTCATAGGCTTAGTCTTAACCAAGAGTAACATAAGCTCTGTTATATCTGAAAAAACAGCTTTAAGTAGCAAAGTAAAATAATTATCAGGATAGTTTCTCCACCATGTAAGGCAGTTGCAAAGATTTATAGACCAATCCTAAGGGCTGGTTTCTTTTTAATTTAAACTACAGCTACCAATGAAACGGAAGTGTTTCAACAAAAGAGAAAGTAATTTGAGATTATATTTGAAAAAACAATTCAGAGTTTACAGAAAGAAGTAACTTTGAAAAATGACCTGGGGGTTGTAACTATACACGATTGTTCTTATAGGAGCTTACAGTTGGAAAGTGTCCGGCCTAACCTGTTTCTCCTGAATGCAAATTCTTCCCTGACGCAGTGGAACGGTGTTGTACAATGTCTGTGCTGGAAGGGGATGGGCAGCAGCAGCCTCAGAGCTGGCCTTGCACGCTGAGGGAACAGGAGTCTGGCAACTGTGTAAGCAGCGTTAAAACCCCTGACTGGTCAAATGGCCCTTCTGTGTCCAAAGCAGTGAGTAAAGTGCAGAGAGCAGGAAAGACAGAAATTGTAGTTTCAGCACTGAAGTAACTCTGCGTCTGGGGAAATGGGCTGGTCTCTTGTTACTCTTGTCTAATTCTGCTGGGTTTGCTGCTCTGTGGACAAAGCACAGTGAAAAGACAGGAAAGAGGAAGACAATATATCACTTTACCTTTTTTGCTTCTGTTGTTTGTTTCATCTTTTCTTATTTAACACACAAAGTGCACAAAACTGGTCCTTCTTGCTCCACTTTGAACCATCTTCTACTACATCTGACAGGCACCTGGCTTCAGAAGAGCTTGCTCTTCCAATCCTGCTCTTGAGATGGGTGTGAGCTCACATGCATTGTCTTACACTCCCAGTGTTTGCTTTGGAGAGTCAGTTCTGAAATGAAGTACGTCTTTGGACCTGCTTTCCTGATCTTTGTGTGAGTCAGTGGTCACTCCCCAATAAAGGTATGTTTGTCTATCATTGCAAATGTAAACATCACAATTCAGGGACACCTTGTTATAAAGCCTATAGCCTCTGGGGACGTTTAGTTAGCCGTAATAAGCAAGATCTTTGCCTGACAGTGCTAAAGCTAATTTTAGCCACTTACTGTTTCCATAAAACTACAATTTAGGTCCTAAATTATGGGCTCTGTCCCAGCAGTCTCAATGAAAATCAAGAAGTGTTTTATTTCTAGAGTTGAAGTAAAACTACCACAATAGAACTCCATATTGCAACTTTGTAGTCTATTATCATCTTTCTTACTCAGAGTGAAGTTAGACATTCCCAGTCTGTATTTATGATCAAGGATGCTTCAGAATAATGTATATAAATTGAGTTTTATTGATCATTGAACATCTGCTGGCACTTAAGTATGTGAAAACCTAAGCATGAACAAAAGCTTTGCAAGTTTGCATTTTTTGATGCTTATAAAATTGTAATTTATAATCAAGTACACTATGTTATGTTTTCTTTATCACCTTCATAAAGATAAAGTAATGTAAGCATGGGCTTGGATTACAAGACCATTACAAGATTGCAAAGACTCAGGGTTTTATGATTTATGGAAGAAAAATTCCATTATTTTTCCCTTAAATCTGACACAATTTAATAGCATTTTGCCTGCTGTGGTAGAGGGTATGTGCCAAACTCTGATTATTGCAAACAAAATTGGAAGTGCTGTAAAATAATATTTTCTTATGCTGCATCCATTGCCAAAGGTGGTGAGCAAATGGCTTTGTCCAACTTCCTGATCACACAGTTTTCACCCATCCTTTCCAACACTGACTAATATAGAACATGTGCCAGTGCTGATGCAGACCCTTCTCAAAGTACGTGCACTTCACACACGACTCTTGTGGATGCTCAGACCCTTCTGTGTCAGCACAGCTTGAGCAGGAGTCAGGAGGGGGGGAAGGGGTCAGGAGGGGGGAAAGTGTAGTGCTGGAGAAAAATAAAACAACAGGGCATGCAGCCCTTACGGGTGTGGGTTCAAGAAAAGCCTCTGCACATCAGGTGTGTGTTGGGAAATTACATTCTTGTATGGAAATGTGGGTCATAGGAACGGAAAGGAACTCAGAAGAAAGAGCCTTTGTCTCATTTCCCAGAGTTACCAAGCCTCCTTCATGTGGCTCGACCTTTTCTCTTTAATTTCCAAAGTCGAACGTGAGCTAAACCAAACATGCTAGCAGCATGTCCAGGCAGTAAAGTTGGCCCCTCTTGAGTTTACAGACCTGCTCCTCTGCTGGCATAGGTCTGACCAGCTCCAGGTTTGAGCAAGAGGACCTCTGAACTTTGTGCTGAACACGGGTTTTGCTAGGTAAGGATTACCTAGAAATTCAGAGCATGCTGGAAGGTGTGACTGCAAAGGCTCTGAGAATATCACAGTTTCATAGGGGTTTTGAGGTACCTGAAATGAAGAAAGAACAGCTTTATGTTCAAGACAGATTTTGTAAGAAATGGTGGCCTGTAATGAGTATCACACTTAGCTAGCTAAACCAGGCTTTAAAACACTTGAGTAAGATGATCTTTCGTGGATAACAATAAAAAATCATCCATCCTTAAATCTTAGAATGTAAAATAACTGTGGAAACCTACTACATGCTGTTGCCCATCTTTTTAAAGAGAAAATCACCCTTCAATTGCCATCATGACAATGATAAGAAATTCCCAGGACAGAGCCTCTCTCTTTCTTGCCCCCACATGTGTCCAGTGCCTAATCAGTACTGCTCAGGAAGGAAATGCTGAAGATCTAAACACTGCAGAACAAGACAAGGAGGTTAAACACAGCATCTTGACTCCTGCCCAGCCAACTCCTGCACCGAGGTTAGGGACTGTGCCACTGAGAGGTCTCACTAGAGGGCAGCCAATAGAACCTCTAGCAAAAAAATTGCAGGAGCTAAATGGCACTATTTTTTTTTTTTTAGACCCTGGAGTGTGATGGGAAATAAAATTTGGCCCCTTGAAATTGCTGCCAGTAACTGTCTGTGCTATGTTTGGTTTTTTCCCGTGTGGAGTTGCAGAGGGGGATCTGCTCACTGCTTTATTTTCATGGGACTCCTCAGGCCTGATGGAGGTGGAACATCTTTGTGAAGCTTTGAAAAATCATGAAGGTGAGACAGCACTTGATGCAGAGGAGGGTGATTGTGACTATCCCTGCCCTCGCTTCTTTCCCTTGACTCCTTAAAGGAAACAAACACCACAACCTACAATAAAATATACATAGTGTGGTATGTAGTGCACTCTTGAGTTGCTTGCTATAAAATTGCTACTGAAGTAGTTATTGAGGTTCAAATGTACCACAGCATTTTTTTATTTCTGTAGTCCTTGTAATAAACTGCAATCCTCAGTGCCTCAAGGTCCTCTCTCACCTCTGTTTTCATAAATGCTTCCCAGTACCTGTCCTATCCTGTAACACCAAAAAAAAAGAAGTATGCTATACACTTTCCAGAGAAACACAAGAACAAGATCTCAAGAGCTTCCAAGATAAATACATTCTCTGAATTCCATACATTCATCACGTAGTTTTTATTAGGCCAAATTTTTTTTTACAAGATTTTGTGTGGTTCTGAGCTGAGATACATTTTCTATCCCCATAGAACCATCTTTATTTACTTGATCATATATTGCACTGCTATACAAAAAAACCCCCATGTTTTCTCTAGTTTTCATGTACTAGAAACAATGACTATCAAAAATAGTCCTTTAAAGCACAAACTGCTTCAGAAATAAATACCACTTGATGTTTTTAAAATGCATTCCTCTGGCTGTGACTGCTAAGAACCCTGTTTGATGCAGGAGTCCATATTTTAAATAATTCTGACTTCCTTCAAAGTGACCAAATGTACATCAGGATCTACTGTAATTTCCTAAATCTGATCCTGTTTTATGCTACATACTCAAGCCCCCCATTTTCTTTCAAATGAAAATATGGACAAAAAAATGCTAAGCTGAAGTTTGATAAGTAAATTTTCATCACAAAAATCTTGTTGATGAAATGGAATGTATTGTAGAAGCTTCCATTTCCCATAAACACAGTAAACAGTATTTGTTTTCCAGTATCAATTAATAAAGCTGAGTGAGCAATTATACACAAATCTGCTTTTCGTGGTGTATAACAGCTGCACTTAGTTTGAAATTTCACCAGATATCTTAATCACCCAAACATAGTTAACATTTTTTGTTCATGAGGGTAGCAACTTGAGTCTTTGTTTCTTAATAAATTAAGAATGCTCAGTTTTTTGTTGTGCATGTGTGTGTTGCACACACAATTCAATCAAAATTGATTTTGCCCATGATTACAAAGGTCTTGTAACATTGGCTCTGCTCCCTGTTTGACTGATCCTGTCTCATCCATCAGGAGAATAGCCTGAAGATACTATCAATCCAGTAGTTTATGAAGTGGAAACAAATAATACACAATCAGAGATTTCATAAAATATTAGATTGTTTTCCTCTTTCTGTTTTCCATGGAATTTTTGCGATATATTGGCTACGAGGGGAGTTTAATTCAATTCTTACTCATTGCATTCACACAAAATAATTGAATGCACATGCAGAGTCTGGTTTTAAGGGATCCAGCCAGGCCTTTATCTGATTCACCTAAAGGTCTCCTTGATAGTGAATTGGCAACAAATTTCAAAAGCCTTCTTGCTACCTCACACCAAGCAGTTTTCCACCCAGAGGAAGGGCTGAGAGAGGCAGAGCTAAGATTGTTCACGGAATACATAGTATGATACTTCGGGCACTTTTAACAGATCTTGAAAAGCTGAGGTCAATAGCATGTGGGTTTTTTAGATGTATTTTCAAATATTAAGGTTTTTTTATCAGCTGCATTATCCCGTGGTATATGGGAGACTCTACCATATGTTTAGTAGAAAGCAGAATGTAAAGAACCGCTGCTTTGCATTTGGTTGCTTTTGTTCTTTCAAGGACAAGGGTAACGCAGAGCCTACCAAAGTGTCTCCAGCTGTGCCTGTGGCAGCAGCCCGGCGGGGCACCACTGAGGAGATTAAAACCCCAGCCGTCTGCCTGGCTCCATCCCTCAGCTGCCCAGCAGCACGGAGCTTACGGCTTGCTTTCGGGATTAGCTGTACCTACAACTTCAGGGATTTTTTTTACAAATTATTATTGCCATAGTAATATTGCACTCTGCAACTGTAGGAATAACAGTTGCAATTCATCACATCCAGTTCCTCCTTCTCCCCTTTTGTTGACCTCGCCTTGCTAAGGCATGAGAATCCTACAGGGAATGGCAGTCCAGGCCAAGGGAATCCTCCCCAATGTCCAAGGGCTGGAGTTAAAAATCAAACACAGTAGCCTTGACTACACAGCTCCACATCTGGAAACACTGGTATGTGATCTTAGAAGAGGGGCCTTCCTGGCTTGTCTGGAGCTCCAGGTGACGCTACCTCCCAGCTCCCCAGCAGGAGGAGGAATGGCTCTCCGCTAAGCGTGTGTCATTAACTCGGAACACACGCTTCCCTTTATTTAAACCAGATGGATGCATTTCATATTCTTATTAGTTTTCATACGGCTGAGACCACCGTAAGTGCTTGCTCTGCATCTTTGCGTGTTTTAGTTTCCTGAAGCAATTTTCTCTTATGTTTCAGTTAAGTACAGGCTCCACCAAAGGCATTATTAATTACAGACGTGGGTTGCCTTATGCGGTATGATGTGTTCCCTCTGCACATTCACTTAAATGTCTGTTGTGAAACAGTCACACAGATACTGGCATTTTATCTATAAACTGCCTGAAATAGAAGCCTTTATAATTAAACATTGATTAAAGCCTAAATTCTGTGATGAAAATGCTCAGTTTTAGGAACAATGTTTTCCATACCCAGTAGATGCTTCATAACATACTGAAGACCTGTTCATTTCATTGGGAATACTCACATGCCTTTAGTTAGGCTTGCACTAGAATACTTTGCTATGTCATGGTAAGCAAATATCTTCTTGAAGAGCTGTGGTAGGTGGTAAAATCCCAGTGATCTTTATGTTTATGGAATAGCCTGCTGAGTCCAACCAACAACAGTGACAACTGCATTGACACTACTTCACTGGTGCAGAAACCTTTCAATCCCAAAAAAATGCTTATTTTAAGCAAGTTCACCTTCCTGTTGGCTTTAAACAAATAATACACAGATGAAAGGGTGTGGAATTTGTTACTCATTCATTTATTAAATTTTTTTAAACTATTGTTTTCAATAGTGGTCTGTATTATTTTTCAAGTATCTGTGCTTATCTGAAATGGGAAAGTGATGGAAGAGTGAGAATGCAGAATACACTCACAATAAGAGTAGTAATCAAACTCACAGGCATGACGTTACTTTCAGGGGTGCCTAAAACTTTTCCTTTTTGTCAGTCTGCCACAATTACTCACTTATAATTAAGACAGAGTGTGTGTCAGAGGTTAATAATATTATTAACCAGTAATTCTTGAACAGACAGTGAAGAAAGATGTAAACTGGTGAAGAATTAAGTCGAGGGAGGACTAAAGGCAGTGCAGTTCAGACTCCTGGTCACTTCTCACCATGCTAAGTCAGGTACATTGCACAGTGACTGCTCTGATCGGATTGATTTTTTCTCTGGTGGAATTAATGAGACGAGGTGCAAAGCAGTAAAGAATTTGGCCCAAGAGACTTTTAAAAGCCTGCCAGTCTAAAGCAATATGGGAATCACCCTATACTGTGACTACATCTTCACAGACCACTTTACTCCGACACAAATTGAGCTGTTGTCACAAATGCTGTCTCTAACAAAATAGATGTTTATCATTGATACACATTTTAAAGCAGTCCCAGATTATTGTTCACTTACTAGCACTAGATTATTGTCACTAGGTTACGGTGCTGTGAGTGTCTCTGATGAAGCACACCAAGCAAAATCTATGGAGCTGCCTCCCTCAAGTGCCTAAATTAAGTACCAAGTGTGAAGGTTTCTGAGATGTCCAGTGGAGACAGGAGGTGAAACAGCACATTCAAGCTAGGATCCTGCCCTCGCTCATCTTGATGGACAATTAAATCCATCAATTAAACAGTGAGTAGTCTTTTAACATCAGTGCCCACACTGAGTGAGGAAGGTCCCCCACATGCCCATCCTGAACAGCTCTGCCAAAAAGTAAGCGTGGGTGTGGATAGAGTTGAATATCAAAGCGGGAGCTGGCTTCTGCCAAAGTGGATTTTAGACTTAAAAGAGTGATCTAGACACTGCCTTAATGATGCTCCTCTCTACTGGTACAGTAATTGGCATTACAAACCTGATGCCCTGGTCTGATCACACTTTGCTCTTTTCCCTGCTTTCTCTTCCCGCTTGAATCTCCTCCAGCCTTGGCCAAAGAGAAAAGAGGCTGGTTTGCTACCTTTTGAGGGTTTCAAAAGGCTCAAGTAAGATTGTCCTTTCCATGGCAGAGATCTGACATATCATGCACAGCACTTTTACACCAAGGAGAAAAGCATGAGTTTTATTGATCATTGAGCATCTGCTGGCACTATGAATGAATGCCAGGCACTACTAAAGTTGACCGGATACCCGCAGTACCCAGCTCTGCCAAACACAGAAATGGTGCCTAAAAGGCAATAGGAAACCCCACTGTAATAGAAAACCAGCAATGAGCAAGCACCACCCGCTGCCTGCTGCCCCAACTCAAGGCTGTGCCAGCTGCTTCCCTCACCCCACCTCTCACAGCACCTTCCTCCAAAAGACCCTCTCAGCCTTGGCAACCCCATGCCAGTGATGGCCATGCTGAGGGCGAGTGTTTTTCCAGGAGTTGGGTTATGCCTCTTCCCTCAGGGTGCTACAGAGCTCCCCTGAACACCACACAGAACAGCATGGTGAGAAGGGTATTGTCGATGACTATGAAAATGGAACGGGGATGTCACACTCTGGTTTCATTGTTTCAAAGACAGCCTAACCATCTGCACGTGTGCCCCCACTAGAGAACACATACTCACCTCATTTCCTGCTCCTGTGCCCCGGATGAAGAGCAGGAGAACACATCTCTAATGAAAACCTGCTAAAATCCTCCAGACTCCTTTGGAAGTCCCATCATTTTAAGCAAGTCTACTATGCTCATCGCAAGGTCAGGGTGCTGGCCTAGAGGACAGTGACTGCAGTGTCACACATTTGCACAGCAACAGGCAAATCTCAGGGGTCACTCTGGGCTGCAGGGACAGAATGGAGATGTAGAACACTGTTTGGTGTCTTTCTGCCCCACATAGGAGGTGTTGCAGCAGATCTAGGCTGGGTTTTCCCACCGGCAGCCTTTTACAGTGCAGTTTTTCTACTCAGGCAGCTGGCTTACCTACTCTTCTGCTGCCAGGTAAACACCTGCTTTTGTGAGGGCAAACTCCAGGAAAGTCAGGACAATTACTTCATGATACAAGAGGGTAAAACAACACAACCGGCGTTCGGCTATTTTACCTGGTAGAACTTCGGTCACTGTAGGGTACATTAAGTCAGAACCACAAAAATAGATGCACCTGGGTACTGGGTATTAACCTGCACCTCTCATTTATTATCTGGAAAAAACAGCTTGTGGCTCTGCCAAGAAACCAGTGCCCTTTAGGCAGTTCTCACCTCCCTCAGAAAAGTAGACAAACCAGCTTTGAGTGAAGCTAGGTATGCAGCATAGCCCACAGCCACTGAAGCTAGAAGTAAGAGGTTTCAATGTTTCTGGTGCCTCTGCCATACAGGAAGCAAAGCTTTGCATAGCTATACTTAACCCAAGTGTTTCAGGGTTATTTTTGTTTCCAGAATCAGTCCCTGAGAGAAGCAGCTGATGTGCTCTGAAGCATGTAAGTGTATTTTAATGGTTGATTAAAATCTACCAGCACTCTAGTGACACCAGCAACTAAATAATGCAACAATTCACAAAACATTAAAATGGCCCCGATTGTGAGGATGGGGGCAGGGGAGTGGGGAAGAGTACACTGATAGTTTTTAATGTGTTCAAGGCAGATACCTGGAAGTGAGGTAGCAGAAGTCGCAAGTTAGGTGGTTGCTAATATAGAAAGCACAGAAGCATATTTTAAAGAATTGTTTAGTTTTTCAAGGAGGTTTGTAATAAAGCAACAGAAAATGGAACAAATACATATCTTTTGCAAGTCGTTTGTCCTAGGGTTTCCTCACCCAGTGTACAGCAATAAAGCTGTCAGAATTTAACATACTTCTTTTTGGAGCAGACAAGCTTTTCAGGGGTTTGCTTTATATGTTTTAGTTTTGCTTACAAAACAGTCTAAAGAAATTCACCAGCTGGAAGACCAACACCTTTCAGTACTGGATGCAGGAGGCTTCAGCGCTGCATTAGTATCATTGCTACAGTTTAGAGAGCCAGAGGTTTGCCACTTCTGTTTTGCTCTTGCCCTTTTAGCGTTTAACAATACTTTAGATTCTGCCTGAAGTTTATTTGTCATTTTTTAATGCATTAGAAAAATGAGTGGTAGGTCCAGTGAGGAGCCTGCAGCAGCACTGGACTGCTTCCCTTGTTTTGTGCACACTGCTTGCAGGCTCTCTAAGCCTCCCTGGAATGACACTGGTGTGAACACTACTCTGTTTTGCTCTGAACCATAAACAACACTTTGAAATCAACCTAAAATCTGCCTCTTTCCTCTGTTATAGACTGCTTTAGCCATGCTGTTTCCTTCCAACTTTGTTTCTTTGTTTTAGTCATCTGTTATTTGATGAAACAGCTTCTGAATGTAACCATGTTTTACTATCCAGTCTCTCACGTTCAGTAGTGTTTTCCATGTATTTCTTGCAAAAGTAAAAGACTGTAGGATCCTAGTAGGATCCAGAGCAGTCATAAAACTCAAGGGGGTTTTTTCAACAAAGCCACACCGATGCTAAGAAAATGTAAGGACATGAGAGATTTCCGATATGATCTCTTTGATAGACTAAGATGTGATGTGTCCAAAGTCTAAAAAGTATTTTTTGGACACAGTGATTTCCTGCTAGGGATAGCAGCATGGCTGTTTCCCCTCCATGTACACATGACTCTGCAGGCATATCCAGCATTCTGCAGAGACTGAACCTGCAGTGAAGGGGTTTATTCCAGGCTGGAAGAGAATAACATAGCTTCCGAGGATGCAGCCTACCTGAGGATCTTCTGTTAGCACCAAGAGATAAGAATCATTATATCCAAATTCAATACCCAGCATTGCCACTGGACTCGGAATTTCTGTGAACAGATCCCCCATGCATGGCAGTAACACCATCTGAATGTGTCTCAGAAACGTGGAATAGGGTGGGAAACTACAAAATGTTTGACTATCAAAATGTCAGAGCTCAGTAATACACAACCATTTCTGCATCTGAAAGAAATACAAATGAGTTACAGCTATTGCTGAGCTGTCACTGCTCTTCCTTCTTAGGCAAATATCTGGCTTTACAGAAATGGTAGTTTTACTAAAAGCAAAGGAAAAATTAGGGAACTGGGAAAAAAGAGTGATATGACAAGACAAGAAAAAATATTAAGCAAAATGTAGCAACTTTAGCAAAATCATTACAGTACCTTGGTAGCTAAATGTGAAAGAGTAAGATGAACCACAATGGATTGAGGTTTGTTTTTTTTTTATTTCCTTACACCTACATATGTATTTATGAGTGTATAATCTGAGTACAAAAGAAGCAGAAAAAATTGCCCTTCTGAGCTGGCACCATTTTATATCCATTTTGCCGGGCTCTGGATGACTTCACAGTTTTAGGAACAAAAAATAGCTAGAGCAGAGCCTGAATGCAATGCAGTGATAGGTAGAATGTATAAAGGTAGTTAGTGACACATAGAGATCATGAGTGGTAAGAGTCCAGAGAGAAAAAGACAAAATAAAAATAGGATACCAAAACAGGTAGAAACTGGTAAGAAGTGGAAATAAATGAGGCCCAAGGAGTAATTTCCAGTAAAAAATTCAAGAAAACTGTGATCTTGTTGTCGACAATTTACAAACAAAGAAGGTGAAAGACCTTGGATAAATTATTCATTATCCACCAAGCTTTAATTAGAACACACCCACACATGTGTGCAAGGGTTGAGAGAAGCTTTTTTAGCTAATATAAGCAGTTTTGATCCACATCCTAAAATGCTGTGGTGGATTGCCCTAAGACTTGTCTCGAACTGGAGCTTTCTTAGGATTTTTATCTCAGCACACAGTTTGAGGGTATCCCCATGCATCAAAAAATGTGCAAATGAGAAGTGTTTCCCTAACAAAGGAATATGGCATCCCGTAGATCATATTGCTAATTGCAGCTATGTATTTCTTGACGACTGATAATGACATTAAATAATTTTCTCAATCTAAACCTTAAAAAATAATTTAAAATCACACTTAAAGACTGCAGTTCTTCAGAGCCTGCCAGAAGAATTGGATGTCTTGGGATGCATTCAGATAGCACTGATTCAGTATCAGCACATAAAATCCATCTGCCCATAGACTCTGTAAGACAAATTTATCATTCAGGTCCAGCATTTTGAAGATCATATTCAAAAAACCACTGCTAGACTAATTGACAGTTCTATCTGGCAGCAGAGTTAGAGTTAAAAAAGACATTGAGTCAAACAATTACGAGAGATTTGGTTGATGCCTATTCTGTTGATGCCTGGTCTTTCTTTTTTTTTTTGCACAGAGTGAGGATGTCTTTGCGACCATGAATCTGATATTTCTCACTATTAGACCTGCATATGGACAACCACATGCATAAATATTCCAAGAAGAGGTGCTAAACAGTTGCATTTGCTTGATAAGTACAGGCAAGTAGACTAGTTGCAATCAGACTCTTATTTGCTCTCAAAAACATGGCCTAAATTCTTGTAGAAAAAGCCAACAACAAAAAATTGGTTCTAGACAAAAAATGGGATCAGGAGACTTAAACACCTGTCATGCTCCTGTCACGATCAGGAGTATAGATACGCTGGACACTCATGAATAATCATGGCTTAACCAAAACACAGTGTGTGCCACAGGCCAATTTCTGTCAGGGTGGGAGGTGCAGTGGCTCTGACCCAGGGTGGAGCAGGACAGAGAAGGGCTTGCTCGAGACCCAGGCTTGAACCTCACCTGTTCATACGGAGGTGTTTGGTGGTGGAGCTACACAGCCAAAGGTGGCTGGGCCTGATGGTGGCAGTGTTATTCTTGTGCTTTGACTGTCTTAGGTAGTAAGCTCAAAAGACCACTTGAGCTTGACCAGTTCCATACTCAGTTCAAGTCATAAGGCTGCAGGTGAAAAGAAAGGATTTAAGGCACTAGTAAGGGAAATATCAATGACAAGCCTCCTACAGGAGTGACATGACTCTTTGAGAAGCTTCGGAAAGAGACTTTCAGCCTGTGAGTTGTGTTTTCAGGATTTAAATAATTTTAAAATAAAATTAAAATATTGCTTTACCAAAGATTACCAAGGACAAAGATTTCAGGGATGAGAATCTCTGCACCTACAGAGCTGAATCTGGTGAGGGGAGGCTGTGCCATGGTACCAGGAGAGCTAGAGAAATAGAAATTCTCCATGTAAGCAAGGGAGAGCAGGTCTACAGTTCCATTTGCCCTCAGATCCAATTGTGTGCATTCAGACCTTGCATTAAGAATAATCTATATACTTGCTTTTCCTCAAGAAAGAGAATGATCCTCAAAATCTGCAGCCTAAGGCTCTGCCTCCTTTGTTATGCAAGTGAGCTACCCCCACCTTTTGCAGTACAAACCACAAAGAGATGAAGATATATACTTTTATTCTTTCGTTGCATACCCATATGTTTGTATAGTCATTACCTTTGCAGCTAACAGATGCTCTTATTTTAGGATTCTTAAACAGAAACCCAAAATCATCTAGTATCTGCATTTTTCTGATACAGACAGATGTGAAAAGATTTTTTTTTTTAAGTTACTGATGGAGAAAGTTATTCTCGGCTTGCCTTCTACATTAACATTTTTTTAATAATTGATTCCCTTCTGGGTAACAGAAGCAGAGCATTTTCCTCTACCTGCTGATCACTTCTGAAGCAAGATGCAAGATCTGATGGACTAAAACTCCTTTTAGGTCTGTATGACAAGGCATGATCCCTTCTATTACTTAATTCATAGCAACAAATAACAGCCCCTCTGGCACAACATTTATTGCAACAAACCAATGTTTTATTTTGCCTTGTGGATGAAGAGCAGAAACCACCTAAGAAGAAAAACCTAAGACATTGATAGAAGATTTTGAAAGATATGCATAATTTAAGGATTACAGTAATTGACATGCCTCCTATTCTTCGATTTCTTTCAAGTCAGGGGTGTGTTCAATGGATTTGGCTCTTAAACGATAATACGTGTGAATTAGCTATTCATTCCAGTATCTAGATCTTTGCAAATCATAACACATCTACAGAAAGCAATCTTCTTTCATTTTTTAATTGCTGAGCTCCAGGGGCTGGGTTTTTTTGGGTTTTTTTTGCTTCTGGAGATTACGCTGTCAGATTTTAAATGGTGGTTTCAGTCTGACTATCCAACAGCAAAATTACAGCTGAAATTTCAGAAAGAATTTGAAAATATTTTTTTCTTGGCTTGTATTCTCCTAGTTCTGCATTCCTGGACATGAATATCCCTTCATAAGAGCACAGAAACCAAGACCTCTGCCCCAAGAGGAAGATAATTTAATACAAATACAGAGGATATGAACAAAAAAATTAAGTGAAGAGATGGTGGCAGATAGTGCTGGGGGGCACACTGAGTGAAGTCTAAGTGGAAGGAAGACATCTGAAGAGAGTTTTGAAAGCAAGGAAGGAATTATCTTAATGAAGGAGCAGCTGATCCAAGCACAAAGTGTTGCTTGAGAGTACATAGGACTCAGGGAGAGGAGGAAAGGCTGAGAAAGCAATAGGCAAGCATTAGGTGAGGGCTATGCCTCATGCCTATTAACAGGGGTTTGCTTGGGTAATTTACACCAATAATAAGCATGTGATGGAAGAAATATTTTTTTTTCATGAATACATCTGTCCAGCAAGCGATGAACAAGCAGTTTTATACATATGTACATATACACACACTCATATCTACAGAACCTTTCTGTCAAAGAAAGAAGATGACAAAGACAAAATGCAAACCTGCTAGAGAGTTAAAGATATTTCCTGCACAGACCTGGCCAAAGTTATGCCAGAGGGCAGTAGAGAGGAGCAGTTAGGAGACAGTAAGGAGACAGTTAGACCTCACACTACCTGAAAGACCTTTCCTTCCATGCAGAAATGCAGGCAAATAATAAGGCTGCCTTGAAAAGACAGAAGTTATTTGAATCCAACATATTAAAATAAAAGAACTCATGGATGCGGTGAAGTACATGGTCCTCAGAGGGGCAAGAGAGAGAAGCAAGGTATGAAGCCTGTGATCCAAACCCTCACACATATCAAGTTCAAACCGTCATGAGATGAATATGGGCTCTGATGATTTAATTTATGCTGAAAAAAATATTCTGATTGTGAACAGTGAACAGTTTCCGGAAAAAAAAAAAAAAAAGAAGAGATGTATACCTTGAAAGAAGGCCATGGCTCTTCCATTTGAAGCATGTATGATGGCTTCAGCCCACTGGTGTCTACAAGACAAGTGTGCTAACTTTCATACTGAATCTGGTGCTTTGCTTAATGTTTTGGTATGCCCTAATTACTCATAATTATCCTCGTCCTTACAAAATTCATGTTTTTCAGGTCTCCTCCCCATCACATTCTTTTCAGTAAAAATAATGTAAATTACTTCACTTAGCTTCTGCTGATAATTAGAACAGTGCTATTTATTTGAACAACAAAACCTCACCACTTATTAGCTAATAATACTGGTTAATATTGCAGCCAACTATTTGATTGGATAATGAATAGCATAGATTTGCACTGCACTTTTATCTACTATCACTGATCAAGAACTGCAGCAGTCAGAACAGCTCAGGAATTAAGAGTACTGTAGAATTAGAAATCAGACCTAATGTTTTGGACTAGACACTGTAGTGACCTAAATTCAAGAGCTAATCCCTGTCTCAAGTAGTTTGTGCTATAGATTATACCATGAGAGAGATTGTGAAATGGGAGATTATGACTCACCTTCGTGAAGCTACTTCTCTTCACAAATTACTCTTTTTGGAGCACTATCATCAAATAAGAGCATTATTTATTTATACGGCTCCCAAAAGTATGTTAAACATTTGAAGGCAGAAACAGGCAGGATGCAGAAAAGAGGCATTTTTCAGTCTGACAGAATCAAGACCTTGCACACGAACTGTTAATTTTCCTTTTCGTGTGTGTTTCTTATGGGGTTTTTTGTGCATTTCTTATGGCATGGAACACTGTGTCTTATCTCTTTGCAATCAAGATTGGCAGGTACGGCCTGATACTGTTTTAAAGGCACAGAGCATGATACATCATGTCAATTCAAACATATTAACAACTTCTTCCAGAGTGTTTTATTTGAGAGACATTCAACTCCACAGTACCACAGTATTCTCTTTAATGCAAGAAAAAAGCTCAGAAATTACATTCATAGATCTTGTCCTGTAAACCTGTCTACCAAACCTTTTTTTACTGTCAGACCATTAAGGCATTACCTTGACATGAATTTATTTACCTATTTGTAAATAAAAATGGAGCAACAGATACATCTAATTTTGAAATTTTATCACATGGTTCTATAATTAATTTGGCTCAACTGCTCTGTGATTCCATTTGCTCCTATTAATGCAGAAGCATGTCAGAGCTTACAGAAAGTTAATCACTGACACTAAGACATAGATGTTACACAGTGCAGTGCATCATTTCCCTACTTGTGCTGAATGTGAATTACTGTGCTAGGAGGAACTGGAATAATGCCACAGATCCCTCATACCTTCAAGCACAGGCGTACATCAGTTTAACTGTAATGCATGAAATCATTTGTATGTGTTATCATTTGTATGAATTTGACCCATTGACCCTCTACAAGGTCCAAAGACAGAAAAGCCAGATTTCGTTTCAGAGATGCTGGATGGGACTTGCCAGAGTGTGGAGGCACGTGTGGATTTTTCCTCAGGACCCTGAGCCCCCTCCTGGCAAGTCCTTGTACAAGTGCCTGTACTCATGGCACAGTCTCAACAGGGATGAGATTTACCAACTCCCTTTAACATCACGTGTCTTCAGCTTGGTGTCTTTATTTAAGACTCAACATCCAGATTCTAGAGATGGCATAGGAAAACTGCGGACAGGAGAGGCTAAAACTCTGTTCCAAAAAGCCATGCAGCTGCTGCTGAACTGTGGGGATGCCTGACTTGCCTACATCCACCCCTGGCAGTGCCTGTGGTCCTACTTCCAGAGGTGCCCAGGCAGTGTGAGCTGGAGCTCCGGCTCTGCATCAGCTTGCAGGCTCACAGGCAGCCAAAATCTCCCAAGCCTGACCTACTTTGTCCATGTACACAGACACGTAACAACGAGGCTGAGCTAGAGCTGTAGCTCTCATTCCTCTTTTGCATGCAGCCTAAATAACCTGAAGATTTCCCTTCTTGCCCCACAGGGGTTCAAATTCCCATCTTTTATGGTGCCAGGCTTCTGGCTGGGCTGAGTGGCTTGTTCAGCTTTTCTCTGAGTGAAGCTGCACCACCAGGCAGCACAACAGAGACAGCTCCCACAGTGGTCACGGATTTTCCATTGAATTAAAGTATGAATATGACCAGTATCCACAGCCCAAACACAAAAACCCTCCCTTCTCGTTGAGCACCCTCCCACCAGGTGACAGCACCTGGTTTTCCCATAAACTTATAGTTTCTATCTGCTCTTGTGGTGGTCATGAAGTTGCCCTCCAAGAGAAAGGAGATGAAACTTCTTTCTTATGTGAAAAACGGCCCAAAATTCGTGGCTGTACAGAGGGAATGTTTTAACCAAGCAGACCATTAAACAAAAGATAAACACATTCACTGTGCTTTAATTAAAAGGGGAAGGGGGGAAAAAAAGCAGAAGGGAAAGGAAAAGGCAATCTTTAGGGTTTCCCTAAAAAGCATTAATTATAAGGATATACTCCATGGAGAAGATAGGCTCAGAGTGCCGAGTGGGTGGCAGTGCATGACAGAGCTCTGAGATAGCACTTTCAGCAGTGACATCCTCATGTTCAGCAGGATTGCTTGGAGGAGGGGAGAATAGGCAACACCCTTAACCTAGAGTGGACCCTTCTCCTAAGATTATGGTTTAAGTGAGCAAGAAAGCAAAGAAAGAGAGGGTTTCATCTCTGGGGCATGGGGCCAAGAGCAGCTCTAGGGTTTAGAGCCTTCATGAGAAGACGAGAGGAGGCTCCTCAGCATTTTGGGACAGGCGTTTGCATTTTGGACTTCCTCCCATGTGCAGAGAAGGTTATGTATAAACACTGTGCTCTTTCCAGTGGGGACTTTTGCCAGATTCCTCTGCTAAAGGCTGGCATAATCTAGGACTGCAACTCCCAGCAGTCTCTGAGTTACTTTTTCCCCTCTGGCAGCTGGAGGAAAAGGAGAGGTTAAAGAACTCTGCTCGAGGAGCTGCCACCACCGATCCTTACCAGCATATCTAGACACAAAAAGGGAATTTCCTCCCCCCAGTGCAACTTCTCCCATGCCTGCCGCCTCAAACCACCATTCCTTCTCTGACTCCATCATTAAAAAGAAGTTATTACTGAAATTAAGGATATCTGTCCACAGAAGTTCCCTCCATTCTGTCATGGTTTAACCCCAGCCTCATATTAGCTACTATGGAGAAAATTAACTCCATCCCAGCCAAACTCAGTACACTTCCTTAAGGAGTAGGACCAGCTCAGAGCAGGGGCAATGGGATGGATTTTTTTTAAACCTTGTCTGCAGAGAGAAACGAGATCTGTCACCCCCAAAGTAGCATCTTTCGATGTGTAAGTATTGAATGTACTGCAACAATATGCAGGTGATGTGAGGGAATCATGAAGACTTTTGTTAATCACTTGGGAGATCTCTGGCAGTGAAAAGCAGCAACTCAAACATGTCCTATTTATTTTTGACAGCTGTTAGCAGTTGCAAAGTCACAGAAAATGTTAAAGTCATAGAAGAGGTAATGAAGGCACAAAGACCTAATATGATTTCCTTCGAGGCTGCTTATGAAGCCAGCACTGTCCCATTTGATAGAGAGCAGCAGATGTTTACTGTATCTTGCTGGTACACACAGATGTGGTTCTGTTTATCAGGTACACTTAAAATCTAGAAGGACCATGTGCTCTCCACAGGGACTTAGTACAAAATATTTGCAAGTCCTTCATTGCTAATTTGTAGACATGTATTCAAAGTGTATGAGAGTAGAATTATAATGATATGGCTAAAAAGAACAAAATCATGGCAACTATTTAATGCTGAATTAAAGTAGAGGCTTAGAAAATATCTTTATTTGCCTAGCAGAAGAGTTGATCTTTTCTACCTACTGGTAGGTGTTGTGTCTTTGCTAGATACCAGATCTCACCAATCTATTCTCCAGTAATCATAACTTCAATCACTGTCACTAAAAGATGAGAGATGACTTGTCTCCCAGTAAAAATATGATGCTGGTTAACAGTGTAAGACCCCAGATTACTAAAAATTAATGATTTTATAAAATATATTATGAGGTATCACAATCTGCAGTGGTCAGAACAGAAGTGTCCTCTTGGTTTGAACATGGTTTGAGTTCTGCCACATTTCAGGATTCCCACATTGCCGTGGCACTGATGAACTCTGCCACGGCCCTGGGGGCCCCCAGCTGTCCTCAGGGGGGTGCCTATGCCAACAGCTGGAGCTGCCCAGGGCTTTCCTGCTCCCAAGCCAGAGTGGTGAGACAGGTCCTACCTGTGAGGTCCTGGCCTGCTGCCCTTAGGAAGCTCCCATGGTGCTGGACCCCAGGGAGCACCGAGCCCCCACAGTGCCCTGACAATTACTGCATAACGACTACGAAATGTTATTGTTCTATTTGGTTTTGTAATCAATAAAAAATAATTACATTTGGCAAAATAAAATAAATAAGCTCGGAGTGTTTTCCAGTGCATTATCCTGCCTTTACCTCTGTGTGTGTGTGTGTGTTTGCTTGCTGAATTTTCTGCATTACAGTGATTAAAAAAAAATTTGCAGTAGTTTTTGGCTACTTGTGCCAATTAGTCTGTTTCTAGAAAATCCATTATAATAACAAAAGGATACATAAAGGCAATCTGGCTTTATCCTAACAAAGTGCACAGAATTGAAGGAATTGAAGCAATGGTTGCCTCAGGATGCTGAGGCTCAGCAGTGCTGATGTGGCTGGTGCCAAGAGAGGCTGGGGAGCTGGGGATTTGCTTCTTCTCTCCTTGTCCCAGAACATGCTAGGTCCAGGGATCTCCTAACCACCCAAATAGTAAATTAAATGTTCTGCTATCTTGGAAATCAAATGGGAAAAAAAGCATCTTTATGCCACTGCATAAAGCACCAATAAAGGTGTGGAAAGAGGCAAGAAGGTGGATTGGAAGTATGGAGTAGCTCACCTGAAGGTTTTGACAGAGAAAGGTCTGTAACATTCCTACAACAAAGAATGTTTGTTTTGTTTTGTTACTGTTTCTCATAACACAGATCATATGATATAAGGGGCAATTAATAAAATTACCAGATAACAGGTTACCCCAAGCAGCATATGAGGAGACCTCCATGTAAGGATATTGTGGAAACCTAAAGTGCAAAGGATTTCAAAAGGGCATTGGATGAATTGAGATAGGGCCAGGGACAGCTGAGAAAGATAATGTTCCAAAGGCAACCTCTGGCAAAGGGAGACCCTGAGCTGTGGATTGCCAGAAGCTGGAAAAGCTCAGCATAGGAAAGATCCTACCCTGATCCTCACATTCTTTCCACCAGTGCTGGGAACAAGTAGATGTAATGAGTGATCTTTATAGGTTGCAGCAATCCAAGCACTAAATAACAATTCCACACAAATAACAAGTCTGCTTGCTCTAAAAAATAGCACTGAGAATGTGGACAACATGTTTCTTCTCTCCAAGCTCTGAAGGGAAACTTCCCTGCAGAAGCTGCTGAAGGAAGCTTCATGTAAAGGCAAGCACTGTGGCACTCAGGTGACAGCTATAAGCAAAGCCTCTGAAATCCATTGACCTTGGGGCTAATGCTGAAGATTTTCAGGCCCTCCTTTGCAACATACGCTTCCTTTACCACCAAAGAACTCTTCCTTTTGTGTGTGAATTTTCATAGGAATTGTAAGTTGCTTCTTAGACAGATGGAATGCTTGAGTCAGTCCTTTCATTTTCTTTAGCAGAAAAATGGGATTTGTTGGGTTTTTCAGGAAGAGGGAGGAATAATTTTGATAGCTCCTCTATTAGATCTTCTGTACTGCTGATTAAAAGGTTCAGAATCACCAGATTAAAGACCAGCAAAACTACCCATTCTAAGCCATGAAGCGCATTTCTGGCTCTAACTGTGAGGACAGTTGTTTAGAATTTTTTTATTGCATTACAGAAATCTGCATAATACCATATACAAATGCAGTTTATAAATAGACATGTTTGGGTGAGTGTCTTTACTCCTCATTTGTCCAGGGCATATGGACTAGTGTGATGATAAACGCAGTACATGCACATTCAGGTTCTCTGGTTAGGCTAAATGTTTGCCTGATTCAGCATAGCATGCTTTAATAATGTAATTCAATTTTTCCTCATTTTTAATGTTATTTCAGCCCGTTAACATAATTTGGTGAGCTATTATAGTTGTTACAGCTGCTAGTTTTGCCCTTAATACTGATTTCACTTATGACCTCAGTCAGAACTAGATTTAAAGTTTGAGATGATGTAAGTGAATAAGGATTATTAGATTTATTCATATGGCAATTTAAATAAGAAACTGCCTGGCTTAGAATAAATGGTAAATGAAAAATGCATGTGATTTATAGACCTGTCCACTTTAAAGATTTATACACAGAGTGGGATGATTAAGTAAGAGACAGACCTGATTACATGAAATATGTAATTTTTGTAATGCAATATTGGAAGCAAGCTGCTAAACAGCAGCAGCATAACAATGATTGCCCCAACAGCTTTTATTACAATATTACTGTACAGCTGGTATGCAGTCATGTAAACACAAGCAGCAGGCTTATGACCATTTCTTTTCCTTGACAACTGGTAGATGTTGTTATGTTCCCATGAAAAGCATCTTCCCCTCTCAGGGACTGCAGTACCATCTCCTGGAAGCAGGCTGTGGGACTGGAGTTGCCTCCAGGCTTTGTCTATCCCTCCCATTTAAGAGCACCATTTCCCTGCTTTCCTACAAATGTGTGTTCAAGCACTCCCAAGGCTGCATGCCAGGATTACTGATCTTACATTAAATGCTTTTGTATCAGAAATAGGTAGAGACTTCTGAGGCTTGGCAGAAGCAAAAATGCCTCTCCCTCAGAACCTGAGAAAGTCCAGATGCATCATCACAGAAACAAGAGGATCAGCAAAAATCCTCTCATTTTTCTACTATGTAACAGAAAGAAAAAGCTCTTCCTTTGCTCTCCATCAAGCTTGAAAAGCAAAAAACTAAATCTATTTCCTTTCATGGGTTTTAAGGTTAAAAGAAGCTGTTGTAATTATTTAGCCTTTCTACCACAACATAACTCAAGCTGTGGACCTCCATTCAGCAATTCCAGTGTCTTCCCCTTTAGCTGAGAACTTGGTGAAGCTCTCAATCTCACCACTGCTGCAGTAAAAGGCCTTCATGAATAACACCAGTGAGCTCTGAGCTTTGCTACAACCTGTTGTGCCTCCTAAGGCTCTATCTTTGCATGTAAGAATAAAAGAGGAAATCTACCTGTGGTTATTGTGGCATTTTTGTGTGTATGTGTATTTTCTCCATGTGGAGAATTGAAGACTGCATGGGAAAAACGGATACATTCCATACAGAGATATTACGCTATGCCATTCCATATGAATTAAGACACTTTGTAGGAGAAAGCTTAATAAGTTTGTTTCAAACCAGGGGGTCTTCCATAACATAATTTGCAGAGAGCAAATTGACCCAGAAAATTTTAATCTAAATCCCAATCTGATTTGTATATAGTAATTTAATTTCCTCCCTAGTAGTTATATGGATTTTATCAATTATACCAATTAAATTGTCAAACAGATTTATTGACCAGTCATCCACAAGACACTTTCTTTGATGTACTATTCTGGTGTCATCAACTGGTCATGAATATCTAGCCTTAGTATTTTGGTGTCATTATGTGCAGCTGAATACTCAAAAGAGAAGGTTCTATTAAATGAGTGTTGTGAACCAAATACTGAAATGAGGATGGAAAGCTCCTTGTTTTCAATTGCAGGCACAGAATTACAGGTAATAGCAGATGCAATCTGTTTAGATGCTTAGCCATCATCCTACATGGAAACCACACATTTGGTTTCTGACCTCTGAGTTGCACCTCAGTTGGAGATCTCCATGCTAATTGCTATTATCTAAATGCAATAATTATTGTGAAAATGCATATCCAGTAAATTTCAAATATATAAACTGAGGCATAAAATTAAAGCTTGGTTTTGAACTAGACAACTCATGCTTTTCAGTATGTTGCATTTTCTCTGTTGCCTGAATTCTAGACAAGGGGCAAATCTTTATTCCTATCCATCCTGAAAGATTTTGTTATTAAAATAAATTTTACTTTGTCAGAACAGATTACTAGAATCAGACATCTTGCTTTCATTGGGTGAGTCACAGTGCAACTTCTTTGTGACCTTTTCCTAGTTTTCTTCTACGAGTTTGCCAAATGAGAATACTACTAGAAAAAGGGTCGAGAAGTTACAGATCTTTGTAGTCAAGGCAAAACCAGAATTTGTAGTTTGATAATCAAGGGAGGTTGCTGTGGAGCACATTCAAAAGTCTAAAGACAAAAGTAAATGCAAGCAATGAACCTGACACCCTCTGGAGTACTTCGGTGCCTATTTGGTTGTAAGACTTGGCACACAGACTCCCCTCCAATGAGGGGTTCAGAGAATATATACCATAGTCTGTACCATGTTTGGTCTCCTAGAACATCCTTCTAGAACCAAGGGGATTTTTAGGGACTAGACACCCAGCATGAGTAAGAGAAGGCAGACTTGCCTAGCATCAATAAAACTAAATCCTGTGGTGTTTGTTGCAGAGAACCACAAATCTGGGGGTTGGTATAACTAAACTTAAGATTTTGCTTTTCACTGTTGGCATAGGGAGTCCAAATTTTGGTTCATGCCACTGCTTGAGCTTTAGTCTTAAAATATTTGGAGAAGTTTTCAAAAATCAATAAATAGTGTGAGATGGCAAACAGAGCTGATATATGAAAGACCGATATTTTTTGGAAAGAAAATAATTTGTTGAAGCCCTGAAGAGCTACAAAGACTATTCCAGAAACACTTGGCTACATGCCTAATCTCGGTGGTTTTTTTGTTAAGCCTGACTGTGAATGCATACTTTAGCCAACAGCTCTGTATCACTCTAGTGAATGATGTCATCAAAGATATTTCATTACGAATATAAAAGAAAAATAACAGCTATGTCAGTGCCAGGCTCAGCCTTGAGGAGTAACCTTCAGGGCAGCACTCCAAGGAAGGATCTTCACACACCTTAGGAAGGTATGCTAGATGTCCTCACCATGAAAAAGTGGGACTGGTCTCTTATAGAATAAAGTGTTTGACTGTCAGTCATATGCAGTATTAGATTATGTGTTTTCAGGTTTACTCAGCAAAATATGCTTTGTTGCTGGAAAGCTGTTATGAGCTCTTTGGTTTCTTCTGCTTGACACTTCTGATTCTCACTTCCATATCAGGGCCTTCACAGCCCTGCTGATCCCAGCCTCAGTCAGGAAGCACCTGGCTTTCATATCCTCTAAAAACCGCAGACCCTCTTTGCTTGACCTTATCAGGGATCAGCAGACCCTCCTTGCTCAATCCATCACTGATAAGCTGTAAATGTGACAAAGCTGCTGTATCCCCACTTAGGCAGAGCACCTTGCTACAGAATCTTAGGGAATATTATTTTCTGCTACAGCAATTGAATAGTTTGGGTTTGATTTCTGGTCTCCTAGTGCTTAACCTCACTGGAATTACCCAGGACTGCGATTTAAGGTGACAGTATCTCACTCTTTATTATTTTTTTAAATAACACATAAAAATGTTTAATTTAAAATGTGCATACTGGTATCATCTGAGTGACTCAAGGAGCAGGTATGGCACAGAAGAAAGAATCATTATTAAATGAACTCATTCATCAGGCAGGTCAGCATCTGACACCATGGTGGGAGGAAAACAAAGTCAAGAGCAAGGTCCTTGTAAGACCCTTTTCCAGAAAAAGACTGATGGATCCCACTTGGTCCTGAGCAAAGTGATGGGAAGGATATGAGTTGGCAGCAATTCCCATCTCCTTCTCTGCCAGTTCCTTTTGGCCACTAAGACTGGTGATGCTGCTTTGTGAGCTGTGCAGCCAGCAGCACCTTGGTGGGTTACCCAGCAGGTGGCTGTACTCCCTGCACCAGCTCACAGACCCATGAGGCACAGGTTTTTTTGTCATTGCCTTCTGTGAAGAGCTGTGCCATTAGTGAATTTAAAAACATCCCTACCAGGTCCCCAAATAAAAGCTCTGTGTTTGAAATGACGTGAAGATTTCACTAATGTTTCCTTTCTTTTAAGTATTTAAAGAGGGCAAAGGATTTTTACAGTGCTTGAGAAAGTGGTGGTTCTATTTTGATTATGGGATTTAAAGTCGATTTTATACTTAGGGGAAGTATTAATTGATTTACTCTATTAATTCCATTTATTCTATTCTATTAATTCTGTGCATTTAATACACACCAAGACAGAAGAGAATGGTTCAGCCAACAAGGAATTTGCACATAAATGCAGATAGCAGTCTCCACACTAGCAGAACTCGTCACTAGCAGAACTGATCACTAACAGAACCTGTGTTCTTTGCTGGTTCTTCAAATATTATTGTTATTGCTACTGTTATCATCCCTGTTGGCATTTTAGCAACAGCAACCATATTAAGGGATTTAAAATAAATACAAGATGCAGGACCCCAGCAGATAAAAGAGATTTCAGCTTTTTATTTAGGCATGCATAACTGGTGCCTTCCAACATGCCTCTCACTTGGAGAATTGGTGCAAAAGATGTTTTGCAAAAGATGTTTTGCAAAAGATTTTCAACATGGCAATAATGAATCATTTTGTGTAAGTCATCCCAGCTATAAAGGATGCCATGGGAGAACACAAGCAGGTGCCTGACAGAGACCTATACTAATGCTGAAAATGTAATTATTAAAAAAAAAAAAAAACCCCACACAAAAAACCAGGGAGGTGGGGAGGAAAAAACCAACATAAAAAAGAGATGCTACTGAAATGGTGCCCAAGTTAACACAGTGCTAGCAATGCCTCTGTTTGCAAGCAGCTTCCAAGAGAAAAGGCTTTATGAGACACATCCAACTTCAACATGCATTTGGTCTAATCAAGGTGAAGATGCAGACGTTACAAGGTGGAAGCTGTTGGGAGTCCCATAGATAATACGACACTTTCTACCTTTTTCACCCTTTCTCTGAAAGCATCTCCAAGCCAAACAGGCTGTATACAGTTGACACAAAGCAAGCCAGTAGGAGAGAATCATAGAATCATACATATTTAAGATATCAAAAAGGAAAAGACAGCAGAAAGAGATTTAGGAATCTTTTAATGTTTTGAAGATATAGTTACAAAATATGTAAGCACCAATAGGCACCAAAGTGAGTTCCAAAAATTGCTCAGGCAAATATCAATAGCATAAAGGCAGCTTGACTAAGAAAACTCAGAGCTGAAATATTTTCTTCCAGGCATAACAAAATATTTTCTGACAGATGTGGATGCCTAAATCTTCCTAAATCCTAAGAATCAATCTTTTGACCTGCTGTAGGCCTCAGCTAAAGAGAAACTCTCATGTTCCTATTGAAATCTCCAGTCTGAGGTAAACTCCTAAAATTGCTAAGTCTTTTAAGACTGAGGCAAATTGCAGAGCTACTTCTCTGAACTCTTCATGTTCCAGCAAATCCTCATGAGTCAAAACATGTTCAGCATTTAGCCATAAACTCCATTGCTGGCTGGATGCTATCTTTCCAAATGCCATGGCAGCAAAATACAATGCAATCTCCCCTTCCACCTTGCACTGTCTTTCCTTTCTATCCTAAGTTACCACAGTGTCAGTGACAAATTGTTCCTTGCATGCAACTGCATCAACAAGGAAAAAGAAACCAAACATAAAAACATCTTGAAAGCACCAAGTTTTCTGTCTCTACTGTTTTTCTCTACTTTGGTATTTAGTGGTCAAAAGTAGAACACTGCTTCAGGCTGTCAAGAGTATTAAAGGCATTGACTGCCTCCAAAAAGTTAGGACCTCTTATCACATCATGTATCCTTGGATTCCACAGATGCCACTACTATGGAAGTGATGGCTTGAGTTGAAAATGGAATGGAAATGTAGTTCTTTCTACTAACCAAGTTTAGTATGTGATGACTTTTGTCCTCTTCCCAAACAAAGCCAACACATTCCTGCCACATACATCAAATTATTTTATTTTCTGCATTTCAGTATATTTTGTTCTGTTTGAGATTGTTTAAAGGATTTCCTTCTTGGATATTTTTTTTATTCCATCTTCTTTTCCTTAGCTTTCAGCTAGTGTCCCTACTGGGTTTCTTCATGTTGTCTTTTGGCTTTCAGTGTTTGGTTCCTTTTTTTATATGGAAGGATCAATCACTTCTCACTTCTCACTCTCTCCAGGAAGAAGTCAAGTGTTCCTCAGGTTACAACCAGCCTTGTACTCCAAATGTGTTTCTGTACATGTGTGCTGTCTTCTCCTCTGGCACATGCCGTTGTGACCATCTTGGTAGGAGGAATTCCTGCTGAGCTGTGGCCTCAGCTGGTCCCCAGCTACTGTCTGAAGAAGGAATAAAGCATTAAGGCACAAAATTAAGATTCACAGAAAGCCTTTAGGTGCTTTACACCCATCTATACAGGGCTGCCACCAACTGTTCAAGTATGGAGATCAATTGATGTAACAAAAAGATGCCACAGAAGACCAAAGAGTGAATTTCCCAGAGCTCAAGCTACTGGGACAGGACAAATGGCCTCCCTTGTGGAGGATGGAGAGGGCGCTGGATCATATCCAGGCACACCTTAAAAAAGGCAATGTTAGACATTGGATGTCTGCTATGATTTGAACTGCATGTCAGCGAGGGAAAATGATACCTCCCATGGTTTTAAAAGGAATTGACATTTATTTTATATTCTCCAGATGGTATAGAGATAAAAACACTAAGTAGGTGGATGGTATGGGTCAAAAGAGAAAACCGGGAGCCATCCCTTCCTGTGGGAGACTGCTGTGCATGGGCAGAGTGCCAGAAATTGGGGGGCAGCTTGGGTGTTTGGAGAAGGAGAGCTGGCAGCTTGAATCTAGGGGATGGGTTGTGAAAAGAAAGTGAGTTGCAGCTTCATACCACTTCTTGTCACACACTTAACTAGTTAAATCTGTGAATGAGTGGTTCGATGTCCAGGGGACAAAGCTTTTTACTTTTTACTTTTTCAATATCTAGAACATAAGGTCTCTCTGTGTTGAGGCACTACTGACCTCCCACCCCTGAGGATAGACAGATAGATAGATAGATAGATAGATAGATAGATAGATAGACAGACAGATTTAGATCTGTATCTGCTTATATCACTTGCAAGGAGGTATAATGAGAGACAAGACATGAAAGCATGTGTGCATTACAGACCTGCTTAGGAGGACTTCATGAGCCACTCTCCCATGAACTGTGTCCAGCTCTATAAGCCATGGCCTCAGCAGCACTGATGCAGCTATTTCAGAGCCCTTCCAAAGGATTTGTAGTAAGAGCTTAGCAAGATACAGGATCCAGCCTGGTATTTATACAGCGATTTCACTGGCATTGTATCTGTGCATCTGACATGAAGGAGAGCTGGTTTGAGTGTGTGAAAGTGATAAAAATGTGATGTGTAGAAAATGGGTTCCAGATACCTGCTCAGCTTGTGCCTTTTGACTCAGAAAATGCCAGACCTGTCCACTGCAGATTTACTGGGTTTTTTTCCTTACTGCCCATACAAACACCTGTAATGAATTATTTTTTTTGCAAAGCACAGAGCAAAAATTTGACCAAAATTAACAAAGGGCTTTTTCTCTATTTGTTTTATAGCTAACACTGTTAGGACTCATAAACAAAACCACTTATATAGTGGTAGGTTTGTGAGAGAGTGGTTATACCCAGTACTAGTTGTAGAATCTCCTGTGACACAAAAAGTATGAAAGTGAAACTAGAGCAGGGGCGTTTGTTAGGGAAGCAATAAAAGTGTTGCCAACTGGTCACAGTTAGGGTGACAAAATAATGTCATGGCAAGAAATCAGTTAGATTTATAATAATAAAATAGGAAAATTATTACAGTCTAAAGCTAGGCAACAAATTCTTGACATTTGAATGTTTGTGACTGACAGTACCTGCCTGCTCTAAGGGTCCAACCTTAAAACTTACATGAGCTGCTGCAAGGATTTCTACTCCATCACTTGGCTTCTGCTGTAAATGCTCTGATGGTAAAGAGCCTGTCCTTTCTTTTCAACACTGGCATGAAGCACAAAGGTGTGATGGGGAGCAATGCACCAGTCTAGCACAGCAGAATCAACACTAAGTAGTTGAGCAACATACTTACTAAAGCTGATGTTAATGCTTCTCTGAGAGAAGATTATTTAAGTAGGTTACCTTGATTAAAAGCATGTTTCACAAGAAGTAGGTTTATAAATTGAAAGAATCCAGAATTACGTATGAAATCTCACACGTGAGCAACTTTGCTGATGTGTTATTAAACAAAATAAATTGTTTTCAGAATTTAGCATAAGGGGAAAAAAAACCCAGTTATTTACTAGATTCACTGAATGTAAGACTGAGTACTTGAAACTACTGAAAGATTTCTCTGGAATTTATGACTACAGATGCACTTAGGAGGCTGTAAACAGCTGGGATGTGATCACCTGCAGCTCCATACATGGACACAGATGCACTCTTTGTTCTCTAGGAATTCATACCAGGAGTCTGGTAAAACCATTGTGGCACTTACCTGGGCTATGTGTCCAGCTTTCCCGTTCACAGAGACAAGAGTAGGGGACCACATGCCATAGAGATCAACTCTCATTTCCATTTGAGTAACTCAGAAGAAACTCTGAGAAGTTACTACATTGCAAATTGAGGTAAAGAAGGAGACAGCAGCTTTCATTTCTACGTGCCCTGGCAGCCAGGAGGGCCAACCATGTCCTGGCTGGCACATCAGGCACAGCATCACCAGCCAGGCAAGGGAGGGGGTTGTCCCACTCTGCTCTGCACTGAGGCAGCCTCACCTCAAGTGCTGGGGGCAGTTTTGGGTGCCACAATATAAAAAACCTATTAAACTGTTAGAGAGGGACCAAAAGAGGGCCATGAGGATGGTGAAGGGTCTGGAGGGGAAGCCTTATGAAATTTTGCTGAGGTCACTTGGTTTGTTCAGCCTGGAGAAGAGGAGACTGAGGGGTGACCTCATTGTGGTCTTCAACATCCTCAGGAGGGGAAGCAGAGGGGCAGACACTGATCTCTTCACTCTCATAACCAGTGATAGGACTCAAGGAAATTACATGAAGCTGAGTCAGGGTAGGTTTAGGTTGGATATCAGGGAAAGGCTCTTCACCCAGAGGGTGGCTGGTACTGGAATGGGTTCCCCAGGGAAATGGTCACAGCACCGAGCCCATCTGAGTTCAAGAAGCTTTTGGACCATGCTCTCAGGTACATGGTGTGACTCTTGGGGTGTCCAGTGCAGGGCCAAGAGTTGGACTCGATGACCCTGATGGGTCTCTTCCAACTCAGCATTTTCTATGATTCTATGATTTTTCACAGACTCAGATCAAGCTTTTAGTCAGACATAGGGAAGCCAACTGTCTCTTTTCCCTCAGCAATGAGCTGCCAGAGCAGTCCAAACTGATATGAATTGTCACATTTGCTGTTGTGCTGAACTTGACTAAGGTGTTTGGGGAGGTCTCTTGTTTAAGGGGTTCATTCTAAAAGGAGTGCTCATGCTATGACATTATCTATGTAGTGGTCTTTGCATTGATTCCTTAGTAAATGCGCACAGAAAGAATACTGACTTTGCAGATAAGGAGGAAGAGCTTACTGTATGTGTAGACCGACAGAGTGTCTGATGTGCAAAACAGCCACGGCATTGATTGGGAGAGGGAACACAAGCTCTCTGACACCAATGCCTTCTCTGCGGGATAGTGCTAACTATGAGCACACACTCGTTCATCACTATTTCAGGGCAGGATTTTAAAATCCGGAATCCTGAGCCAGAGACCTGAACAGAATCCCTAAATCTGCCACCATGGAGTCTCTTCTGAGTGAAGGTTATCTCCAGTTTCAGGTATCTGGGCCAGCCTGAGATTTCGATCCCTCTCTAATGGCCTGTGTGTGTTGCTGAGGGTCTTAAGGACCACGATTTAAAACTCAGTTCAGACGAAAACCTAACAGTCAAAAGCAACCGTAATAGTTCAGAGCTTCCGTTAAACATTTTGAACACGTCTTGTTAAAGACTAAACGATTAAACAGGCCTGTGTCATGCATATCGTTGCAGTGGCCTACAGTGGCCACAAAGAGGCTCTTGTCTCCCTTGGGGAGTGGGACAAGTTCCTTCCTCATCTCTTCCAAGAAATTCTACAGGCTATATTTGATTGCCATATATTTTCTTATCATTAGAAGACTTGATCTACAAACATAAAAATTATGTGCAAAGACTTTGGCCATGCTGAAAAAAAACCCACAAGCAATAAAACGTTTAACACCAATGCATAATGTGGAATATAAGGACTTGTGGTGGCTGTCTGTCTTGGCCTTTATGCAGTGAATCAGGATTGCAAATGTATTTACCTTAACACACATCTCATTTATTTTTCCAACACCAAAATCAACTTTACTTCCACTTTAAAAGCCAGAGATATCACTCTGGCACGGGGAAAAGAAAAAAAAAAAATGCTGGCAATGGAAGATGGGGAAGATTGTATCCTATTCCAGTACATTTAGATTTTTTAAAGAAAGCTGTTACTTCGTTAGAACTCAAGAAAAAATTTGCAATGAAACGTTAGGAATACTGTAATACACTCGTAGCACAGGACCCCACCAAAAAAGGGAAATGTCCTCTGTGATAACAGTGAAATTGAGAAACTGCACCGGTTACACACAGAGTTATCACTGGAGAAGTGGCACTTTCAGGGTCTGCCCGGACAGCCTAACGCCTTGCAAATGCCAAAACAAGTCTGAAACAGTCAGATAAGTAATAGTGATGAGAAGTGATAAGAGACCTTTTCAGAGGACACAGAGAACACAACTGGAAAATATATCTCTAGCATGTGCGAGAGTAAGTTCCTGTAGTGCTGAGTAGATGTGCCGAGGAAAATGAGGTTCAATAGGTGGGAAAGAAAAGGCACTGAAGAGATACTTAGGGAGCAGGTTGATTGTGGTTAAAACTTGCACCTCCATCCTGTAATTTTATTTGGGGATCGGGGCTGGTGGAGAATCTCTTTGCTTTTTACTTATTTTTTTTTTCCTTCCGCTTACTGCCCCATGTAACTCGTCTCCTTTACTTCCAGCTCAGTTCAGCCACCGCATGCTGTTCCTGCCCCGGCACGCAGGAAGCCCCCAGGACACAGGTGGGATCGCGGGCCCGCGGTGCCGCGCTCTCCCCATCCCCGTCCCGCCCCGGCGCCGCCTCCCGTCCGCGGGCAGGGCCGGTGCGGCGGCGGGGAGAGCAGCGGGGTAGGGTTTGCGGCTGCGGGGCTGCGGTCCGCGTCCCCCCCAGCACACGCACCCCTCGAGGGCCTGCCCCGGGCAGCCATGGGGCACCAAGCCCCCGAGCGCCGCGGGCCCGCTCTCCCGGCCCCGCCCGCCCC
>VZRR01009656.1:109209-122640 GCA_013398015.1 Oreocharis arfaki
TGAAACTTTACAACAAGGTGTTTATTCCATCAGGCCCAGAGATACTCATTACAGTGTAGTTCCTAGCTAATACAGAAACATCACTTTTCCTAGAACTAATTTACATGCATCTGCCTCCCACTGGAAGCCCTTTTATGGTCCTGGAGGGTTGTCTGAAGGGGCCTCTGGTGGTCATACTCACTGAGTGCCCCCGATGTGACAGATGATCTTGCCTTGAGCTTGTCTCAGGGCATGCGCTGTTGCTTCTTGTTACATGGCTTTGCCACAAAAGCCACTATATTCCTTATTCTCTGTTTATCCACTGGTTCCAGCTACGTTTAGCATCCTGTGTGTCTACTTCTGTGTTCTTTTATCAATTTTGCTGCTTAGTCTTTAAGCTCTATTTAGCAACTTCGAGGGGAACTGAAAATTTCTATTCTCTATGTTGTCTGTCATTACAATGAAATCAGTTTCTGCTGGAAAACATCTGCACAGGACCAAATGGCTGGAGTGCACCTGTTTGGTGTATATGTTAGAAGTGGTTTTAAAAGCTCGTTTTGAAGAGGATGTTGAGCTGTTTTCAGCATAAAACCGGATGTTTTAATTGAAATCAGTGACAGCGCTATCTGTCTCTGTGTCTTCAACTTGTACCTGTCTCTGCCTCCGTGTGGGGAGTAGGTTGGTGTTAATTTTGTGTTGGAACAGAGTGCACAGAGTACGTATGTTTTGTAATAGCTGACACAGCTGGCCCATGCTACCTAGATCCCTGAAATGCATGTGGTTAGAGAGGTGCCACCATCTCACTGCAGCACTCGGGAGGGCTCTCACAGGGAGTGTTTGGTTGCAGCCCAGATGGCATTGTTAGGATTTAGAGTAGATGCGTCATAAACGTTTGACCAGGTGCCCCATTTGGAGTCACATCTATGAACCATTTGATTTACTCAGTAGCACTGCTTAGCTAGCATGGCTTATTGTCTTTTTTAAGCCCAGCCATATATAACATAAAAGTTACTTTGATGTTTGGTGTTTCCATCCACCATTCTACCCTCCACACATCCTAAACCCTGTCTGCCTTTCAAAAAATAAAGTACTATTCTGTTCTGGTGTACTCAGGATATTTTAGGGCTCATTATGAACATAGAGAAACAGCGAGAATTTTTTTTTCTTTTTTTCTTATCTATTAAGCACATATCAGTTTGTAAGATTGTCATCATATACTTAAAGTACACAGGCAAAGAGCAAGACCACTAAACTTAGAGCTGAATGGTATCAGCTATGCATCATTATATTTAATTATTTATGGTATTTAATCCTACCAAGTAGTAAAGTGAAACTGCTGGTTATGTTACTAGGAGCTGTTTTGTTTAATTTCTGCTGGTATTGTGCAAACTTTAAGGATCATTCCAACACAAACCATTCTATGATTCTATTCTGGAAATGCTACTTAATTATCCAAAACATGGCAAAGAGTGCCAGGCCTGTGCCACATCTTTTCAGCCAATAACAAGGAGAGGGCTAGTTTACAGAGAAATGCAGTTAGTAATGGTGAAGGGACAAAAGTTTGTAGAAAACCATCTCAAATGGTTAATGACATCAATGGAGCAGTTTAAAACTTAACAACCAAAATAAAGAGAGCATAATGTGGAGTGATTAGAAGATAGCACATGAACAAGACACATGAGTAATCAGCACCAAAAAAAAAAGTTCTTTTGCAAATAATTGTGGCCATGTACCTTTGCTCCAGCACTGGGATATTTTTAGTGATAACTTCAAGTCTGACTGTTGTGAAACAGCTTTCCAGGGGCAGGTACCCCCTGCCTCTCAGTGCTGTCTGTGCACCCAGGCAAACCACCCTGTGTGCTCTGCTCTCTTCCAGCAAGACCCTTCTGTTACTGCAGAGCTAGTTCAGGTATTTCTGTGCACTTGTAGCCCTGGGCTGAGTAGGTTTAGTCCTGTATGCCAACTGCACACAGATCAACAGCTAAAACCAGCTTGATTATCCTTCCAGTGATCCCTTCGGAGGGATCTTCTTCACCCATCCAATACCCGCAGTAGACCTGTTTGTATTTTGGTGTCATTACAGGTTCTGCTCCCTACACTTTCTTTTAAGGACAACAAATAAGACATGGGTGTAGGAAGCAAGGGGAGGAGATACGTGGAGGGATAGTTTGATGTACAGTACACCCAGTTCATGCTGAGATCAATACTCTGATTTACTTAATTGGAAACTGAAGGCTTTATTTTTAGCATAGAATAAGAAAACCTGGAAACCTGCCAGAGCAGGCAGCATGCTTCCAATTAAGTGTAGGTCTGGCCACTCACAAAACCGTACTTTCTCTCACTTCCACATTGATTCTTGGCCCTCCCTAAGTAACAGATTTGACATAAACTACTATTTTTCATATTCCAAAGATTGACAAACTGAAGCCTATAGCTGGCCTGTGGTAAGCTGTACCTTAGGGAAAGGGCAGGTGTACAGTTAGAGCCCAGCCCTCCACATACAAGGCTGGTGGATAATTTTTTAAATCAGACTCCATCTGAAACTGTGTTCTTTAATGCAACTGAAACTAGTAAGTAGCAGAAGTAAGATGAGAATTTCAGATACTTGGGGTTTTATTTTTTTATTATTATTTTATGGTCAGAATTTTAGTGTAACTCTCTGACTTTCTGCTTTCACAGAAGTCCTTCCAAATGCAAATTGAAGGTTGCCCCCAGGGTTGTAATTTACTATTTGGAAACAGCCTGCTGTTGGAGGCACGAACTTCCACACCCTCCAGTGGTAGAAGTGGAAAGGCTGCTGCAGTAGATGGGTTTGGTGGTATTATTAAGTCTTCTACAATCAGCAAAAATCAAGTCTTTTTCTCTTTACAGAGACAACCACATGCTGTCCCAATTTCTTGGGCTCATAGTGGTATTGCTATAACTCAATTACTGTTTCTTCTGTTACCCCTATTGCAAAATAAGGAACGGGAACAACGGAAACACTGACTGTGGCAGCACACTAAATAGTATCTACACCTAATCCCTCTTGTCATTAAATTAATATCCAGACTCTGTAATAAAGCATTTGTCATTAGATGTACATCCAGTATGTAAAATTAAGGTATCTTTAAGGAAATGCCTTTTCAAACACACAGTATGGCTGTTTCTTAGGGAGACACCCCTCCTATTCTCCCCATAGCAGTAGTCCAGCAGTGAATCCCAAGTGATACAGCAGGCATGGAAGGGAGCATTCCGTTGCTGAGCTGTGCTGTTCAGCCATTCTTCATCACTGAGGAAGACTAGCAGGCTGGTGCGAAATGTAATATCAGAGCATAATCCAGAGGATTTTTGTGAAAAGCCAGAAGAGAGACACGAAGGCGAAAAGGTTCTGGTTGATTTCTGTGTAGAGGGTTTCACTAAAATGATCCCATAGGTGAAAATTGGTGATGTGAAATACCTTACATGTGCTGTATCTATACCACCACTGTTGTGAAAAGCTGGCTACAGGATGATGATCCTTCAGAAGCTGCTCTGGTAGTGGTGGGAGCAGGCTTTTTTCAAAGGATGGATAACTTATTGCAGTAATAATCACTGTGAGCAGCCATGAGTATATTTTAATATCATCTGCCAGAGGGAGAAATGGTGTTAGTAAGACTAATCTTCAGAGCCACACAGTGCAGCATTATTAAGCTCACTCAGAAGAGCTGACACATTCGCTTTCGTAAGCTACAGGGAACGGCCATGACTGCAAATGTGAGACCCTGCTTCCCTCCCTTCCACACTGGCACCTCTGCTCCGTTCACATCAGCAGGAGCTCTGTGCAAAGATCAGAGGGAGATTCTGACCTCCATTCTGTGATTAAGCCAAAGAGTCCTTTAGGCAAAATGGTTTGTGATCCTGGAGTGTAGTTGGTGCTCTCAGCCTGGAAGCTAAGGGTACCAAGACACCATCCATGGCTGAGTAGAGAAAATAGCCAGACTTTTTTTTTTCTTGAAAGATGGATAAAAATGAATGGAGACTCTGGATATATCCCAAAATTTGTAGTTGGTAATATTCCCCTTCTCCTTTACAGCCAACAGTTTTATACAGTAATAAGAAAAGACCTGAAAATTCAGTTATCTTTGACATCCTGGGGAAATTAAATCCACAACAGTTGTGACGAATTTCTGTGAGCTTCGGGAGCATTTAGTTTTCCTTTCAGAAGGAAGATGTCCCATCAGGTACGTTAGAAATTCAGTTCTCCTCACAGTGGTTTGGGGAAGGACCATCTCCATTCTGTTTAGAAGACCAGCATCATCTGCAGTCAGACTTCCACTGTAAGCAACTCTAACTGTGAGGATTTTGAATGACCTGTAGGACACGCTATGGGCTCTTAGCAAAGTTACCCTGAGCTTTTCTTTTCCTTGGAAATTTTAAAAGGCACAATCAAGTTGTGACTCATACACCTTCCGTATTCAAACCCGGTGCTTGCAGTTGGTTTTTTGAGGCATCACCTTATAGATACCTTGTCGCAGTTGAGGCAGACGCGCACTAATTCTAACATAAAGTGCAGGCAAAAAGCGTTTATTCTGAGAGCCAGTGTCATATATATACACTTTTGTATGTTTATCATTCATGTTAGTTGTCCATTGGTTGCTCAACTACTACAGTAGATTCATTGGCTATTTTAACTACACCATACTATTATTAGATATCTACAACATAGACATCCCAAGAATCCAAACAAAACGCCAGCTGCAGATTTGTTACTGTTTACTTTCTCTATTGTTTTTAATTTCTTGCTTCTCTCAACTAGATTTCTCACAGGTAGAAATGGACTGTGCTGAGACCAATCTCAGACTCAGACTCAGACAGGCTTTCTGACCTGTTGTTAATTCCCACAATACCTCATTTCTTACTATTTCCTGCATTTGCCTCTTCTGCAGCCAGTAGAGTAATGAATTTGCTGTGTTATCCAGGAGCTGAATGCTCTGCCACAGCACAGCAGCAGCTTTCCAGGCCACTAGGCTCCAGAGGAGCTGCTTAAGGTCTTTAATAGCAGTTTTCCTTGACTTCTTATTCACTTTCGATGATCATGAATTTTATTAATTAGAATGATCAAGAGGTCACATTAATTGGACAAATATTAGGTTGGTTCTCTGTAAAATTAAAGACTAGCCCTGATCTTGCAAGCACGTAAGGATGGGACTAACTTCGTGCCTGTGATCTGCTCCACTGGACTCATTTAAGTGTTGCAGGTAGCTACTTACCATGTTCTCAGTGCCTTGTGTACTAAATTCCCTCTCCTCCTGTGTAACTATGTAGAAAACTGTTGGTTAGGAGGTTTGTTTTGTTGGTATTGTTTTGTATGTGTATATGTATGTTTTTAGGCAAGTAAATTTGTTTTCTCATATTTGGCAATAAAAAGTCATCTAGTCATTTCCAACTGCAGCTGACAACGAAGACATAATGTATTGGAATATCATTTCTAATGATTAGAAACTCTGTTAGGCATCATTGAAGGAAACTCTACACTCTTACATCAGAGTGACAGATGAATGCCCTGTAGATCTATTTGGTTTTACAAATGGCTGTTTAAAAAGCTCAAGTTCTCTTCCAGTCTTGAAAAGAAAGTACAGAAAAATTGAAAGCCAACAAACAATTATTTAAAAATAAAGTCCATTTTCATATTTTTAAATATTTAAATAGAATGTACAAAATTGAAAATAATACTCGTTTATTTTAAGGTTATATCCAGAACTTTTTACATTTACTTTTTAATATGTTTTGTATAAAGGAACAATTTAAATACTTTTATGTGTTTTGATGACTATTACAACTGCAGATTTTATATAGTATATAGTTTCTTAACAAACCTGTAAAGTAAATTGTTCTCTGAGATTTTTAGAACTGCACACTATCTCATTATGTTTGCTGCTGTTGAAAACTTGTCTTTTCTGCTCCTGCCATAACATTTTGCTGGGGATATATGGAACTAATGCAGTGTGGCCACTTGGTTTTCTGGCTGCCATTCCACTGAGTTTCACATTTTAATAACAGACTTGCCCTGTAAAAGCTGAAATACCGAAGTTTTTTTTTCTTTTAATATAAATATAGACTTTTAAAAAATATGAATTAGCATTGATTCCTTCTTACTCTAGCAATGCTCCAGCCCTATATAATAAACAATTAAGAAGTCTGATGATATGACTATAGATAAAATAAAACTTTAAAATTGTTTCTGAGGCCCCTAAATTTGAACAGTTTCATCACTGGAGATTAAAGAACTCCATCATTTGGATAAATGAGGATGGGTAATGTCTGCATGGAAGTGATGGAAAACAGAGTTGCTATTACAATACAGGTAAGCAAGAGATTTTGTTAACTGGCCATGCATAATTGCCTGTTTTAATATTCCATCATTAAATATCTGTCTGGCTTGGATATGTTGTTGTGAAATGACCTCAAAAGGCACTGATAGCCCAAACTTTTCATGAAATCACATCATGGTTCTTTGTCTGGTTTGGAAGAACTTGTTTCCAGTGTCCATTTCTTCTGCAGACAGGTTCAGTGCCTGGGCACCATAATAGGAGGTGGTCGCTGCCCCCTGAACTGACATTGGTCTCATTCTGCCCCCAAAGTCTACACACTCAGTTCACCCACATGACCTGTTCAGTGCATATTCTATTTGGAATGCTGTCACTGTAGGAAAAAAAAAGTGCATTTTAAAGATTATTCTGACAGCATGCTGTGTAATGGAACCTTTTTATGTTTGTCTTCAGGATGTTGACCTGAAAGCATGTCAGGGAGCTTTGGATGACTGCTGTCCACATCGAGGAGAGGATCAGCTGGAACTGCAAGAGGAGGAGGAGAAAGACATAAATCAAGTAAATGATGAAAAAAAGGGAAGAAGGGAAAACTGAAGAGGAAGTGAGGGAGGATATAGAACTTATCACTAAGATAAATAGTAGTAAAAAGAAATGGAGTGAAAGGTTTTGAAAGGAATAATATATTTTCTCTTTTTATTTGAAGTGTTCCTTGCCGGGGCAGGAAAGGAGTGGTCACTTCAGACAGTACTTTGTGAATGATGCCTTTGTACACCTTTTTAAGAACTGCCTCCTTCCTTCAATCCCCCTCTATTTTTTGTGTAGTTGAAATATTCTCAAGTTTACAGAAAACACTTGCAACTAACCATTTTTCAATTTGGGTTTATTTTCTCCATTGTGAAGGTGTTCTGCTTGTAGGCAAGGTTGTTTTTGCCTACAAACACCTGAGACATGGATGCTAAATTATACTGCTCTAGCCATTTATGTAAAGCTTGATACTCAAATGTAGAATTACATTTGGGACACTGAACTGTTCCGTTTTGTTCTTTCTGAGAGCTGCAATGAAAAGGGCACTCCATTTTTTTGAGACCTTGTAAGAGCTGAGAACATCTGATCCAGGTGTCTTGCCAGCCTCTCTGTCTGGCACTCCCCTGAGAGCTTGGCTTTGAAAAAATACCTGATTTTTCTGCACTGGTGGGGAGGTACAGCTTCAGAGGAGGGAAGCCCAGTTCTGCTGTTGCGGGCAGAGTTGGGATGCTCAGGCCACGGAGCTGTTCTGCTCGTTCTAGGAATGTGTCATCTCCTATCAGGATGAAGACTTGATGGTGGGGTCAGCAGCAGTATTGCAGTGTGCTCTGTTTCCTCTCAGACTTTGATTTGTACCTCCTTTTACGTGAAATAACTGTGCTTTACAACGCGTTTCTCTTTCTTTTGTCACAGAACAGCTGCAGCCATGTAGATTCCCTTCTCTCCTTAGAGGGCTGTTTACAGCTTCTGTCATCGCAGGTGGAAAACATGCTAGAGGTAAATGAGAAAATCCAGGTATTGCCAAGAGACTGGAATAGAGTCAGCAATTACTGGGTAATGACTTACCCTGTTTTGTCAAATAACCACAGCCTTCCCCACCCACTCTGGGAATATATTAGCAAATCGAAGTAGTAAAACTTACCTGAGGGGGCTAAAGAAGCTACTCTCCACCTTTTACAGCAGCTCTCATTGGCTCTACTTGAGAAATTTTCCCCATCAACTTGTCTGGTGTAAGAGCTGTGTCTTTACCGTGATCTGGTGTTCAAAGTTGGATGGAGCCACTGGACAACTCAATTAGTTCAACTAATAGTTGCCTTTCTGAAACCTAATGCCAGTTTGTATTTTTGCAGCAGCTGTGTTTCTCTAGAGCAACACTGATTTATTATACAGTAGCAGCTATTGAGCATTTGTGAAAGATTACAGTTGTCATAAATAGTGGGTCAAGTGCTTACAAGGTTACTACTCTCAAGGAGAATGGATCCATCTTCACTGTAAATTAGGTCACTCAGCATTAGCAGTAAACCCATTTAGTGTTTTGGTGTCTTGGGTTTTTTTAAAAGTCTTGTGGCCCTCTGATACTATATTTTACTTTCTGTGTGCCCATCTTCACAAAAAACAGTTGTTATCTTAATTGAAGCCTCCTTCTTCTCCCACAGTTCATAGCTGCAACCATTGACCAGGAAGCTGCTCCCTGCCTTCCTTTTCTGCAATACTTCCAGGGCATCTTACATACACTTCCCATCACAGGATCCTCTTCTGAGGTCATTAGTGTTTTCCATAAAACTTCATGCTTATCTAGTTTTGGCTATCTCTTGGTTGGATAGTACCTTCTAGCCCATAAATTAACCTCCTCTTCTGTTCAGCTCTGGAAATGGATCGCACACTAACAAGATGTAGAAGTTCATCAGTTTAATTTTCTCCATTCTTCTCATAATTTGAAAGGAATTTGGCTGTAGCCTTTATGCAGCTATTACAAAACATAGTTGCATATTTTATTTAACATTATTAGTGCACTGCCATCTTGTGACAATCTATCTGTTAAATATGGATTGATTGTTTCTTCCAAGTATCAAGTCTTTACAGTGAGTGGGATTTTTTAACAGCTGACCTACTAAGAATCATTCTTTTTAAGGGATTAGTTGAAAATAGCATCTCTGTCTCACAGACTGCAGGTGGTCTAGTACAAGGTGACTCCCTAGGAGAAATAAGGCAAGACTTTCTGTTACCTGAGCTCCCAGTAAGCATAATAGAGAACTTAAGATGTTCTGGTCCTTGGGTACATCATTCCTTCCCTGTGGAAAGTGTTTTTTACATAGTCTGTTCACTGAATGCAATCAGAAATCCTTTCCTGAGACACAGTGAGGACAGTCAACTACGGAGGAATCCTATACACTTCTTACTTGAAGAATTTACATTTTCAAGTACTTTGTATCCATCTATTTTATGACTACTCTGCTTGTCAGCAAGCACCCAACATAATCTTGGACAGTGGCTTTGTGCTTCTAAGATGCAGCAACTATAACTCAGGTCCACAAAAGGCAGGCCTTAGTGCTGCTGGAGCATTACTAGTCCAGTTTATTGTCTGGACATCAGGGCTGAGGGATCATATATCAGCTTTGGTTTTGTAAAAAAATCCCTGAGTAGTAATATAAAGTCAGGACATCCATGAAAGATGTAATTTGGCTGGGGGGTGTTACCTCCAAACTGGTTAGTAAAGGAGTTCAGCCGAGTTTTGGATGCAATAGACCTCAGTTAAGTGGAACTAAACCAAATGTGGCACCTCACAGCTCCAGAAACTTCATAAATTGTGAAATAAGCAGTGAGACTGACAGCGCAGTCTTAATGTTCCTGTCTTCCATTCTTCTTTTCGTCACCACTGTCTTCACTGCTTAACTTCTGCAGATGAGCTGTTTATCTTCTTTAAAAAGTTCATTTGCTTTAGCACCTTGAACCAGCTCACCCTTGAATCATCAATACCACTACCAGGGAAGGGTCATGACCCCTCCTCCTAGAAGGACCTTTTTCTTAGACCAGATCAGACATAACACATAGGCTATAGTTCGTACATGTGGCAACAGTCCCATTTTTACCTCTCAACCCCCATCAGTCCCACACTGTCCTTTGCAAGCCCTTCTCCCATTCCTTCAGTCACTTTTCTTCTGCACCCTTCCTGCTTCTTTTTGCCGTATGCCAATACAGATTATGCTTTGTACAGATGGGAAACAGCATTCCAAATAGCTAAGAGTTTAACATACAAAAATTTGGCTTTAATAGAATCAAACAGTGGAATTTTAAAAAACAAATTGATCGTGACTGTGTAGGTGAGGGATGTAGAAGCATTCATTTTATGAAAGATCCCATTTCCCCCCCCTTCATCTTTTAGGTGAGCTTACTGGAAGATCTACAAGTTGCTACTTCTAGTAGAGGTCAAGACCCATCATCTTCACACCACAATATAAATTTGACCCAGACATCTCACAACAGTTTGAGTCCTCCTGATGCCATGCTACTAAGAACAGACTACCCCACTCAATTAAATTCAAAACCAAGACACTTACAAAGGCAAGAGTTTTTTCCTCAATCAAGCTCTGATACCACAAATCCAGAATCACTGTTTCATGGGTCAAATCTGACAGGGCTGTTTTCAGCTGCTGACCTTAGAAATCTGTCAGCCCATGATGATAATTTTGATGAAATTAAACTCATGTCTTTGGCTTTGGAGGAAGGCTTAAGTCCTACAGAAGTTTCTCAGATCTTTGAAGAACCTGGCTCAGATTTGGGACTATCTTTGAATTCACATCACGTCACGACCTCTTACTCAGTCTGCTGTGAAGACGCTGTTGGGTACAGCAGTAGTGTTAAATTTGCTCCATCACATGGCTTAGGAACTGTTGGTGGCCACTGCCAAGAAAACACTAAACACAGCCATATGGAATATCCAGGTGATGCAGAGTGTTCTACAGAAACCATGCTTCAGCAGTTTCTTCATAATCACACTTACAGTCAGCTGCCAAGTCAAGCAGCATCCACTGCAGAGCATCATCAGCAGATGTGGATGAAGAAATCAAACGTGGTAAAGGGTAGGTGCCATAATTCTACTGCTACAAAGCAGAGCAGAGATGAATGTCGTGCAAAAGCTCTGAGAATACCGTATTCAGTCGATGAAATTGTGAGCATGTCCGTCGACTCTTTCAACACCATGCTAGCAAAGAACCAGCTGACAGAAACTCAGGTATCACTTCTACGTGACATCAGACGAAGAGGAAAAAACAAGGTGGCTGCCCAAAAATGTCGTAAACGCAAACTCAACGCAATTCTTAACCTGGAAGAAGATGTGTGTAATCTCCAAACACAAAAGGAGAGCCTTAAGAAGGAGCACTCCCAGTGTAGCAAATCAATCAACCAGATAAAGCAAAAATTAAACAACTTGTACCATGACATTTTCAGTAGACTGAGGGATGACCAGGGCAGACCTGTTAACCCACGCCAGTATGTCATTCATTGCAGTAGCAATGGTAGTGTTTTCATAATACCCAAGCACTTGGCCAAATCTGAACAGAAACAAGATAACAGAAAAGAGCAGAAAGAAAAATAAGATGACCGAAGAACACCTAAATCACCTTTATTTTGCCTGAAAGCATGATACAATACTTGTTTGAAGACTAAAGGTCAGTGATTACAGCAGTTCAAACAGAAACAACTACACTTGAGGACAAACAGTCTGTTCAAGGGTCTGCCAAACCTAACCGTGATCTGTTAAAAAGCCTATGAGCTGAGGCTTCTGAATTAGGAAATCTGTTTAGTTTTAGTTACAATTAAAGGAGCTAGACCATCAGTGTAGTGTAGCTTTATAGACCTATGTTAAAACTAAAATGTAGTAACTGTTAACGGGGGCAGAGGGGAGAATATCAGTGAGGGCTAAGTCCACTTTAGATCAATGTTCCACATGCAAGAAAAATGTTTTAGTCTTGCGTACTTGACTCTTCATACAGAAAATGAACTTATTTTATTCTCCAGCACTGAAAGAAAAATGACAGTTCTAGTGCATCTTCAGCCTAAATTCACTGTGGATTTACATAGTCACAGGAGATAACTGCATGCTTTGCATTTATTCAGAATGGCTCTGATTTTCCTAGTTTTCCTTTGAGGAGAGCAGCCCGGGAGGGTACTGCATTTTTCCTCACTACTTTCACCATCATAACTCCAAAGATAATCTACCACTTAATTTTACAACTCATACAGTCAGTCTGCAAATAAATGCTGAAAAATAGTGTCTGATTCAGTACTCTTACCTTCATCCTCTGCAACTGAATCATTCTCAACTTTCTTCCACAAAAATGACCAATGGTGAATGAGTTCCTGTTCTGTTTCCTAGTGACTGTGATACATTTACTTGTGTACTTTCCCTTTTCCTCCCATTTTGATACCTTCCTCAAGTACTTGAGTTTTTTTCTTTGGCTTTTTTAACTGGTATTTTTTAAGTGTCTTTAATGTTCCATATTTAATTTTTAAAAATATACATTTTACCTAATCTTTAAATTAAATTGAACCAAGTTGCTATTTATCTAAACTTGTAATTATGAGGTTACACTCTGATAGTGCTCCAAATGAAGAGCTTTTGGGTTTGACATTTATTTGTGCTAGTAAAAAGAAGAAATTTTATTCACTCGTGAACTTACAACTTCTTATCCTTTACTGTTTTACAGCCTGAAAAAGGTCTGCAAAAGAGATGGCCTAAAAAGGCCTATAATGAATGATAAGGAAGGAATGTTGAGGTATATTATTATGAAAATCAGTACTACTAATAATGTCTAGATAACAACAAAAACTTATTTTATAACTAAAACACATAGAACCGGTATTAAAAAAGTTCTCATTGATCGTGGCATGATGACAATGGAGCAAATTTACATTCAGGTATGTTAAAAAATCACTTGTACCAAACACATAAGAAGGACACATACAAGCAATACAAGCTTAAATGCCAAATTATATCTACTGAAGAAACAAACTGCCACTAGCATGTAAATCACATTGGGTGCTTGCACTTAGCTGTAACAAAACTGATACTATCAAGTGGCATTTTCTAAAAGGGGATCACTGAGATAGTGTCAAGTGCACTGAATTATCAATAATGAAATCAGCCTGTTTGAACACTTTGCTCAGCATTTTCTATTAAAAGATTTCTTTAAATAAATGTGTGTATTGTATTCTATTGCTAAGTGTGAATTCGTAGCAGAAAGTCTTATTACTGAGGCCACGCAATTTCTTGCTGTTGGTTAAGCATCAGTGTGAGACACATCTATCCTAACTGGTATTCACATGGGATTTGTCTACTAGCTAGATCGCAAATTTCAACCAAACCATGCAAGAGGTATCAGATATCTATGAGGAATTATGAACTTTATTTCTAGTTGCAGGGGAAAAAAGAAGTACATATCCAAGTCAGCATGATCATAATCAATTAAATGACATAATAAACATTTTTAAAGTCCATGCACTTAGCCTTTGCAGGACCAGGTCTTTAAATGTACTTCACTGCCCATTTGCATGAATTCTGATAAGATACTAGATTAGGCTCCTGAGAAATCCAGAAAGCCAAGTATTTCTGCTTTAGGGCCTCACTTGGGGGGGGGGG
>VZRR01009656.1:122670-139617 GCA_013398015.1 Oreocharis arfaki
GGGGGGGAAGTAAAGCCTAAACTTTTTGGTGCCCACTCCTTCAGTAAAAGTGGCAAGTGAGCTCTAGATTTTTGTAAAACCAGCTGCTAATGGAGCCTTGCATATATGCAGTTGAGAAACAGCTACACGGTTAAATTTTGGCACATGCCAAAAATAAAGCATACTGTAACCCTTTCAGAACACAATCTTAATGGAAAGCAGTTTACTCCAACTCATCCATTTAAGACATCAGCCCCAACCCCATTATGTATAAATTTGAAGATTGCAAAGGATTATGAACGGCCTTCAGCTAATTCAACTGTCATTATTATTCAGTAACTGTATTTATTTAACACGTTGAGGTACTAACCTCAATTCCTCAGAACTCAACAAGCAACTCTACTGCTAAATCCTCTTAGCTGAAATACGAATTTTGGGTGGACTGCAGCAGTACGGATGACACAATGTTAAGTCTGGCTGTACATTTTTTCAAACCATCAGCTACCTGCCCCCAGGACAAAACACTAGCTAGAATTCAGACCAATGTCCTGTTTTTCATTGGAGTAGACTCATTGTATTTCACATAAAAGCTCTTGAAGTGTCTTCTCTTTCTGCAACTGGCCTGTTTTTAAAGAAAAATACCGAACACAAACGGCAAACATAAAATCCACAAACATTGCCTGGTCTTGGCTATACCTTCCAGTTTCATGTCCTTAAATGATGTGTGCAATTGGGCTTGACAGCCTGAAGCTTTTAATACACTTCATGTACTAGCTTTAGTCCATATTGCAACCTCTATACAAAAATGGAGACACTGCAGAGTTGAGCTTTTCAGGTGAACAGGACTGATCAAAGAAAGTTGTTACTGAAAGGGTTGTAAAATGTGGGTAACACTGACTGGTCTGTCTTGGCGTGATTTTCACAAGATCAAAAGCCCAAGTGTTCAGGAACTTTATTGTGTGAAAACACACAATGTGGTATCAAACCTACTCTGGAGCCAGATGTCACAAAGGCATTATGACTGTGTCCTAAGTTACTACTACGTTGAAACACAAGCCTCTGAAGTTAGAATGAACACATTTTTTAAAAATAGAGCTAGGAAACCACAAAGCTGATGATTGTAAACATAGCTGTTGACAAGAGCAACAAAAAGTAGAAACACCAAAGTGCAAGTGTTCATTAAAATACTGTTCCCATGGTAAAGCTCTAAGTAGTCCGTAATACTTCAGTGGTAAACTGGATTTTTACGTATAAATAAGGGGTTATCTGCAAGAGGTCAGGAAAGGTCAGATTAGTATGAAGGAAAAACACTGGGTGGTGGGGACATCACCATGCACACATACTACATTCCCATTACTGATGGCAGATACATGCACTGTGGAGCATTACCTGCTGGCTGCTCTTAGATCCACACCTGTTCTGGAGAAACATCCACCAGCAACAAATGCAAGCCAAGCACTTTATTAAACTGCAACACTCATAGGATGTTTTTTGAAATACAAGGCTGCACACTCTTGTAGAGAGATCCTGTGAACAAGCCCTCCCAGAACAGACACAGCATTCTGCTGAAACACTAGACATTTGGAATGACCACTACACAGCACTGCACTGAAGTGCAGCTTTAAATTCATGTTCCACGTTTTATTCAATAGATTTGGCTTTTTACAATGCCAAATTTTACAAGCTAAGGCTGCTCCTGCTCAAGAGCTTACAATCTAGTTTTAGATGGGGGAACCAGAAGAACAAACTTCAATGACAAAATAAAGGACAAAGCAACTTCAAGAGTATCAACTTGTCTCTATCTTTGTCCCTGAACACACACACATTTGTTCATTCCCTGGGAGTCAGTACAGTCCTAACAACAATCTTGAGGCAGAGAGAGGTGGCAGAGACCTATAAATGAAGCAACAGGACACTCAGCACCAGGGCGTAGTAAAAAACTTTATTAAGTAAACCAAATAGAGATGCCAGATGTAACCATGTGAAGTCTTGTTACTGTAGCATACCTCATAAAGTACTGCAACTTGACACGTGCTGCACAGCTACTACAACTCCATGAAGTCCATCAGCCACCCAGTTTCATACAAGAATGCCCCAAAATGAAGCAAATGGGGGGGGGGGGGGGGNGAGAGTGCTGGTAACAGCAATTTTCTAGGACTTTCCCCCAGTCACCCTTTCTCATACAGTGAAGGAGCATGGCAGGTCACACAAGCTAGTTCGTAACTAACAAGGTCCCCTAACACTGTTGACCTAATACGTTCATAGCACTCTGTCAGGCAAGTCCCACTGCTACTTATACACTGTTCATTTTGCTGCTGATAAACAAACCATTTCTTGCTCCATTAACTGGAGTAACTCCTGACAAAATTTCTGTGCAACACAAACAGTAGCTGCAAAGCAAGAACAAGACTGTTAAAGGGACAGTACTTCTAGGAAAATGGATCATTATTACCCAGACAAACCCTTCCATATAACACTCCTATGCATTCCTGGATGCACTGAATGGTACGGCTGAAGAGAAAGAGCCATCTGCCTCAAGTGGAAAAGAAGTAACAGCACTACTATGGGGTTTCACTTACATCACACACTGTGCTTCAAAAACAAACTGAAACACTAAACCTACAGGGAATGTACAGCCCCAGTATGTTCCCAGCAAATTATCCTCTACCAATGAGGTCAAGCTGCCAAAACAAACTCCGCTGACAATTCTTTGAAAATTCAGATCCATTTCTGGGGCTTGAATTTTCTTCCCCAGAAGTGATATGATTTCATCACCAACGTATCGTGTACATTCACCATCAAACTAAAAGAATACAGAATGTATGTCTTCTTTCTCACACATATAGTCCTGTCCATTTTACAGTATTAAAGGCAATTGTTCACATTTTCCTAAACCTTTTCAGCACCAGCAGCACAACAGAAGTGAATAAAATTCAACTTTAAGTATCACAAAGTCAGAGTGGCCAGAACCCTACTACTGACCTCTTTTCACCATCACTTCATGAATACAAGTCATACACTCTATTTTTGGGTGTTCTTTGGCTCACATACCAGTTATTAATAAGTTATGTTGTTTTTCCTTCTTCCCTCAGTTTGCTGCACAAAGTGTTCGCTGGGGGAAAGCTGGACCTAGTATGGACAACCTGATCCTCAGCTGTTAGTACTTAGAAATACTGTGTTACACTTACTTGGAAAACAAAGTCTGTTAGTGACAAAACACAACTTCATGTAAAGGAAGAATATATTGTCTACAAATTGATGACCACTAATTGACCACACAATACTGGTTTTATTTGAAGCTGCTAACTTCCAGTATCAGGCTGACTCAAAACTGATTTGTCTCACCACATTCATTGGTGAACATTGTGACTGTCACTTGCCATAACTCTTAAGACCGTACCAAGAGAAAAGTCATTGAAGTTCAACAGTAGAACATAAAGAAACTTAAATACACCAGGTTTTCAAGACTATAAACATCCTGTAACTTCATTCTTGCAGTGCTGTCCCCCTATACACTCCCTTCTCCCACTGCCAAATGATCAAAATAAGAACATCCTTATCATGGAAATTACACTTAATTCAAGTAAATTTTTAACCTCGTTGCAAAACTACTGAAGTATTATCTCAAAGAGAAAAATAATTACTGCCCTTCGAAGTGGTTTTTTTAAATGGTGTATGAATGTGGACTTGGCAACTGAAAGAAAAAGCTTTCATCAACTACATCTAAGTTACAGGAAAGAAGGCAAATTCCTTATGATGTGGTCATTCTGCTGGAAAGAAGAAAGTAAAGCAGGTTTGTGCGTCTTCATTTTCTGCTTCTGCTGCAGCCCACCGGTTACCTATGCAAACACTTCAAAGTTTAACTTAAGAAACAGAAAAAAATTGTACGTGAATCCTTAAACAGTCTTAAAAAGGTTAAAGACATGATGATTCTGCCAAAGTATATAAATTTCAACTTTTGAATAAACCATGTACGAAGATAAGTGGTTAAAACAGTATAACCTCAAGATACCTTCCCTTAAATACACTTCCAACTGAAGCTTTTCTAAGCTCACACTTGGCCGTTTAGTGTTTTTGTTTGGTTTGGGATTTTTTGTTTTGGTAGTTTTTTCCGCTCCCAGATGCAGCTATCAGTAATGCAGTTTTGTACAACAGGAACTCTACATTTCAGGCAGTGTCTTTCTTCATGCTAAAAGCTCTTTAGAGATGAAAAGGATAAAAGCTCTTGTCCTATTGCAATCTGACAAACTGACTTAGGTCGTTAAGTTTCATTATCAGGAAAGTATGAGATAATATAAAACACAGCCAAAAAAAAGCTACTTTTAAGCACTTGTGTCCAACAGCAAAGACATCAGGACTTTAAATTTGCAGCACTGTTTCTCCCAACAGAGAACAGATGCTATGGTCAGAGAAACAAGTTCCATGAACACACTTGTCAAACTGATTTTGTTTTAAATTCACCTCAAAATGGAATGTTTCAAATCATGAAAGGGTCTAAACATAAACATTATTTAATATTAGATACACACTAAGTTTTTATTAAGCATTACACTAGAACTACTTTGGTATAAAAATACTTTATTTTAAAGCTATGAAAGTTATAAATATATGTAGTTAAACTTTCTACTCACAGAATGTTTGCTATTTTAACATTAGTGATTTGTTTCTCCTAACGAATCTGAATTTTATTTGAAAGGTTTACAAGACATTACTGTAATTTAAAAAACCCATCATTACAGGGAGCTGTACTAATTGTGATGTTTTATCAGTATTCATTTAACCTCTAGATTTTTAATGAAGGCAGCAAAAACAACTATTTTCTGATGATACAGAATTTCTTATTTCTTGAAGCGTTTCTGTGGTTGACCACTTCTTCATTAGTTACCTGCAGCATGGCACCTTCCTGCCAAAGAAAAAAAAAGTGTATCTGAAGATGTTTATCACATATGTCTAAACCAAATTACCAATAGGGGAACTTCAGCCATTTAAAAAAAAAAAGTATAAGCAGTTCACTGGTGTGTCTAACACAAAAGGAACAGGACTTTTGTTAGCTGAGTCCACGTTCTTTAATGGGTAGCCTTTCAAAGGCAATGAACTTTGAAATCAAGGCATTTTTGGTTGCCTTTTTTTTTTGGTAGGTTTTGTTGATTTTTATTTAAAAACCAAATCTAATAGAGTATGCCACCCTTACTCTGAGTAACTCATTCATTACTTGATAAATTTCCATTAATTTGAGGTGCAAACATTCAATGAAGTGAGAGTAACGCTGACTAAATTTGGCACTAAGGTTTGTTAGCTGCAAGAACTATAAAAAATGGTGGAAACCTCAACATTCTAGCCAAATTCCAATTTACATAAATACATTGTACACTTATGAAATACCACCTGCAGTTTCATTTGAAGTTTTCACTTCCCCTCCTAAAGAACTGCTTATGCAGTTGTTAAAAGAATGGACGACACATTCCTTCACAGAGGCAGATGTATTCTGTGGTGCAATTTTTCCTTACACGTAAACAGTCTACAGTTACTTGGGAACCTTCAGGATGAAATGTGTTATATAAAATAGATTACAGCAGACAAGACACATAACAACATAGTTAATTTTCAACAGCACAGAACTACCTTCATTGCATTACCTTGCAACCACCATAATGCATAGACTCCCAAGAAAAAAGAAAATGTTGCAGGATGCAAAAATAAAGTTGTATGATTTAATTAACTTGTGACCTACCATTTTAACTACCAACACCAGGGATGGAACCCTTGCAAAGCTTTACTAATGGACACTTGCAGGTCTCATTTGTTCAACTGTAGCAGTGTACAGTGGCAGCAGTCTATGCTTGTCCAGGGTTCATATCATAGCTAGATTCCAGTAGGAAAAAAATATGTTAAGTAGCTGAAATTAACAATTTTTTTTTTTTGTAAAAAAATTTAATAATACAAGAAAACAGGATTCACAAGTTTCTTTTCAATTTGTAATTGTTAACTCAATTCATAGCTATGTTAAACTACATAACGATAATCACTATACTGAAAGAATACTCTCATACATTATTAATTTCTTGGTTTTGAAACATTAAGAAAGGAAAAGTAAATAAGATCTTACCTAAAGAAGTTTAACTGAAGCTTACAGCTATTTTGCTCTACACCCTCAGCCTTCGTTGCCATCCTTATAAACAATCTACCGTAGTTAAAGCTTTGCAGAGATACAGCACAGCTTTTTAAGACTGGCTGAACTTTTAGTGACGATTTCAAGAGTTCTCTTGTACTAGACCTGCGTCCCTGGAAGAGTACCTTGCTGGGGGTATTTCCTTTCCTTGCCATTGAAGAAGCAGCATCTAAAAAATCTAAAAAGGTGTTTCTCCTTGCAGAGATACCCCTTAAGTTACCTAGATATTTTAAACCTGGTAATTTACAGACAACATACTTTTTCTCACCAGCATTAAATTTTACACGTACAACAATAGCTTTGTATTATTTGTGGGACCTTATACTACCCACTCCTTGCCTTATTTTACAGTATTAAAAAAAAATCTAAAATTACACAATATTTCCTTTAGAATTATTTTATTAAAATCATAAATGTACAACAGCTTCTTAACTCTACACACGCACTTAAATTTTTAAAAGGAAAACGTTATGTCTTATTACACCATGATCCTGGCTAAAAGCTTTTCAAAACTTTGAGAAAAATCTTAAAAAAGGTTTCACATGTCACCTGAAACTTACAAATTTAACATTATCAAAGGAATGCTTCTACACTTACAAAGACCACTAGAAAGAAACAACAATTAAAAAGCTAAGAAACTGTCTCAAAGGCATTTTTACAATCCTTCCTCCACAGTAAGGTAATGTTATTAAATAATCCAAATCCATTCACAAAATGGCTCTCTGCATCTGCTCTGGTGTCTTCTGCCATATCACTGCATATTTATGCATGACTGAGATAAGTGTTTCCTTAACATTGTTATTTCGATAACCTGAAGCTGTTCTGTTACCTCTGGGCTCTCATCCTCTCCTATTTATACAGTGAAGCCTGTTTCAACAGAAGTAAAGAGTAAAAAAATAGGTTATGAAATTATTCATCTAACCATTTTTTAAAGGAAAGATAATATCCTAAAAAGCTTTTAACTCCTGCAGCTACTCTCAAGAATCACTGCAATTTTAACACTTAAAAACATACTTACCCATGGCATGCTTGAAGAAACTCAATAACGGCTCCTCCCTCCATATCCACCACTTCCTCCACTGCCCCCTGGACCATAGTTTCCTGCAATTGCAGAACAAGAAACAGAATAGTCCCATCAGTACACTTTTTTATCTAGGAATGTTTTTGAATAGAACAATCAATCAAAGCTTGACTGAATGAAGAGTAACATCTGCTTTACTTCCAGTGACAGCATATACAACAAAGACTTCTAACATGTCACTGTTTTCCTCCAAATAACCTCCAAGGAGTGCCACAGGAAGCAACTAGATGCTGAAATCTTAGAAGATTCAACAGTAGCACACATAATTTGATGCACTGTGCTGTCTTGAGCCTGACTTTGTTCGCACACTAAACCTTACAAGGGGCTTCATGTTTCAGTTGCCATTTCACAAGCTTTATATTCCATATTAAGTAACATTTAGACAACAAAAAGCAGGAAGCGCCAGAAAAAAAAAGACACCAAAGGAGAATAAAAAGAAGTCCCAGCAAATATGTTGGAGATTAAGTAACTAAACTCTCCACAAATACTGTAAGCTGACAAGCAAAGAACATGAAATAAAATCTTTAAACTTGAAACTGCAAAACACTGTGGGAAAAATTAGTATATTCTATCTGTTTAAAAATAATAAAAATCATTTTCCCTGAGACAGGCTTTACAATCTCGAGATAAGACACTGAAGCCAACTTGCAGAAAACACAGGCACTGCAGTCCATCTATTGCAGAAGTTACTCAATTTCTACCATATCCATCTTGGAATGACCTGGGTTGGAAGGGACCTTTCGAGGTCAGCTAGCTCCAACCCCTCTGTCCTGGGCAGGGATATCTTTCACTAGACCAAGATGCTCAAAGCCCCATCTAACCCTGCCTTGAGCACTGCCAGGGATGGGGCACTCACACCACCCTCTGAACAACCTGTTCTACTGCCTCATTACCCTCACAGTTAAGTTTTTCCTCATATCTGATCTCAGTCTACAGTTTTTTTAGTTTAAAACAGTTACCCAGTATCTTATCTTCTCTTCCATTTCCCCAAAGATCTAGAAGCCCACCCACTGCAGCTACAAGGGAAGTCAGGACGTATACAATACCTCCACCATATGGTCCCCCCATGTTCCTGCTGCCACCAAAATTTCCACTCTTCATCGGACCATAATTTGAAGGTTGTTGGTTGTAGTTGCCAAAATCATTATAGTTTCCACTTCCATAATTGCCTGTATTATCAACACAAAAGTGGAAATACCTACATGAGCTAAAATGGATACAACACTCAAAGTTATCTCATTATAAAAATCCTAATTTAAGTACAAAATCACATACATATTATTCCAGCCTTGCATGCACCCAACAGTGTTTTCACCTAATTTCCTGCTACTTGAAAAACAACAGCTTCCTTAGGCAACATTTACAAACACCCCTCCCCCCAACCTCAAATGACTTGCAGTAATTCATAACTGAAATGCTTGAACATTTTAAGCCTAAACGTTACCTCCTCCATAGTTGTCATAACCACCTCCATAGCCTCCACCCTGGTTGCCATATCCAGGTCCTCCTCCACCATAACCTCCTCTTCCTCCTCCATAACCAGGACTGCCACCAAAGTTGCCACCTGTGACAACATAATCCTTTTAAATGAACTTTTCAGTATAGAGGGCACTCAAATGATACACAAAGAAAGGGTATTTTTCTGTTTAGAAGAACAAAGAGGAACAAAAAGGTAGCTTTGTAAAGAAATTTCTATGAACAGTATTTTTTAAAGCACATACCAACTCCCACCCTAACTGAACTGTGACCAAACCCCACCAGTAAGATGCCTAAAGACCTCAACTGAAAGGCTTAATTAAAGTCTACATTTTTCAGGAAATTTAAGACCCACTCCTATCCTAAAGAATGGCTGTCCAAGAAATAGCCATACAATTTTCAATATAAAAGTTCAACACAATCCAAGAACCATGTATGCTTCTTAAAGCCAAGGAAATGGCTCAGATAATTAATATTAATATTATACATATGGATATAAATATGGAAGTGTTTCTCTATGAGAGAAAAATGTAACACCACCACAACAGCAAACTGACCTCCAGGTCCTCCACCATATCCATTATATCCATCACCAAATCCACGGCCACTTCCATATCCATCTATCGGGAGAAAAAAACCCAAAGGATTTCCATTTACCTCTAGCAAACTAGTCAAATTCTCAAACCCTTATGACCCTAAGAACCAAATCTCAGAAATTATCAATTAAGAACATGTACAATTAACTTCAGAAAAATAGAAGTGAAACATCCAATCATCGCTCTACATTTTTCATTTTCTTGAATTTGTACGGTACTCAGTTTTAAAAGGTCAAGCAAGTGCTGCATAGAATCAGAGAAATCTCTGACGTTCTTAGCAAATAATTAAGTTTAGGTTACTTTTGGCTTTCAATAAAAGCTAAAACAAAAAACACAACGAAAAAACCCCCACAACCAAAACAAAAAAACCAGAACACAACTTCATTCGCAAATTACTTTTCCCCAAAATTCTCTCAACTGCTACAGCTTCATTTAAATTAAACAGCACTAGAGCATACAAAGTTATCCAGAAGCAGAAACACAGTATTAGTAAGGTAAAAAATGTAAATGCTACAAACATGCCTGTCTTACCGGCTCCCCCTCTGAAATTGCTGCCAGGTCCTGGACCAAAGTTGCCACCACCTCCACGAGCATCACCAAAACCAAAGTTCCCTGTAACAGTTTAACATTTATAAGTAGTGGGATTGTGGAAAGTGAGCACAAAAATCAACCACAAACCATTAACCATTACTTGTAATTACCTCCTCTCCCACTCCTAGAATTCTGAACCTCCTGCATTTCCTGTCTAGAGAGAGCTTTCCTTACTTCTGCATTATGGCCATTGATGGTGTGGTACTTCTGCACTGTAACCATACAAAATAAGAGGCTATCAGCATTTAACTGGAAACAAGTCACAGTATCAGGCTTCCAATCCATACACATTCTGAGTAATATAAAAGAACACAAAATACCATATGATTTTAAAACAAAGATGACAGTACTTATTTGAAGTACATGTTCCCACACAATACAGCAAACTGTGACATAGCAAATAAACAGGCACATAACTAATGCCAGAATCTCTAAGTTTAGCTTTACACAACCACCAAGGCTGCAAGAATTAATACTATCAAAAGGAAGACCAAAATTACTTACATACAATTTTATCCACAGGATCATGGTCATCAAATGTAACAAATCCAAACCCTCTCTTTTTACCAGACTGTCTGTCAGTAATGATTTCAATAGTGTCAATTTTTCCATATTCCTCAAAGTAGTCACGAAGGTGGTGCTCTTCAGTGTCCTCTTTAATACCACCAACAAAGAGTTTTTTCACAGTAACATGAGCACCAGGTTTTCCAGATTCCTGTTAACAGAACTCCTTAAATTAGCACAAAGAAAAACAATTTTGCCTGGATTTCAGGAATAGAATTCAGATAAACTAGGATTTTTCAAGCACTGAGGTACAGCCCTTTTATGAGGCATGACCTTGCAAGTTTAGGGGGCCTGCTGGGAGGGAAGCAGCACAGGGTTACCTGGAGGTTTTTCCTCCCCCCTTTACGCCAAAGCCTTAAAAGCACTGAAAAAGATATTAATCAACTGTTTGAAAGAACTTCAAGTACTTAGTAACTTAAGTTAGAGAATGATTCTTCTAATTGTTAAAACAAACATACATGAGCTTCTTCTGCCCAATCCCCCAACAGCCGTGAACCCAGATTCCACCCAGTCCTTCCACACTGAAGGACTGTATCAAGGTCCTTCAACCTCAGCAAATTCACAACTATGCACTTTAACCGCTTTAAAGAGTACGCACACATTCTGCTGTAATTACCTTTTTCGAAATCCTAACCAACCCTGCATTCTGCAGAGAATGGAAAGAAAACTGGGATAGGTAACAGGAGTACCAGTGATTACAGTTTCCATTTCCCCATGCCTTTGGGACAACAGCTCATTCAATTCCAGTTTATCAGTCCAAATACATTAAACACCTTGGTCCAATCCTAATCCGGCAAACCCTCCCAGAGCTCCCATGTGGTGAACAGAACTTGCCTTATAATCCACACTTGCTCCTCAAGTAGCTCTGTGCCACAGTAACTTGCCTTACAGGTTCACCTTGTCCCTGTACACACACCCCTAATTTTTACCCTGAAGTTGAAATGAAGTATGCCTAGGGCTAAAACCAGCACAACTCCACAGATGATTCTAGACATCAGCACTGGAAAAGAAGTTTCCCCACTACATTCTCTGTTTCAGAAATACCCCAAGAAGATCTTGGAAGAGTCAGAAAGACTGACAGGAGTTTATTAATTTCAGGCTTGGTAATAGTAACCATTCCAGAGAAGAGCTACTTTGGAATTTGCATAATTACAAGTATTCAACATGTTTTCTACAACACTGTTTTCACACCCCAGATGTGTCCCTTGCAGACATGATTCCACAACCAGAATAGCCTAGTAATTCACTGTAATAATAGTGTACTCTAAGAATTTATGTAAGAAACCAAAAGTGTGGGAATTAGTGCCCCAACTATAGACTTTTAACAAGGTAATTTAAACCAGGGCAATTTCAAACAAAAACAAAGCCTAACTGTCTGACCAAAACTGGTATTTTTCAAAGCATGAGAAGCATCTGCTTTCAAAGCCATACTTACCTCTCTAGCCACAGCTCTCTTAGGCTCAACCACCCTTCCATCAATCGTGTGAGGTCTTGCAGCCATAGCTGCATCAACTTCAGCCATGGAAGAGAATGTTACAAAACCAAATCCCCTTGATCTTTTGCTTGCAGGATCCCTCATTACCTGAAATCAATGAACACATTTAAACCATTCATACCTGTCTTATGTTAAGCTTTTTGCTAACAGTATTTGGAGTAAGTGTGTAAGCTTTGTTTACATTTTCCTTGATTTGATTTCAAAACACAATTATAACAAAGTAGCACACTCTGCTGATTTAATAAATGGATAGCACTACTTGGGATCAAAGAAATTCAAACCACTGTTGTCCTCCAAGACTCAGTTAACTCAGAAATGCTGCTACATTAGTGAGGTGCATTTATATTTACGTTCGTTTTTGCAAGAAAAAAAATCATACTCATACTTTCTTTTAAGCTCCATGAAGACCACAGACTTCAAAACTGTGTTATGTAATATACATGTATTTACTACTCCCGAAACAAACTCAGCAGAGAACTTCTACCAGAGCCATCATCCCTCTTGGTATTTAGAAGACACACACAGAGGACGTGGTGCTCAAGGACATGGTTTAGTGACGAACTTGTCAGGGCTGGGTTAACAGCTGACGACCTAAATTGTTTCTTCTAACCTTATTGACTCTATGAAAACATCGCAGATAAAGACATAATTTTCTAGCTTTATTGAGGCTGCTTACTGCTTACCACAATACCAGCTTTTTGCCAAATGCCACCAACCACACAGATGTTAACAGCACTCTGTGTAAGCACTTCCTAGTGCACTGCAGCCAATGATACCAAATCTGAACTGCTGAAATCAGCGGCAATACGTAATCTGGGAGAATTTTATAGAAAACATTGTGAATGCTCCCTAACTCTATGAAATTTGCAAGAGAAAAACGTACGCATTGCTACAACGGACTGAACTGTGTATAAACCAACTGTACAAATAAAATTTAATATTCCATCTTCTCTAAACTACCCAGAAAACGAACTCCCCATTTAAAATTCCTACACATTCCATGCCATTGCTATGTATTAGCACGCCAAACTTACCACACAGTCTGTAAGCTTTCCCCATTGCTCATAGTAACTCCTCAAGCTTTCTTCTGTGGTTTCAAAGCTTAAGCCGCCAATAAACAGTTTGCGGAACTGCTCCTTTTCCCTCTGCCACAGAAAAAAAGATTACATTAATATCATTTAAAACACCTCTTCTGCATCAGTAAATCACATACTAACCAAGATTATCCTAAGTGTCAAAAACTTTCAGTAAGAACTATTTTCAAAATGATATCTGGCTCTTCTAAACATTCTACCTCTATTAAAGAAATGAAGCAGTTTATGCAATTCTACAGATCCACTTTTACAGTACAAATTCTATTTTAGTCCTTATTCCTGTCTCTCCCTCTAGATATCAAGAACAAGAGACCACATTTGAAGACTTCCACAATATTCCTCTCAAAGACCCATATGAGATGCTTTTTAGAGAAAATGAAAATGAGAACTTTGGGGTTTGTTTATAATACAGAAAATACGAATTAATTCATACTGATTCTATCCCAGGTAAAATTCATTTTTAAAAACCATTCTGGCTTAAATTGTTTTACATGAATTCTACCACACTACTCATCCAAGGCATTAAACGTAAATATAAACTAAATACATCTAAAGGTGTTCTAAAACAGGTTAACAATTCATATTTTCTCCATAATTACTAAAACAAATCGAAGTCAAGCATCTGTAAAATTAATCTGGGATCTCACACCACAGGAATTAGCAACAAACCTATACACCCTCAAGAGGAGCAGTATTAAATAACTCCCTTTAAAATAGAAATCTGAATAATATGTATTCGTGTCCTCTGATATAAATCATGCTTACAGTAAGACTTTATTTCCTCGCAGAGAAATTACCACTGCACTTGGTAAAGAGAGATCTCTTTTGCAATGACAAGTGCATCATAAAAAACCCCAAACAAAGCCAAAAAAACCCCTAGGACCAGTAACTAGGTACTGCATTTACTATTTTGTATTTAGTGATAAACTAAAGCAGAAAGGACAACCTTCCAACTTCTACCAGTTCAAAACACTTTTATAGTAACTTTTTACACAAATCAGGCATTTTAATTGCCCTTTTCTATATACAATAGTATCACTAATCCATACATGTTGAAATTTCATGCCAAACAATTTAAAAAATGCACTAAAAACTAGTCCCCTTCCACAAATTTATTATTTCAGAGTGTTGTTTTGAAGTGAACTGTTCTGCTAGGGACAAGAGAACTCAAATGCAATCACTCCAGGTTTATACTGTTAACTAACTCTGAAACTCAAGAAAATCTGCGTGGATGTTTGGTTGTGTGTTTACTTTAGTGAGGTGGTTGCTTTTTAAACAACTCAAACACCACACCACTATGTGCAATTGACAAACACAGCATGATTAACTGCAATGGGCATGAAGACAAATTTTAAATGGAAACTAGAAAAACAACGACTAAGAAAACAAACAAAATAGTTCAGTGCACATATGCTTTTAGAATTATTAAGCCAATTTGCGTGTAGACCAACACGTTTTCTGAGGTTGTCCAAGGAAGGCCTGGATGTGATGCACGTAATAGGAAAACAATTAGGGTAGGCAGTAACAAACCTGGTTTTTTTTCAAAATACACCACCATATTACCAGCTTGACATACTGCCGTCTGACAACGAAGTCAACTTTTTCCCCTCTCTCCTCCAAACACATACTCTATTTGAGACTGACCAGTTCAAATTTCTCTTGAAAATATTTGGAATCTGCTGTCGGATCTCGTTATTTTTCTTGTAGGAACACAAAGAAAGCTACTACCATCTCCTCCTTGCACAGACAGCCAAAATGAGGTTAAGTTTTCAAAAGCAGCGGACACGTGTTTGAAGTAATTCCCTTTCACCTCATCACATAAAATGAACAAATGGAAGAACGCTGCATACCAGACCAGTACTAAAAAAATCATGTGTTAATCATATGTCATACTACTATTTATTAATTTTGAGGACACTGGCAAAAAAATTTTTAAACAACAGTACTGCAAAAAAAAAAAAACAAACCAAAACCACCAAAAAAAACCAAACCACCCTCTCTTCAGTTCTGCTGCTTGAGAATTAGGGACCACTAGCTTACAGTTTCATAGGCCCACAAAAGACACTTTTCCCTATATTATCAATTGCCATGTATTTATTAATAGACATTATAATAAAAATATGAGAATCAAGAAAGTTTAGTAGGCACGTAGGATTTTTCCAGTAAGTGTTACGTTTACCCGTGAGAAGTTACAAACCTGTAAATAAAACCCAAAAAAAGAATGGAATCTATCAGCTGTATCAATGACCAAAATATACCACACATTACTAACAGACACTGAACAGAATAGTAATGCATTTTACATATGTATTTAGGGTCACGCCCAGCACAACATCTAGACACCACACACGCCAGAACACAGCAGTAACGAAATTCATCACCAGTTATTTAATGAAAATGCTGTTTTCGTACAGTGGTTAACAGGCTGCTGCCCTAATATGCACATAATCTCCAGATATGGAAAAGCTGTTTCTCTTAAATGCGTCGGTTTCAAGAAGTTCTGGTTACCCTAAGACTAACCTCCCACCTGAGTCCAGACAGTTCTGCCCATATGAAGTTTGTGCTGAAGGTGTAAAATGTACAACAATAGTTATCACCATGCAACTACCTCTTAAGAGTCCTAAGGAAAATATTTTTCGTAAAGACATAGACACCTCATACCTACGAAAAGCCACAATGTAAAAGCTGGGGGTAACACCTCTTTCAAGATTTCCACAGTATACCCCGTGGCAGGAACCGAGCGCCAGAGAAAATCTTTCCAACCTCCGTAGGATCTTCATCCGTGTGTATTTCAAGCTTTCCGTCACAGGCTTAAAGCAACTTGAAAGGACTGGAAAACGCACAGCCTTTACCACAAAACTCATTGCCAGAGCAAGGAAAGGCGACTGATATAGCACTAACCTGCGCACACACAATCCACGCTGACTGCGGAATTAAGAATCCACGTAACAAAAAAGTTTAACGGAGACAAGCGAGGGGGGACCCCTGAACTCCAGGGCTCTGCAATCCCTCACCAGCTGCTCGCCCGCCGCCTGTGGCGGCCGGGACGCAGCAGCCGCGCCGGCTCCGCCATGTGGCGGCAGCGGGAACACCGCGGCCCCGAGCCGGGCGGGGAAAATGGCGCCCGGGAGCAGCCGCCGCCTCCAGGGAGAGCGCTGCAAACCGCTTCTAGCATGCACCTACACACACGGCACCCAGACCTCTCCGGCGCTCCTTCTCGCCTCCGCGGATACCAGACGACTACAGCTACCCCTCGCCCTGCCCGCTCTCCCGGAGCGATCTCCACTTCACCTCGCAGCCGCGAGTTTCGGCCAGGCCGCCATTTTACCCCTCCCCTTCGCCACCGCCATTACCCGCAGCGCCCCCTCGGCCGCTCCACGCCTCGCCGGGCCAAGACTGCCTCCGGCCCGCGGAGCTCCGAGTCCCCCTCCTCCGACGACACCTCAGCAACAGCGCAGCTAATAGCCATGGCCACGGGCTTAAGAACGCGCTGTCCGCCATGCTGCTGTACCGCAGCTTCCGCCGCCTCGCCCGGCTGCGCGCCAGCCCCAGCCGCCGCTTCCAGAACCTTCCTCTGCGCAAAGACATTAAGCATCCGCCCCGCGCTGCGACCCGTGCAGCGGCGCCCGCACTTGCGGGGACGACTCAAGCTTTCTTGTAATTCCTAGCCCCGAAAAAATTCACTCCGTCTGCACAAGCAAACCATTCTCCCTCCATAAAAGCAAACTCTTAATCCTCCCATTCAACGTACCATGTTCTTCATGGTTTATGTATTCCTGCTCGACAGTACCGTACAACCGGTCGGTAATGGCTGCCTGAGCTGTTACGTAATTTGAAATTCAGCTCCGCGTAGTTTTAGCGCCCTCCTTCTCTAGTCCGGGCTCGCTTCCGAGGTTTAATTT
>VZRR01009656.1:141676-212022 GCA_013398015.1 Oreocharis arfaki
CGGGGTGGCTTTGTTGTTGTGTGGGGGGGGGGGGGGGGGGGTTTTTACTGTTTTTGTTGGGGGTTTTTTTTACCCCTTTCTGCTGCCTTTCAAGCGGGGGGGGATACAAGGCAAGAACCTCCGCCCTGACCCCGGCCCTTTTCCCACCTCGCCTACCTCACCGCCCATGGGACTGCCAAAATCCACCTCCCGTGTCAGGAGAGGATTGGGCGGGATTGCTGAGTCTGGGAAGCTTTCTGGCCTTAAAGGACTTTTCTGCCTTACCCAGGCATATGGGAAATTCTAACAGTTCCATAGCTCGCTGCGGGGCGGGGACAGTACATGCCTATGGAGCTGGTCGGTATGAGAAATGACATGGAAAAGGGGATGGATTGTGTTCAACGTAATTTGCATAGGTTAAATATGTAGTATGTACATCTTAGCTGAGTTAATATTGCTGTAGGACCTTAACTCTTGCAAACTTGAGAATCAGAAGGCAACGTTATAGTTGCATTAAGATAAATATTTGCTGTTTATAAGAATTTGCTACCATGTGAGAATAATGGGTGATTCATTACACCACAAATATGTATCTGTTCCCCATTAGATTTGCAGTTAATATACCTTAGGTATATCTTCAACTGCTAGAATCTGAACTCTTGTTCTGTTTGGTTTAAGGAAATAAGCATCCCTGATGGTCCTCCCCCTTTTCCCTAGAAACATGTCTCTGCTTTTGAAGGCCTTGGGAAAAATCTTTTTTCAACCCTATATAGCACCTCGTCAGTATCATTTATCCTGGCTAGCCTAATGATGCATTACTGGGTTATGCCAGACAAAGTAGTAACCTGATTTTTGTTCTGGATTTAATCCGTGTAAGAAATGTTGTATGCAGTGAATACATGGGGGTTGGAACAAGGACCATGCTTGTCTTGGGATGCCTTTCTTTGAGTAATGCAAACTTCCTTTTAATTGTCATGCATTTTTCTAGTAAAAGCTCTGCAAGTCTGCAATAAAAATGGCCTCCAATAAAACTACATTGGTAAGTTCATGCACACCTAAAGTATATAAGGATTTAATCAACATATTTTTCTTCAAACTTATAACTTGGCATCTCCATTTAAAAGATACATCCACATCTCCCCTCCCCAGCATTATTCTGACCAAAATTTCAGATCCAGAAAGTAAGGCTACTAGAAAGGACATTGTCTTTGATTTTAATAAATCTGCCATTTCTAAAGAGAAACTTGTTGGGAAAAAAGTGTGAAAGGACTCTGCACTATTTCATCTGTCCTGCAATAGAAAACACTAAGGATTTTTTTAGCCTCCTTTCAGCATACCATGTAATTCATCATACATGTAGAAGATAAAGTCGAGTCATGTACTCATGTAATTTCTCCCAGTGTATTTGGAGAAAACTATTTGCCTGACAAAAGGCAGTCTTTACAGATGAAAAGTAACATTATTGAGAAATGATGTGGCATAGTTAAGATGCCTTTTGAAATGATTTTTATCAAATAACAGTTTCTTTGAATTTCATAGGAGCAGAGATTATCAGATGTCAACCCCTCCTGGACCATTTTAATGATGCATTCATGGATCTCAAGTCCTCTAAAGCTTTGCTTGACATTAAAATATGGACTCCTAAGGGCAGTTGGTTGCTGGTTACAATTCAACTAATAATGATACATAGTTTCATGAAAGACAGAACTGTAGAAGTATAATGTGAGATATATCTGACGTTGAGATGGGGAAGTAAGCAAGAAATATATGTGCACAATTCAAAACTTCAATAGCAGAACAACTGGTTTATAATACACTCAAAAGGCCTGTTCTTAAATTTACAAAGATGATTACTGGTTCACTCAGCTCGAAATATATTAAAAGCTTGTATTAACTCCAGGCTTAGAAGTGCAATCGAGTGCTTCCTTTGTGTTGTACTGTTTTAAAATATTTCACCAAGGTGAATGTCTGGACATTCTGTTAGTAATTGATTGTCCACTTATTCCTAATTTGAAGAAGAGAAGGAGTTAGCCAGCTTGGGGAGGGGGTGCTTTGGAGAGAGGAAAAAATCTATGAATGCAGTATTTTTAATCTCTTGATGTTGTTGAGAATTTTGCTGCACAGGTCAGGAAAATCAGTTATGGTTCCCATGGGAACCATAACTAATTCTGTTTCGTTATGTATTTGCATGCAAAACCTAAATATGTTAAGGGATAGGATAGCTCTAGAGCTGTAATTCCGATTTTCTTACCTCCTGTTTGGTAAAATTCTACACCACAGTGTCACATCAGTGTTTTAACCTTGCCCCTCAGAGAAAGGGTGATTATCCATAGATCTGCATCTGTCACATGTGACTTCTGAATGCAGAAAAAGAAACAAGCTATACATGAGCCTTCAGTGGTTGAATGCCCAAGTTACAGCTTACAACACGCAACCCTAGAGAAGAGAGCTTCGGGGGTCAAGTGAACATTAGTATGCTTTAACTTTAGTCAAGTGTCACAATTCACTTGTGGGCTGAGATTTGCATGGGCATGTATAATCTCAGAATGTACAGGTTTTTAACATGTTCAGTATTTCTGCAGGCTCTGCAATCAAGTGTTATTTTAATAGGCTCAAGAGTTCGAAGAGCAGTGCTGATGCATGAGACCTAATTAAATCTCTAATATTTAAAACAGAAGCAGCATACTCTTGATTTTGCTATTTCTTACTGCACTTCAAGAAAAAAATACAGACTCCCATGACATTAATTTTCCTCTGTGGAAGATACTTAAGATACTTAAGTCTTAGAAAGTAAAAAAACAAATTGTTGCTTTGATACAGAAATCCAAAACATTGATCTTTAAGTGACAAGAATTAGTGAAGCCGAAAAGAGTACCAGAAAACAGTCTTCCATTGAATCAAAGAATTTTAGTCCAACGGAGAATACAGATGGAGATGTTCCCCACTTGTAGCCTGCTTGCCTCATCACCAGTAATTATAATGTTATTACTATGGTATAGTGAGTCTGTCTTTTTCTGTGTTGTTGTTTTTCCCTCTGCTACTTCTACTGTTTGTTTATTTTCCTCATACCTACCCCTTTCTATTTCACACTTCCATTTTTTGAAAGAAGCTGCCCTCATAGAAGCCTTGGACATCTTCATGTTGTATTTTTCTTCAGTATCAGTCTTGCATTCTTTTTCTTGTGGAGGCAAAAAAACGCCAATGTGCTTAAGTTTACACTTTTCAGACATGAATGCTGTGGTCAAAATACACCTGGGATATGCAGGCACTTAAAATCTAATTGGAAATACATGCTCTGTTCTCTCTTATATGCTCTCAAATCAAAACAATTGCCATGTGAGATACATAGAGAAACTTGCTGTTTAAATGAGAAACTAGAAACCTTTTCTCCTCTTTGTTCGAACCTTCAATTTATGGGTTGCTAACCATAAAGAGTAAAGTAGTTTAGGGAGGGAGGGAAAAATTAATCATGAAAAATAAGGGGTACAAAGACAGGGCTTTGGCAAGAGAATCATCTTCCAGTCTTCAGTTTACTAAAAGAAGACAGTTTTTGTTCTAACATACTTTTTTTTTTTTACCTTTCACCACATTAAGACGAAATTCTACTAAGTCTAAAAGTTTGAAACTTTCAAAATTAGAGAAGACTAGAGAGTGGCTGTCAAGCACGTAGAGGTGCTTCATGATATTTGCTTGTCTGTTTTCTGTTGTATAGAAGTCCTTTAGTGAGGAATTAGTTCTGTCCGCTTTGATTTAGGGTGCTGCATAACTGTATGTTTTAGGAGCTTAATACTTAGTATATGGCTGCCACTTAACAGTTTCCTTAGGAGGTGCAGTCCAAAATGGCAAGCAAACTTCTTTTGGTTTGCCAGTCCTCCAGAAATGTGATACAATATGATAGGCTTGATCGAACCTTTTTAAGATTACAAACAAGGAAATTCTGAAATGTGTCCTTCTACCACTATTTAATCATGCCTTATTAAACTGGGAATGCCTTGAGGATGATGTGGATGTAATATTTGTTTTAAGAACTTAAAGACTATTACTTCAAGTATCAAATGTAAACTTTAAAACACTTTAAAAGTTTTGTAAGTTAGCAAAATTCCATTTATGTGTTAAGTGCTGTACTCAAGTGTAGCAGTCTTAAATTATGCACCTTTGTGACATCTCTTTGTAAGTTACACGGGTGCATGGCTAAGAATGAGAAGGGACTGCAGTAATGGAATGCTCCTAGCGTGTGTCCTATTCAATAGTTGGGGGTTATTGCTGAGTATTTTGCGTATTGTAGCAATACATCATAAACTTTGCTGCCATCAGTTTCTCCTTGGTTTTTTTTGGACAAGGTAGAAACCACCTTTTTTTCAGTACCATCCCTTTTCTATTTTATGCATTTTCACAGTTCTCTTATTACTTTTCTTTACTTCTGCCTTGCCCTCTGCCTTTTCACAGGCATAGAGTTAACTTTTAGAAGCTTCCTGATGTTTTGAGCATGTAGTACTGAGAATTAAATTTTTAAGGGGAGTATAGTCACTGAGTTTGTGGACAAAAAAATTTTAAAATTTTTTTTTAAACCTTTTTAAAAACTGGTGTTGGGTATCTCATTAAACAACTGAAAAAAACCCAAAACATTAACATGTCTTGCTCAGGTTACCTGACCACATGCACTAACATAAAAGGAGTCTGAGCTTCTGGCTTTAGTATTAATAAGCCAGTGAAGTAACTGTGTAAAGCGAAAAAAAAAAAAAGAATAATGTCATTCTGAATTTCTTTTGTAGCACAAAATGGGAAAGAAACAGAATGGCAAAGGTAAAAAAGTTGAAGAGGCAGAGCCTGAAGAATTTGTTGTGGAGAAAGTCCTGGACAGACGTGTTGTAAATGGAAAGGTGGAATACTACTTGAAGTGGAAAGGATTTACAGAGTAAGGCATTACCATTTTTTTTCCTTTTTCTGATAGAATGATAAACACTAATCATTGATTTGAAGCAACTGTGCAAAGAGGAGATTGGATGATGGGCATCCACTTTAAAGAACCTTGAGGGAAGGACATCCATTAATGCATAGTCAAGTAGGACACTCGGAGTATGAAAATAAAATAGAAGATAATGTAGCTCATTGTTTGTGCTATATAAAATATTTGAGGACTTTTACCAAGTTCTTAGTGATTTTTCTTTTGCCACTCTGGTAGAGCTTGTGTCCATATCTATCAGGGTAAGACAGACTGACAGTTGTTGTATATGTAGCAGAATGAATGGTACTTCTGAGTAAGAAATCATGCAGAGATTTAAACTGCAGACAGCTCTGAAGCAGATAGTTTGCTTATTATTAATTTTCCTGAGCTGTGCTCAAATTAACTGAATTTGCCTGTGGAATGGTTGCCTTCATTAGGCATACTTGAAAGGAATTTTTGACATAAATCCTGTCTTTCCCAGGATTTATGTATGTACTTGAAATCTTTACAGTAGACTTAAGAAGTTGATTGTTTGAGAAGGAATGCAGTAATGCCTCCTTCCAGTGACACTCTGTGGCAGCTTGCTTTACCGTCTGAAAGATGATGCACCTAGAATTTGTGCATAAATGGTTGTGTATGCAGTGGTGTTATTGTTGTATACCTCCCAAAGTGAGTGCATTGCAGCATTGTGCACTCTGGCACCTGAAATGTGTGTAGTGATGCGTGCATAAACGCAAAGCACAATGTTTAGTATTTGAGGGTCTGATTGGAACTTGTAATAATATGGATTGTTATGGAAAATAATGTGTAGATATCCTGCTCATGCGGTGCTGCTGTGGCAGTACTTGCATGTGAGGTGCGCGGTGATTGTGGGGAACATTCATGGACTTCTTAAAATTTTAGTTAACAAAATGCATACTCACTGAAATATGCAGTGCCGAACTCTGCCCACCTTTGTTCCCTCCTGCAGTCAGTCAGCTGAAGGAAGAAGATAGTTCTAGATATAGTTGCATTCAGTGCTCGGAGACAACTTTAGGGTGTTCCTCGTATCTAAAAGCATAAATATATATGTATGTATATTAGGCTGTTTGTAATGACTGTTGTGTACACTCTGTTCTCTGTAAGTATTAGTGCTCATATCATATTGTTTGTTTTCATGGACAGTCTTTAGAGGAACCAGGGAAGTGAGTCAGTTTAAATGTACAGGTAAGTTTTGGGTGGGTGCAGATTGCTTGTGTTAACTTTCATACCCCACTGAGAACATAGGTGTTAATAGAACTGCTTTTTGCGTTATCTTCTCTTTAAGAACATTATCATAGTGGAGCGTCCTTCTTTCAGTCATCAAATGCAGTACATGAAGGCTATTTAAGGTGGCAAGATAAACATACTTAGTGTTTAACAAACCTACCTTATATAGAGAGACAAAAATTACCTTGCTTAAATGAAGGGGAGCCATGGGGCTAGTTTTACATTTTTCTTCTTTTCCTAGTTTTACATAAATCTGTGTATGTTTCAGTGCTGACAACACATGGGAACCTGAAGAGAACTTAGATTGTCCAGAGCTAATTGAAGCTTTTCTGAACTCTCAGAAAGCTGGTAAAGAAAAAACAGATGGTGCCAAAAGAAAATCTTTGTCAGATAGCGAATCTGATGATAGTAAATCAAAGAAAAAGCGTGATTCTGTAAGTATATGTTTATATGTTAAGCTTTTGTTTCCCTGCATCTCTTCCCTACCTCTCCCTCCCCCAGAAAATCATATTGTGACTTTGAGAATGAGACTGAGCACTGATTTAAAACTAAGAATCGCATAGCATCTGGATCTGTGGTTGGAAAAGGGTATACATTCATTGTGTTTAGTGAGATTGTCCAAATGGTAAGTGAAGGATGATTGACTGACATGATGATTAAAAGTTCTTACATTGTCTCATAACACTTACTGAATAATTGAAAGTAGGACTGGTTAAGAGTTACTAATTAATGGTATTAAGTGATCAGTTTATATTAGAACAAAAAGTCCATGGATGGAACAAAGATGAAGTTCTGGTTTGGCTTTTATATTTAGTATATGATTTTGAATAGGTGAGTGGCAAGATGGCAAAATGTGAAAACCAATCAGTTACTTAGACTAGGATCAGACATGATGGTGGAGAAGGAGTAGAAAGGGTGAGTGAAGAAAGCCTACCTTTCCTGAGAGGCCTTCAGTTTAAATGAGTGAACAGCTTGACACATTTAGTGCTGATAAGTACAAAATAATGCAGATGTAGTAATGTGTTCAATTGTTCACGTTTTCTTCTGTAAACTTTCATACTAGCAGTTTGAAACCACTGACAATGCCAACCACTTTCACGTACTAAAGACAGCAGTTGGATGTGTGGTTATGGTCAAAAAGGTTGGAAGGCATCAGAAAAAATAGTTCATGAATAAAACAAAGTATATTTTGCTTCCTCTATAGAGTCAGTTGTTCGGCTTCATCTTGTACAAGAGTGGCCACTGTCTCTGAAAGGATTTTGTGAACCTAAAAAGAGCTAATACAGGAAATAGTTGTGATATTTTTTTGTCACCAGTGTGATCTCAGTGAACCTAGAAGAGTTGAGGTGTTCCCCAAGGGTGCAGTTTCATTGTTGGCTTAGCCAACCCAAAACTTGTTGTTTTCCTGAAAAGGATGTGTTTTTTCCACTTCCAGGCGTGCATTTTTACTTTGCTGCTTTTGTTATTTTTACTGACCGTGCTTGGTTGTTTATCTAGTAAAATTATCTTAGACCATTTGTTTCATCTGTTGTGTTTTCAGAAAGAAGTGCTGGAAACATGGATATAAAATCCTTTGTTATTACCCTACATCTAAATGACTTGGCCTGAAAAAATGAAAAAATCCATGTCATACTCAGATAATAGTATGTAATTACAGATTTGATGGGTTTTTAAGGCTATTTTTTTTTCATTCTGATACACACACACATACACGTATGTACAAAAATTTGTGTATCTACTACCGAAATAGAATTTTGTCTTAAACTAGATGACCATCTTCTAACTTAATAGGTTGATAAACCAAGAGGATTTGCAAGGGGTCTTGATCCTGAGCGGATAATTGGGGCTACGGATAGCAGTGGAGAGCTTATGTTCCTCATGAAGTGGTAAGTCTTGCATCCATAGTTCTTGTCCATGAAGGGAGGGCAGGCAACTGCACTTAGGCTAAAGAGATAATTTCATTTCAGGAGTAAGACAGAGAAGCTGGTGGTCTCCTTACTGACCTTGTTTTCTTAGAAAAAAAAGCCTTCTATATTCAGTTAGGATTTAATCCCTCTTCCTTCAAAACCCAAAATATCTTTCATTTCTGTTGGTTCAGTTTTACTTTGAAAGGTAATTTCTGATAAAATCAGGGGAAATTGGCATTTGTATAGAAAAACTGGATCTTGGTAATGTTCTTGCTGAGGGAATGGCAGGCAGAAATCCAGCTTTACATGTTTCATTAAGCAGAAGCCAGCTGTGGATAGCCAGCCATTTACCCAAGCAGAGTGCCAGCTGTTCTGCATGCAACAAAGTGGAATTGGAAGCAACTAGGGGAGAAAGCAGAAGTGGAGATGAAGAATAAACAATATGGAGAGGCTTGATATTATGGGCTAGTAAGAGGGGAGAGTGATGTGGGGAGTTGGTGTTGTTGGGAGGGTGGGTGGGGGCCAGCTTTATTAGCTACAGTGTTGGGAGAAGGATTTCTTGCCTTGTGAACAAATAAGATAAAATTAGTGCTTCTTCCCAGTGTTGAGAAATCAAGAGATTGAATTGACATGTGCTGGGAGTCACGTTTCTTAGGGCAATGGGACAAGAAGGAGGATAGCTTTCCATAGCCTTTGAGAAGGGCAGGTTTTCAGAATGGAGTCAAACTGAGTGATCTCCTGAGACATGATTTGTCTTGGGATGTGCCTAGACTGCCAAAGATGAGTGCTGTGGGAGATTGTCTCCCTTCTGCCTTCTCAAATTCTCTATAAATTTTATGTGAAACTTTAAAAAGTTGCAAAACAAAGATCGTGAGTGTTTGAATTTCTGTAGTGATAATTGGCAAAATCAAACACAGGACTTTTGTTTTTGTTTAGTTAGTTGCAGTTGATTAGTTTTTCATAATTGGTCATAGTAACAAACATAGATATGAGTTTGTATGCACAAAGTTGACTTGTAAAGGCAGCATACACTTTAAAATGGAATCTGAAGCATGTCAGACAGGCCAGCTTGGTTTGTTACCCCAAGACAGCATCAAGAATAACAGTATGAAACACAGGAAGTTACTTGCATAAACAATAAACACAATTTGCATGTAAGTACCAGCTCTTAAGATTGGTCCTCTTGATTTTTAAGTCTTAGTTTGAAGTTTTGATTAGCCTTTAAAAGATGAAATTAACCAAATTTTACTTCTTTCATTACATACTGCAGTATGTAACCTTATAACTGGTTCCCTTTGAATAGCATTTTCCTTTCAAACAGAAAAAAACATGGGAAGGGACGAAGAGTAGAGCTAGGAAACCTCATCATTACCATTGATATGGAAAGTCTTGGTAGCTTTAGTGAAAGGTATACTGGAAACTGATTTCTAGCTGACGTTCTTTTCAGAACTTAGGACTAACCAAGAGCTGCTAAATGTTTTGAAATATTGATTATTCATTTTCTTAAATCCTGCTCTCTTCTACATCAGGAAAGACTCTGATGAGGCAGATCTGGTGCTGGCCAAAGAAGCTAACGTGAAGTGTCCTCAGATCGTAATCGCTTTTTATGAAGAACGGCTAACTTGGCATTCATGCCCAGAAGATGAAGCACAATAATTGTTTGCATTGCTTTTTTTATATATAAGAATATTAAAACCCGAAATTTGATTTATTAGCAATGTGAGAAGCATACGTTCTAACAAGTTTCAAATTTGATATTTTTTTGAAGTAGTATGTTTTGCATCAACAGCAAGTAAATAAAAGCTTTCTGCAACTTGTTTCATTTATCACAAGAGAGCATTTGATACTACTACTTCCTCCATATTAGGTAAAAGCTTTTATAAAACATTGATGAACTTCCATAGTTATTACAGAATCATTATGAATGTCTAAACAAACTCACAGATGTTTTGTAGTCTTCTATACTATTGATGTGCATGTATCTTCTTTACCCAAACCTAGCCCTTTAAACCTGTAGGGTCATTCTTTTTAGTATTTGGGATCACTTGGTCTTGAGAAGACCAGGTGAAAACTAACTTTGTAGTAATTTGAATGTTATCAGACTGTATATTGTTTACTTTATTGTAAATACTGGTGAACAGTGGTCAATAAAATAGTTTTATATTCTTCCTTTATACTGATAGGCTGTGACTCTTTTGAAGCGGGGTATTTCTCAACTTTTGATATGTTAAACTCAATTTGTAATATATTTAACTGTAAGTTGTTTTTTTGGGGGGTAGGTTGATTATTAGTATTACCCCACTGCTACTCTTATCACAATACTGGACAAGTACCAGGCTTTGATTATAAGTTGGGGGTTTTTGTGAGTGCTGCCTGAGACATGTTTTTTTTTTCAGATAAGAAGGGCCTGTAAAATTAATGTGCTTTGGGTACTCCCGTGTCACAGATGGCAACCACACGGCTTGGGTATAGCAGTTGGTCACAAGGCCGAGAAGCCTCTCCAGGCTTACTAGGAAATATTTGATATGTGTTGACAGTATTAGTCTTTGCTTTAATTTCAGGTCTTGATAAGAGGCTATAGTGTACTTAGGGCTGGTTCATATGGAATTATTCTTCAGGCTGTCACCTGAAGAATACTTACATAGCTCAGCCTTTAAAGTGGAATATTTAAATGAAGACACTTAAGTCATGTACTTGGAACAAAAGACTTGCTTTCTGTTTCAGATTATTTAAATGAAGACACTTAAGTCATGTACTTGGAACAAAAGACTTGCTTTCTGTTTCAGATTGAATTTTAAAATTAGTCCTATAATCAGCTGCTTGGANTACATAGCTCAGCCTTTAAAGTTGAATATTTAAATGAAGACACTTAAGTCATGTACTTGGAACAAAAGACTTGCTTTCTGTTTCAGATTGAATTTTAAAATTAGTCCTATAATCAGCTGCTTGGAGAATGCCTTCAGAAGGGCAGAAGTAAAGGGCGGGGAACTCAGGAAGAGTAAAGTTGCCGTTCATCTTTTCACTTGCTTTTATCTACACACCTTTTATTTGTGTTTTGACTACCATAGTATAGTTTGCCTTAAGCTGTGCTTATATGTCAATGGCCAAGATTATTTCAGAATTAAGCTTTTGACTAAAAAATATAATCCTGTAGTTTGTTGTCAGTGTCAATAGAATCATAGAATGGTTTGGACTGAAAGGGACCTTAAAGGTCATCCAGTTCCAACCTGCCTGCCATAGGGAGGGACACCTTTCACTAGACCAGGTTGCTCAGAGCCCCATCCAACCTGGCCTTGAACACTTCCAGGGATGGGTCGTCCACAGTTTCCCTGGGCAACCTGTTCCAGTGCCTCACCACTCAGAGTAAAAAATTTCTTCCTATAATGTCTAATCTAACCTTACTCTCAGTTTGAAGCCATTTCCCCTTGTCCTGTCACGACATGCCTTTGTAATTCCTCTCCAGCCTTGTTGTAAGCCTTCTTTAGGTCCAGGAAGGTGCTCTAAGTTCTCTCTGGAGCCTTCTCTTCTCCAGGCTTAACAATCCCAACTCTCTCAGCCTGTCTTCACGGGAGGAGCTACAACCCTCTGATCATACTCGTGGCCCTTGTCAAAGGTGAGAGAGTTGGGATTGCCTGGGTTTGTATTTTTAGAAGATTAAAAAAAGATGGATATTCCTGGAAACCCTCATATGGTGTGCATAGCCTGAAGAGTGAAGGAAGGAATCCAGTCTGTGCTTGATGTTCTTTTGATACTGTTTCACAAATCATTACTATAATTATTTGTCCTTTCCATAGTTTCAAAAGTCATTTATATATATTGTGGAATAAAACCTGTCACTGTAGAACACCTACTTATAGTTAAACAGCAGTGGCTAAACTTGCCATGTGAACGTTTTCCTAAAGATGTTTTTATTACTGGTTTTGGGCAGAATTCAGTCTCTTATCTCTTTGTGGCTCTAGGAAAAATCTGATATCCCTGTTAACGTGGGGCTCCATTTCACCACATAATAATTTCAGCACTTAACTAACCTCTCTTGCCTGTTCCTTAGACAAATCACCCGAATTTTGTCACGTGTGAGCCTTCTACAGAGTTCATGGCTTAATTTTTAGGAGGCCTATAATAGAAATATTTATATACCTAGTATACAGGATTCTGAAATTCTTGGTTTTTTATCCAGTAGCTTGAGAAACACGTGGGCTAAAGAGGAATTCCAAAGCATCTTGTGTTCTCCTGCCAGTTTCTTCAGTATGGAGTGCTTTGTAAAGAGTCTTAAAACTGGTACTGTCCAAGTTGCATTTTACTGCCTGAAACTTTGCAGTTTCTCTAACTCATTTCAAGTGTGGATATCAAGTCTGTGTGAAGTTGCTGATTCGAAGCGATACAGGTTAAACAGTTGTTTTTAATTAACTGGTTATTGTAAGTAGTAGACAAAGATTTTTGTTGAGAGGTTGGTTCTCCTCAATTTGTAACCCATAAAATACAGGTTTGTAACTAGATACAGCATTTTACATTATATTTGGTTCTTCCTTCTGACTTAATAAAAATACACTGTATTCACTTTTAAACATCTTTGCAGCTTGTTAAACAGTTCTTTAGATTGCTGGTTTTTTTAATATTATGGTAAATATGCTGACTGGTATTTGTTTCTTTTTTTTTTTCTCCTCACTTTGTGTCAAACTGCATTTTGCTAGTAATGAAATGCAACACTTTAAAGTTACAAGTTCTGTAAAGTTATGCTGAATGTGCTGCATACATAGGCAAAAGTTAACAAATGTTATTAATTTAAAATTAAATAAATGAGATATCTTCTGTAGTTAGTGAGTTGTGCGGAGGTTTCTCGTCATTGTCTCCTTTCTTATACGAAACCAAATAGGTTTCAGTCTGTCATTTTGTGATTGCTTTGTGTTAATGCTGCTGTCCTGGAAAAAAGAAAAAAACACAAACCACAAAAAAAAACCCAGTTGTGCTTGCTCCAATGCTTCTCACTCTCCCTGAAGAAAATACTCAGGTTAAATGTAACCAGGGAATGCTAGGTTATGTAAAATTGAAATCATGATCAGTTATGACATCATCCTCTTATAGCCTGGTTCCTATTTCATTGCTAGGGAAAAAAACCTCCTAATTTGTTAATTAGTATTGTATTAATTGCAAATTAATCAAAGAGTAATTGCTGTTAAATGGAATAAAACAAATACAGTACCTGCAAAAAACTTATTAGCATTGCAAGTGATTTTTATCAGTTCAGCACAAATGGATTCTACATGCTTTGTGGTAATTCTTCTAGATTTATGGCGCAGTTCTCATTAAAACTGTTAGTTTTTTAGCAATAGATTATAGTACATTTAGGACTCAACATATGTTGTCATAACTTGAAATGTAACTAGGACTACATTTTTCCTTTAACTGCAAATTATCTTACTTGCTTACCTGAATTAGGCTCTTGCAGTACAAAAGATTGTACTCCTTTCCTAGTCTAAGACCTTTCTCCAACATTCTCAGCATTTTCCTTGCCATTGATATCCTTCTCTTTCTGTTTAATGTCTTCTCAAAATGCCACCTTTTATTCAACTGTTCAATTTAGTTACTTATGTTAAGACATGTCTACTCTGCTGAGAGAGGCTTCTAAACCTGGACTAGTAGCCAAGCCAGATGCTCCCAGACTTGTTTCTGAGGTGCCTCTCCTGAAATGAAAAGTTGCTGCACAGACCTACTGCACCTTAGAAGCTGAAGTGCAATACCATGGAAATAAGGCTGTGGTGTTCCTGGAACAAAATGTCACAGGATCAAACAGAACCATGGTTTTCTCTCTGGGTTTATAAAGCCATGTCTCTACTAGCTCGAGGAGTTGTGCTTTGTTTTGCAGAGTGAATATCCAGACTAGCTCCTGGGGGCTTACCTGGCTCTGATGTACACTTTCACAGGCAGTTTCCACCTGACAGTGTTTTACTGTTCTCCTCGCCCTTAGTTGTGACAACGCTTGAAGGCATGCAGCAGTGGAGGTAAAAGTGTTGGGTAGTACCTTCTCAGCAGGAGCAGGAAAGAGTAGCAGAGGCTTTGTGCTTCATGCCTGCTCCATCTTGTTGGCACAATCCCAGCCATCAGTTTGGGTAACACCACATCCTTTTGAAGTCTAAATGGAAAACTTCCATGTCCCAAAATCCCTTTCAGGGACTCCTTGGAAAGCATTCTGGGCTCTGATTTCAAATAAATGATAGATGGTTTAAGCTAAAAGAACTAATAAAGTGTGCCAAGCAAAAGTGGAACACTTGTTCCAGAGAAAGAACCTGCAATTGTTCCAGCCCGGTGCAAGTAGAAATGGTGCTTTTCTTGTAAAGTGCTGTAGCATTTTTTAACTTGGTGAGAGAATTGAATATGATTCCCAGGGCTCCAGATGGCACCTGCCAGATGGAAGCTCATATTGTCTAAAGATGCTAGCATTGATGTCATGATGTTTGAGAAGGCAATAACCTTTTGTGATGGGTTTTCTTACTAGATAAAGTAAGTGGTCAATTATTTGCATGCATTGCAGTGTCTGCAAAATTATTTTAATCTGGTGAAAAGGTCAGCCTTCTGGGGATGGGATGGCAGAGTTTGGTTCCTTTTTTTCCTTGACTGAATGTACAAATCCCTCCAATTTGCTTAGACCAGAGGAGGTATCATTGGCTTCTATATACGATTTCTCCTTCCCAGAAATGTTATCCAGGTGCATTGCTCTGCACAGAGTTCCAATTGGAAATGTGTATGTAGTTTTGCTCCAAAATCTTTGTTAAAAAGCACTGGGCCTTGTTGCCTGAGTTTCTGTAAGCAGGGCCAACAATCGGGAAGTTCTGTCTTTGTGAAGAAAAAGCATGTTAAAGGAAACTTAGACTCTAAGAATTATTTTGTTTGGAAAAGACCTTTAAGGTCATTGAGTCCAAACATTAACCCAGCACTGCCAAGTCCATTGCTAAACTGTGTCCCTAAGTGTCACAAATACACATCTTTTAGGTACCTCTAGGGATAGTGAACCTACTACTTCCCATGGGCAGCCTGTTCCAATGATTGACAAGTCTTTCAGCAAAAAAAATTCCTAATATCCAATCTAAACCTCCTCTGGTGCAACTTGAGGCCATTTCCTCTCGTCCTGTCACTTGTTTAGGAAAAGAGACTGACCTCAACCTAGCTACAACCTCCTTTCAGTCAGCTGTAGAAAGTGACAAGATGCCCTCTGAGCCTCCTCTTCTCCAGGCTAAGCGACCCCAGCTCCCTCAGACACTCCACAAAGGACTTGTGCTCCAGACCCTTTCTCAGCTCCAGTGCCCTTCTCTGGACACGCTCCAGCATGTCAGTGTCTTTCTCGAACTCAGGGGCCCAAAACTGGACACAGGATTCAAGGTGTGGCCTCACCAGTGCCAAGTACAGAGGGACAATCATTGTCCTGGTCCTGCTGGCCACACTATCCTTGACCCAAGCCAGGCTTCCATTGGCCTTCTTGACCACCGGGGCACACACTGGCTCATGTTCAGCTGCTGTTGACCAGCACCCCCAGGTCCTTTTCCACTGGGCCAATTTTCAGCCACTCTGCCCCCAGCTTGTAGCACTGCCTGGGATTGTTGTGACGCAAATGCAGGACCCAACATTTTGCCTTGTTGAACCTCAGACCATTTACCTCAGCCCACCGATCCAGCCTGTCCAGATCCCCCTGCAGAGCCTTCCTACCCTCCTGCAGATCAACACTCCTGCCCACCTTGGTGTTGTCCATGAACAGACTGAGAGTGCACTTGATCCCCTCATCTGGATCATCAATAAAGATATGGAACAGGACTGGCCCCAATGCTGAGCCCTCTGGAACCTCTTGTGACTAGATGTAGCACCATTCATCACCACTCTCTGGGACCAGCCATACAACCAGATTTTTACCCAGTGAACAGTGCACCTGTCCAAGCCACGAGCAGCCAGTTTCTCCAGGAGAATGCTGTGAGAAAGGGTGTAAAAATCTTTGCTGAAGTGCAGGTGACAAAATCCACAGCCTTTCCTTCTTCACTAGGAGGGTCACCAGGTCATAGCAGAAGATCACGTTGTGAACCCATGCTGGCTGGGCCTAATCCCCTGGTTATCCTGTACTTGCTGACACTCAAGATGAGCTGCCCACTAACCTTACCCAGCACCAAGGTTAGACTGACAGTCCTGTGGCTCCCCAAATCCTTCCAGCCCCTCATGCAGATGAGTGTCACATTTGCCGATTTCCAGTCAACTTGGATCTCCCTGGTTAGCAAGGGCTGCTGATAAATGATGAATAGTGGCTTGGTGAGCATTTTCATCAGCTCCATCTGCACCCTTGGATAGATCTCATCAAGCCCCACAGACTTGTGTCTGTCTAGGTGGTGTAGCAGGTGGATGACCATTTCCCCTTGGATTATGGAAGCTTCATTCTGCTACTTGTCCCTTATTTCCAGCTCAAGAGGCCAGATACTCCAAGAATAACTAGACTTACCATTAAAGACTGCAGCAAAGAAGGCTTTAAGCATCTCAGCCCGAGCTCCAGCCAAAGCTGTCTGTTCAGCCAGGCTGGTTTTCCCCACTGGCTCATCTTTTGCATATGGGGACAGCCTCCTCCTCTGCCTTTAAGATTTCCCTGTCGAAGAATGACCACCAGACTTCCTGGACTCTTTTGCCCCTCAGGGCTGCCTCCCAAGGGACAATGTTAATCAGTCTCCTAAACAGGCCAAAGTCTGCCCTCCAGAAGTCCAAGGAGCAGTTCTGCTGATCCTCCTTCTTACTTCTCTGGGAATTGAAAACTCTTATCAGTGATTGCTGTATCACAAGACAGGATGTGGAGACTGAATGCAATGTAGCATCACACGACTCTAAGTGGAGCACCATCGTCCATCCAGGGCAAAGACGAATTATGTCTCTTCAGATGGAAGATGAGCAAATTACATTATTCTCAGCTTGAAGGTATTTTAAATTCTAGAACTGAGAATATTTGTTCTCCCATCTAAAGGCACATGTCTGCTCTGGGAAATCATAATGAAAAGAAGATGGTGGCATTTTTTTTCCTTCTCAATTATTTCTAGATTAAATTATTTCAATCGAGAGTAGTCTTTTCCCTTTTTTAAGGAAGTCACTATTTCTTATCATGTTCTTCTAGAGCACACCTTTCCCCTTTCATGTCCATCTCTACCCCTGTCTCCTGGATGGGCCTGGGATAAGCAATGCAGAGAGATGCTGTCCTGGATGGACCTTCACTTCTACATCAGAGTTTGTCATGCATAATGCTGGGCATAACTATTCTATTTTATTCATAGAATCATAGAATGACCTGGATTGGAAACCTTAAACACCACCTAGGTTCAATTCCCCCACTGTAGACAGGGACATCTTCCACTAGATGAAGTTGCTTAGAGCTCCATCCAACCTGGCCTTAAATGCTTCCAGGGTTGGAGAATCCACAACTTCTTGGAGAATTCTATTCCAGTGCCTTACTACACTTACAGTAAAGATTTTCTTTCTATTCTATTCTATTCTATTCCCTGAACTCACAATTAGCTGAATAAGAACAACACCATTAATTGCATGAAATGCCAGGGGTTTGTCAGCTACAAAAACCACTTTCAAGAAGACAAATCAAAAAGGTTACAAGTGGAAACAGGGTTTTATTTTTCTGAATCTCTTTCAGAGCTGATGCTCACAAGCATTAACACAATGTGCATGTGGGACAGGCTTGTAGCATTTCAGAAATCTCTTGGATTTGTTGCAGAGAGTGTTTATAAATTTGCTGGCATTAATTAACATTAATGTGTCTAGTCTGGGGGTTTACTTGTTGCATTACTGCTTGAATCAACACTGCACTGATTGCTGCTTAATTCTATATTGTTGACAGATCAATAAAGCGTTTTGATCTGGATTTGGTTTAAAGCTGTGTGGACTGAGAAGGTTTTCTCTGCAAAGCTCAGGAAAAACAAGAGTTTAAAAAACTTCACTAAGGATCACGTAAGTGTACTGGATGGAAGGCAGATATTTAGAGATTGATAACAAATCACTCTGGAAAGGTTGTTCACATCCTTGAAATGCAGAATGACTGTTGATCTCTCTCCCAATAAGGCTTATTTCTTGAGTGGTCTGTCAGGGAAAAAGGGAGAGTCACTGTGTTTGTTATTTGAGATGTTGCTGTAGGCTGCAGAAGACAGCCCCAGCTGGACTCCCATCTGAAAAGAGAAAATTTTTGTGCTTGTTTGAACAAACTGTTCTTTTAGGCACAACACCATTATTCACATTCAAAAGAACAGTAGAGAACGCTGCTGTCTTTGCCCGTTCCTGGAAAAAAGTGAGCAAAATCACCTCTTAGAAATCACCAGTAAAAAACCACACACACACAACTACACACATCTGTATCTATATCTATGTCTATATCTATATCTATATCTATATCTATATCTATATCTATATCTATCTATATAACTCTGTGTGTGTGTGTGTGCGCGCGCGCGTGTGTGTGTGTATGTATCTGTACCCATCTGCTGGGTTAATGCAGATAAACCCTGACATTACAGCAGTAGTGGTAAGTCCAGGTGAAGGTGTGTGCTGAGGACACCCGTTCAACACACCAGCACTGCAGCCAAGGCAGGGGGAGACAAGCTGGAGGGAACTGCAGCAGCAATGCTGTGCAGGGGAGGTTCCTAAGCAAAGGCAGGGAACAGGAGAAGCCCTGAAAGGACAAGCTGCTGATGCATGCTGTATCCTGAGTTGGTACTCAAGGAAAAGACATGACTTTCTCCATCATTTTTCCAGGTACTGAATCAGTTTTGCACAGTTGCACACCAGCTCTACATCACCACAGGAAAGGAGCTGTTACAGAACATTGGGTGAGGTCTAATGATTCGACCAGACCCTACTGTACTTCAGGACTTTGTGTTCAGTGGATTGGCTACCATCATTTGAAATTACTGACCTGAAACCAAAAAAGCCCTCCAGACAAGCATTGTCTTAATGTTTCAGAAAGGATTGTATTGCTAAAATCATAGATACACAAAGGAATCTTCTTTGCATAATAAAGAATAGTAGTTTTATTAATTAATTTTTAATCATATGAACAGAGTTGCAGTTTGTGTTTTCAGTTAATTTTCATTTATCTGAAAAAAACCCCAGACATACACCTGTAAAACTAGAAAGGAGAAATTTTTCACCAGAGAAAGGAAGGCAATCACCTCATATGCTGAATCTTTAAACTCGACACTCCAACAGTTGTACTAAGCCATATATCCTGAGAAGGCAGTAAAATCACAGATTCAAGGGAGAAACAGCATCTCACGTTGTTGTCACAGACATTCTGCAGTTGTTGCAGGAACATCACGCTCTGTTACTGAGCAGCATTCCTGATTATTCCCTATGATTCCATCTATTGCAGCTGATTAATCTGCAGTTTTGGATGTTATTGCTAAACACTTCTTGACTTTGTCAAGTCACAGCATGGTCGATTTTCTAGTAAATGCATTTCTCTGAATTCAGGATTTTATATTTGGCAACTCCCCCATTTCTCTCACTGCAGTGTAAAATCTGACAAAGAAATAGGTCAGTGCAACTCTCTGGATGAGGAAATTTAAGGCAAGAGATACTACAAACATACATCTGAGATGTCTGTAAAGGTGAATAAAGAGTACTTGCTTCCTTAAGAAATTAGGAATTATGAATTTTGATTTTCAATATAATTCTCAGCCCTAATAGACTAAGCTGCAAATTTTTAAGTATTCTGTAAATGATGTTAGAAAGTCAGACCTTCTTTTCCTTTAATGACAACTTTAAGCTAGATAACTGCAGTTAAACACAAATAAAAGAGGAAAATACTGAGAAATACATAAAAGCAGTTCTCAGCTACAGAGAACAATAACACTTACTACTACAATATTGATTCGTATTGTCTTTTGCTGTCCCACAGGCAATAACAATTTCACCCGAGTGTGCACATGCTGTGGTCAGCAAGCTAAAAATATCTCTCATTTTTGTGGACATTTTGTTTCAAAAGAAGCCAAGAGAATATCACCAATCAAGATAAATACAGTTATGGAGCCAAATATGTTCACAGAAGTTGGACAACAGAAGGCTGTTAAACGTATTTTATTCTTCCACTGTCTGCAATTCAAAGGCTGCTTTGCCCCACCTTTTAAACTACTGATCAAAAGGCAGGCAATGAATTGTGACTTCGGTTTTCCCAGAACCACCAAATGCTGTTTGTACTAAATGCATTGGGAAGGTGAAGAACTGAAAACCTATTTACTCCTTCAATCACCAAGCACCACAAGAAGCCTGGACAGGACGCAACATTTCTGTTGAACAAAAGCCAGGTGAAACAGTGTGCAGGCAGCACGCTTCCAGTCACCTGAGAAATGCCTGTGTCCTGACATTGTTAACAATCATTGTATTAATGATCCAGGTGGAGGTGCTTAAAACTTTTGCTTTTACGGAATAATACATGGTAGTTCTTAGATAAATAGCAGAATTCGTGTGCTTCCCACTGAAATTCTGTTGTTTCTTGAAACGGTCATAGATGTACAGGTGGCATGTCTTCCAGTATGCTGCACATCCCTGCTTAGAAAATGTATGCTATCCCCTCAATTTAGAAAAGAACCGAGTCAAATCTATCTTTTTTGGAATGAGTTGTTGACTTACAGCTGATTTTACCCTTTCAGGGGCAGCTGCAGATGTAATTGTTAGGTTTAAGCATTTAAACATGTGGTTAGGTATATGACATAATTTAAATATCTCCGCTGTTGCTGCTTTTATTTCAAATTCTGTGGTTGTATCACCAAATTGCCACGGGTAGCAGTGGTGGTGATTCAGTAGGTGGCAGTCCAGCCTGGGAGTCATGTCGTTGCCTGCACCCAGCCCTGTCCATCCCCAGCAGGTGGAGTGGCTGTGCCTGCACTGCCTGGGCGGGCACCTACGAGGAGATGATGGGGAGCCACAGGGGACCTCTGAAAAGACCTGGTTGTGCATGGTGTGAACGGCACCGCGGTCTTGCAGGGAGTCAGTCATCCTTGTGCCATCCTGCTGCTGACTCTTCCACGAGTTTCATGGCTAAAGGGACCCTAAGCTCTTGTGTTTCGACAGAAGATTGCTGCAGTCTGTTCCTCCCCTTTCAGAAAGGCGCTGGGTTGTGGGAATTAACAGCAGGTCAGAAAGCCTGAGTCTGAGTCTGACATTGGTCTCAGCACAGTCCATTTCTACCTGTGAGAAATCTAGTTGAGAGAAGCAAGAAATTCAAAACAATAGAGGGAGTAAACAGCAACAAGGCTGCAGCTGGTGTTTTGTTTGGATTCTTGGGATGTCTATGTTGTAGATAACTAATAATAGTATGGTGTAGTTAAAATAACCAATGAATCTACTGTAGTAGTTGAACAACCAATGGACAACTGACACGAATAATAAACATACAAAAGTGTATATATATGACACTGGCTCTCAGAATAAACGCTTTTTGCCTGCACTTTATGTTAGAATTAGTGTGTGTCACGTGTCCACCTCAACTGCCACACTGGGTGGTGATGTTTGGGTTTCCCCACATAACTGCAAAGAATTCATAGCCTGTGTGCTATTCTGTAATGAAATTCCTTCTGTCTGCCCCATGCAATGTGTTTTACAACCTATCAGAATACTAAGGATTGGGGTCAAACTAACAATGTACTCTTTTTTCCATGTTCAGTGCTCCAGAGTAAATTTGCTGCTAATGTTCTGGGTGCCACATTCAAAATACTGTGCACAATCTTTGTGGCAGATACTAATACTGACCTGTTCTTCAGACATATTGGCCCTTATCTTGGTGGATGACTTCAAAGAGTTGGAAGATGGGGCTTTGAGCAACGTGGTCTAATGGAGAGTGTCCCTGCCCATGGCAGGGGAGGTGAATTAGGTGATCCTTTAAGGTCCCTTGCAGCCCAAACCATTCTATGATTCTATGATTCTATGCCACTGTGACACAACCTATGGAGAAGGGAGACCATGAAAGCAGCTCTTTCTGTATGGCCATCTCCTTGTGAAGGTCCTCTCGAGATGTGCTAGTCCCAAAGATGGAATGGCAAGCAGCGGCCGAAGAATTTCAGAGATGAGTTGTGACTTCCCTCAAGATGGTTCCAGACATTGACATCTCCTCCAGGAACCTAATTATGCTCATTGCTTCCTAGTGACTGATCTATTTGCTGCCAGTAGATCAGGGGTCAGAGCTGCTGTCATGAAGATTAGTGCCTCCATTAAGAGGATGTTGTGCTCATTTAGAGGGAAGTAAGTGAACCACAGGGATAAAGGTAGTAACGTAAGTCTTCAATATTAACTGCTTAAGTATGGCTCAAGGCTTGAATAATGAGATTTTGATTTTCTTTATCTCATGGCAGATATGCAAGATCCATGCTGAAGTTTGTAAATGCATTTTTAGGATGAATGACGACTAAATATTAAACTTAAATTCAGCAGATATGTAAAATGACATGGATTAGAACATTAAAATCCCTTACCAAAGACATTGTAAAGGACTCTTTTAAACTACCCATAGTTCTGATGAAAAAGAATAGCTTCTCAAGCTGATTTTGGGAGAGTCATGGTTGCCTTCTTGCTTGTGATTTCATGGCTGCCTGTCACACTGGTGGTGGTGTGATGTCCTAAATATACAATTTACTATTTGCTTCATTGGCTTACAAATGGCTTTATTGAACATTTGGGCAGGAGGCAGAAGTCGTTTAACTTCATCCAGGACAGGTGTGGAGTAGCAGGAGAGAGCAGGCATGGAGGAATGCAGACCAGCTGTACACAGCAATGTGCAGTTTGCCTGCTGTGCCTATGTGCAAGAGCAACAGAAGAACCAGAGCAAATGGTGATAAACAGATCTGGGAAACTTCTTGGAAGCGTTGCTTCTGCAAAATGTGAATATTTCAAATTGTTTAAAAGACCATGCATTGATAAATCACTATCTTTCCAAGAAAGCTGTAGTGCTAAAACAGCACTTGAAGCAGCACCTACCAAAACATTCCTGTTGTTTTTGCAGTAATATCAGTAAATGCTGGACTAGACTCGCAGGGCTGACCTGCTGATGCAAGGCTCAGGATGCAGCAAAGCACCTGAAGGGAAACAGTGAAAATAAATGAAAGCACTTTACCCATATAGATAGAATGATTGAGTAGATACTGGGGATGTTACGACTTGGAGCCTTTTTTTTTAAACACAATTGCAAGAAACCTGTAACACCAATGCGATCACAGGTTTGATTCCTAGTTCCTCACTCTTTCCCATGATGAATACAAACTCTCAAAATAGGAGATGCTGTATTTCGAAAAAAGGGGCAAATTGATTTGATAGTGCTTTGAAAAAGCAAAATTGAAGTTCAAGGCAATACTAAAGCTTGGATTAGCAGAGGATGATGTATGCACCTAAAGACATCAGCACTGAAGTAGATGTCAAAGACAGTTACAATCTTAAGAGATACTCTCTCTTAGCGGAGAAATGAGGTTCAAACATTTGAACCAAAACTGGGGTTCAAACATCCTTCTCTTCCTTATCACCCTTCATATTCTTTGCCATCTGAAGCTGCTCAATTACAGTGGCTACAGACTGCCCACCGCTTGCTTTGAATAAGCAAAAAACCAGATCCAACTTCATCTTTTCGAGTCTGACCCAGCCACGTGTCACTATTAGGACAATTTGGCAGGGCCTCAATTTCAGGACTTGAAATTTGCACGCCTCATTTCTTTGAGAGAAATGAATTCTGTAGTTGCTGAGGCTGGTCTGAGTGGAGGTCAGTCTATCAAGGCCTGGACATTGCAGATATGAATGAATACATGCTCTGCAAAGGCAGGTGAGTGCCACAGGTAAAGGAGAGTTGCTTAGGTAGTTCCTTGAAATCTCAGTTCTCCCTGTTCCCCAGATACTACACAATGTTTCTGTAACCAGGATATAATTGCTGTTACAGCAACAGCAAGCCCAACTACCATGCTCTCCATTCACACAGGCAAAATGCTTCTTTATTATTTCGTTTTGGTTTGGCTTAGTAAAACAAAAACTTTCTGGGAAAAGAAATAAACAATTGCAAAAATGCTTCTGGTTTCTTGCTTAACTGTGCTAATGAAGCGAGAGAATGCAGCACAGTACGGCATGCAAATAACTACATGAAAATCACAGCAAGTGCATAGTAGAGCCCCACATCCCAAACTCAGACGAGACAGGAGGCATTACAAATCTCCCTAGGAATATCGCAATACCAACAAATTTGAATGTCAGACCAATGAGTTTTGCAAAAATTTAACTAAGAAATTCTTACCATTCTTCACACATTACATTATCAATCAACATTGGTGATTTACAAGGTAATTTTAAAAAATCCCAAATGTTTTAAAATTTGGAGTCAGAAAGAGGAAATTAAGCCACAGGCAGAAAACAGTGTCAATCAAATGCCTAAAGCCATGTCTAATTAAGCAACACATTTCAGACAGACCTTGGCATTAGCTTTTTTTGGCCATGTAATATAATTTTAAAATCTCACACGAGGACATTAAGGGCAGACAAAGATCTGCACCACAGGACTTGTCTACACAGGAAAGAGCTAAGAATAACCACTGCAGAGTATCTGTTCTGCAACAGCTTTCCATGGGGACAATTTTTTTTTTGCACTAAGTATGCATTTGTGTGGTTTAGCTGACCATGAGAAGTGATCTGTGTTAAAAGCAAACAAAAGCATCCATTATGGAAAATAAGAGTATCTTCTCTAGGAACTGGTACACCACAGCTGCTGGGCTCTCAATTCTCCACTTCAGATTGTTTCCCAGTAACCACCTTACACGGATCAATCCAAAGTGCACTACTCCTTCACTGTAAATGCACAAAATGAAGGAAATGGAACAACAGACCACATGGATTCATGAGGAGGTAACAGTTAGCCAGAAGTGGCTTGTGGTGCTGAGCTACTGCTGCAATTCACACATACAGTCTCACAAAGTCCAGGCTGCCAACTGCAAAGAAGCAACAATAGTCCAGCACCATTCACACCCTACAACATGTTTCTTTGGCTGTAAATGGCATTGTAGATATTTCTCAGACAGTCAAGGAGCTGTTTCAAATATACTGGTGCAAACAGGGTAATTCATATTGTAAGTTCAAATATTACACAGACGTGACTGTTTATTCCATGTAGATTTTAGACTGAGTCTGAAAAAACTAGCAGCTTTTCTTCACGGTAATAACTTTAAGACAATGGATACACTCTTCTGAAAGGAACAGAATATGTGGGAAACAGGGAGGGCAAAACCTGTCTGATGTGGCTGTGCCAGGCAGCAGGAGGCATCTGATGCATCTGACTTACTCTTGAAAGAACTAAGCAAAACATCCTAAAATACAAGAGAGGATTCTGAACAACTGATAGTTTTGCTTGCCCATCTCCTTTGCTGAACAAACCGGTTGGTTTAGGAGATCTCAACCACATGTACTTGTAAAATTTATTCGCAGCAATGAGGTATTGATATAATTAAGTGACAGCCATTGACATGTTAAATGCTGTAGGTACAGGTTGCCTATGGCAATCTTATCACCACATGAGAGTAGTCTCATTCTAATTACACAGGTGTGCCTAAAATAATAAAGCCTTGTCGAAGAGTTCACTAAATTAGCATTTGGAGGGTATATGTTTATACCTGTGCTGAGGAAGAGACTATGTTACACTAAGGTAACGTAGCTTTATATCAAGTTAATACATTAATATTAGGAATTGTACCAGTATATTTATTCTGGCAAAAAAAATACTGCCCTAAATGGCTCCTACACCAGCACAAACTCTGCATGTAACCATGCTATGGGGCCAAGGCAGGGGTAATGGCAGGAGGAGTCCACCATTGTTCCTTGGCCTGGTGAGATCCATCCACAGACACCAGCTCAGAGCACTGAGAAAGCAAGGCGACAGCCTTTAGCTTAAACCTCTCTTGTTTCCTGCTAAATGAGATTGTAAGATGAGGCATTAACATGAGCCAACAGTAGAGTCACTGAAACTCAGCTGGTGCACAGTAACTTGTTTGGCTGCCACATCTTCAGCAGAGGTGTAAGCCCTGAGACTTTGCTGTCAAAGTACCAATGGGAGAGGCTTGTGTGTGTGTGACTAGGACAAGCGCGTGCTCTTTGGACGTTAGGAAAAGGGGGCTGTTCCCCAGTACCCTAACCACTGTCAGTAACACCAGACCCTGTAAACCTTGACATTTCCAAGCCTGCTTCTCCTGATTGTGTCTCAGCTGTTCTGGATCTCCTAACTCCATTTATAGCCACTTGGCTGCAGCTTCTCTTAAAATAACTCACCACTAACTTGACCCCTCCCATCTGTGCTCATCTCAGACAAAAACCATCAATCCAAATGCCTTTCAAAATTACTAACTCCTCCCAGCCCCTTCATTGCCACACCTGGTTCCCATTGCTGGTACTCCAACATCCTTCTGCCTGAGGGGAGCAAAAAGTAACCTTACCGGGCCATTGCACAGACACTGCTTACAAGTCAGCTGCAGAAGTCTCACCCACCTCACTGGGTGAGACTCCTGCCCCTCAGGCTTGGGCTCCCATCAACAGAAACAGCAAGTTTCTGAGGCTTCAGGAGTGTAGTGAGAACTGTGGGGTAACGTGTCAAAGGAAAGAGATGCTCATTTGGAAATACACATGTCCAACCTGCTTAAAACAGGGCTCCATATAAACTTTATGAAGAAGGGCTAATTTTTAAGTTTTATTTTATTTTTTCCAGACATGGAATAAGAGGCACATGAGAGTTTATCACTGGTTTCTTCTGATCAAAAGAAAAACCAGGAAGGTTTGTACTAACTGAGAGTATTTGGACTGAAAATATCACAAACCTCTTCTTACTCTACCTCTTTTTATGAATGTATCAGGACAACAGTGGGCAGTACACAGTAATCCACATAGGTACTGCCTTTGATATGACATGCACATTTTCTGTGCTAACCAAATGGCAGCTCAAGGCCAAGCCTCTGGAAACCCAAAGAAAAAGCTACCACTTTATAGCCAGTCTGACCCAGACATCTCACACTTGAGGTATAGAACTGCTGTCGGCTGCTGCTCTGGACCCTGGGGGCACAGGTGTTTTCAGAGCACCAGTTAAATCCTAGGTAATCTGAATTGTCTGAAGGAAATGTTTGTATCTGCCTCGACTACAAACATCTAACTACCCTCCATAAGCAGGGAAAATAGGGCAGCCAGCTGCTCAGCCTTTGTGCCTTGCATCCCAGTAGAAAGGGACACAAAGACAAAAGGAAGATGGGAAAGATGGAAAAAACCCACTTATCTGGAGTCCCCTTCAAGAACAAGATTGTTCTGGTCTCACATTCTGCAAGAAACCAGCACACAAGTGCAGATTGAAAACCAGCATAGGAGGCTCTTCCAGTCAACCACTGCTTTACACTACTATTGCCTTCTCTGAAATAGTCATCAATATCAAGCCAAATTTGAGGGCTGTATATTTTGTTAGTCTAGAACTTTCCATGGATGTTGATTTTAATTGGCCAGTCTGGTATATCGATGCAAATAAACAGTGGCTCTATGCTATTTTATTAAACCTGACTTCGAGAAACAAAACTAAGCAGAATAAAAATTGCCAAGAAATAAAGGGAAGAAACAATAAAAACCTTGTAAGAAGCAAATTTAGGGGAGAAATAGGAAAAGAAAACCTGTATTATTTTGCTTCTATCAAATGTGTAAATGAGGAGTCCCTTTAAAAACATGCATGTTTCTTTCATCCTTGCTTATTTTTACTGCAGAGTATCATGCAAGTCCAGCAGGCTGACAAGACAATGCTATGAAACACCAAGTGTGTGGCAACAAATCATAGCTCTTTCTGTCGGTTTTCAGTTTTTAATAAGGCTCTTGGCTTCAGCTCAAGCTAAAAAGATGGCAAAGGAATTTCATTAATAATCCTTTTCTTGTCAGTTGATAATTTTCTTCTTCTTCATGCTAAAAACATCAAGGCCTTCCATTTGACTTTGTCTTCAGATCAGATATAATATGGAAAACTGGAATTACTTATGGGTAAAAAAAAAAGAAAACAAAAGCGAAACAAACAGTCCTTTTCCATGTTACATGCAAATCCAAATAATCCTCTTCCTCCCACAGTCTGACCCAATTTTTCTTGGGCAGACTTTGTGCTTCTAAGCCCGGCACCTCTGAGACTGTAAACTTAGCAGATACTACTGAATGTGAGAGCACAGCTCTTGCAGAACCAAGTTTAAAGCTACTGCACTCGTTGCACTAAAATGTCCAGTGGTACTGGCCACTTGCCTGGTCTAACCAAAAGTCCCCCCTTAGCCATGGTCACATAAATGGACAAGCTAAAGCCAAGAGTTTCATTCCTTCAGCAGTTTTAGATATGAGAGAACATCTGCCCAAGCTGCATAAGGGAATGTCCTATTTGCAGGTAGGAGTATTTAAATATGTTCATTTGCTTATTGCCATACATACTTGGAAAATGGACACAAATTAGTAGCAGGACACTGGAAAATGTCTTGATTTTATGCTTTATTGCAAATAAGCTACAAAGAAATCACTCCTTGCTAAACATGACACCGTAGTTCAGGGACAATTGTTGTTTCCCACCACGGAACAAGAACCAGTAAACGGAAATATTTGCAGAGTTCCTTCTTTTACTCTTCTCACTCTTTTCTTAATCCTTACATCTTCTACAAGATGAAAGCACTGAGCATCTTTACCAAGCATTTTTCAGAACTGCAGTCATTGACACAACCCCTCTCATTTTCATTGATGCTTCCTAAGAGTAACGCCCAAGAATCCCACTGCAGCCTAATGCTGCATGATTTCCTCCCCTCTCCAGCCATGAAAAGGAAATTATGGGAAAGCCTTAAATTTTTTTTTTTTAATTTATGTTCATAATATGCCACGTTTCTTTTTTCTTTAACTCTAGTTACTTCATTTGAAAGTCGTGTACTTTGCAAATTTAAGAATCTTCCTTTTTATCTGGAATTTTTCATTATATGATCAAGCAGTCAGGATCCAGTCCTGTAGCATTCTCTAGATGCAGAAATTTATTCAAATCTAATGAAATAGTTGAGGGATTATAAACATGGACTAACAAAACCAGCACTGTAAACACTCCGTGACTTAGGCTAGGTCTATGTTAGCAAGCAGCAGGATTCCAACAGGAAAAGCTCTGCAGTGCAAACCAGCTCATGTGGAGGATGTAACCTTCCCCCTCTGTGTACTCTGGAAGGTTTGTTCCAGGCTGGCTTCATCAGTGGTTGGAGTGCAGCTTTTTGTTATGTTTCAGGTGGAACATTTCTTACTGTGTCTTTTGAGGCTGCTCCACACAATGAGCCAAAGATCAAAAAATACACACCTCACTGGAAACAAAATGGCAGTGTAGATGAATGCACACTTAAGTTTACCCTTATGAATAAATGGATGGTCAGATTTAATCTGAAATAAATCAAACTGATGGAAAGACAGCAGAATAAAATCTTGTTTCTGTAGAAATTTCAATAGAGAGCTATTGTGGAATAAAGTTTCCTTTATTTTTTTGGCTGAAAAATGGAAAAACTACTTTACATAGATTGAATAACTCCCTGAATTGCAATTAGTTTATCATAGCATTGAGAGGCAAGTCCTTGACGTAGGGAAAGAAGTCCTCTCAGACCAGCAAGTCAGCCAATGCCAGCAGCAGGCCCCATCACCCATCCCAGCACTACAGCTGCACCCCAAGAAACACTTGGACATCATGTCAGGACACAGTGCCACTGGCACAAGAAAACTGGACAAAAATACCATGAGGACTTCACAGAAAACACACAGGAATTTCCTTGATGAAAATTCTTATCTGTCAACAGAACTAAATTGGCAACACCAGTTTTCTAAAACTCCCCCTTGCCCTGATTTCTATCCCTTTCCTCAGGAAATCAATCTCCTTTTTCCAGTCCTTTGGTCTTTTTCTCCTCCATCTTTCCCATCTTTTCCCTAGGATGTTGTATTTTTTATTTAATTATCGTCTGTAACAATATTGAAGTTTGCTGTTGAGCTGAAAGGTGTTTCCACTTCAGTAGGTCTGGTGCTAGATGCTCTGAGCAGTAACCAACTGGTCCCTCTGAATCTTTCACCAGACAGCTTTATATAGATCAAAGCAAACTGAGAGCCTGTTTTTCCAAAACCAAGGAGGAAAATCAGTTGGTGTATACACCCCCCATCATCTGTGAATAAATGGAGAGCAGAACATAAAATATGACATAAAGACATCATGAAGATGACTTACATTAGGAAAATTTTGCCCATGCTAACAAAAACTGGGTACATCAACCAAACTAGGTTACGGAAACAGAAGCCCACCCCAGTGAGGAAATCCATCAAGGAGGTCTTGGAAAGATCTTCCACTTCAGAACCACAAAATGTGAATATTATTATGATTGGCATCTGGTCCTCCTGATGCAAGCTCTCCTATAAAAATAGGAAGGAAGAAAAGTTCTGTAGGAGCATCATTCACAGGTTCATTCTCCTGCTCGTCACAGTCTTTTTAGTAAGGTCTGATGTCTTTCATTTTTCATTCTTTCCTGGAATATATCTGCACACCACAGCCTTATGAAAGGTGGTTATTCTGTATGACACTGAAGTGGGACAGAACAAAAAAAAGTCTGGAAAATGAATTAAGGATTGAAATCCTACAAACAAGCAGTTTGGAAGTTTGAAAACACCTCCAAAAGAAAAAAATTGTTCCCTGGCATAATTGTTTTTTACATTTTTTCCATTAAGAACACTTGCCTTTATAGCCTCTCTTTGCTAAATTTAACTATGTCTAATTATGACTGTTTTTTTGTTGGCAAAATTGTGTGGCTTACAGGTAGCACTGTTTCACATTTATGCGGAGATAACCAAGATTTATAAATCTCACTGATACTAATTTTTTAATGCTAGAATATAAGAAAAAAATGATTTCTGAAAATGAGTTTATACTGTCAATCCCACAGAGAGCTATTTAATTACGTTAGTCTCATTCTTTCATTTCGGCCTTTTCCCATGCTGGCCATCCTTTGTGAATCCCTCCTTGGACAGGGTGGTTGCTCAGAGCCGCTGGTCAGCACGACATCTGACAGCAACAGCAAAAAAGGTGATGTTCAGCCTTTAGGTGCTTTCACCAGCCTACCACAAAATTTGCCACCACAGGACAAGTGCCACTTGGAGCCCTGTCTACACCCACGTGAGGTCTCCACTGCCAGCGATGGTGAGCCAGCATCGCCAGATATTTTGTGGAAAAGGCTGATTCAGACACTTCATGTAACATCCCCGTAATTCTCTGTACTCTGTTACTATGATCCTGTAGCTGTTCATCTTGATCTCTACCTGTCTCTGTAGTGTTTTGCTTAAGGGCTCTTATCAGATGAAAGTTCTGGGGTACTCAACACAAATTAATAATTCTTTTCTTTGAGAATTTTTATCCCAGTACTTGCTTCATATTTTGATGTATTATGGGAAAAATTAGCCCACAGTTTACAGAAAAATGCTAAGAAAAGAAAATACTATAGCCTTTTCAGTATTTAGAAATTAAGTAAATATGTATAATGGTATTTAAATTATTCCTCTTTTTCAAAATAGGAGAAGTTGCTCAGATCCTCTAGTGATTCTTATCAGTACTGAGATAAGTAAAGATCATTCAAGCTCTTCAGAAGCAGAAACCCTTACCACATCTTATTGCAACAGAAAAGTAACTCCTTTCCTTCCACTCTCAGCAGTGGCTATTTTCCAAGACACTTTCATTTATTACTCTTAAACAAATTTCAGCACAAAAGAAAAGCCTCAACAGCAAGAGACAAGCACTGTCACAGATAAATTATTTCCCCCAGATTGCCAAGCTCTTTTTCAGAAGACAGATTCCAAAACCCGGGAATCCAGGGTCCCAGAGTTGTGGCATAAAGTTACCATACTATTATGAAGAAAATCTCCAAGTGATGGCACACAACATTAATCCTGTATTTCAAATCCTTCTTGGAACTTTAACATTTAGCCAGTAAGCAAACAAAATTACTAGAACCTTGATTTCCTGAGAAACCAAGTAAAGCTGAAAATAAACCTTCAGGAGATATTTTATTCACCTTTTAAAAACTAATCAATTGAATTTAGCAATCACAGAATAACAGAATCATTTAGGTTGGAAAAGACCTCCAAGATCATCACATTCAAAATTTGACCTATTACCTTGTCAGCTAAACCATAGCATTAACTCTCGTGTCCAGTCATTTCTTGTAAAACTCCAGGATAAGTTTGATTTTTTTCCCCCCATTCTTAACTAAAAGGCTTCTAAAAAACTCCCAGTAAAACCTGTACTTTTTCAGTCTGAGCAAGATGCGTGCTTCGGGTGCAATCTCATAAAGCTCGTCGGGTGCCTACAAATGAGGTGTTACAAGTTGTAAACACCGAAGAGCCCAACTCAATCAAGGTGACTCGATCACGGGACGCGGATTTGATCAGGATGCAAATCTGATCAGGATGCAGGTCACAGGACGCGTCCATCCCCGCTCTGCTCCCTAAGCGCGGCCCCAGAGCTCAGCCTCCTCCCCCTGCCGAGCGGCTGGCACTGACAAACCCTCCGCTCGGGGAAAGCCATTCTTTCCACCTCTGGGTCTCCCGGGGCCGGGCGGGGCGGGCAGCGCGGCCCCGCCTGCTGCCGGTGACGCGCCGGCTTCCCCGGGCTCTGGGCGGCGGCGGGAGCGGCGGCGGGAGCGGCGGCGGTGGGTGAGCCGTGCGGGAGCGGGATTGGGAGCGCGGTTGGGAGCGGGGGCTGTCAGACCCTCCGGACACCCGGGGGNCCTGGCCCAGCAGCCGGCCCTGTCGCCCGGCTGCCCCGGCGGCGGCCCTCCGCTCCTCCCGGCCCTTCGGAGTGTGTTTGTCCCCCTGATCTCTGATAGAGGGCTCCGCCGCGGTTTACGGCGCGGTGACTGCTCTTAGCAATGATTAACGCCGGGCAGGGAGAAAATTCGGTTTAAGCAACCACTAATCTTGTTTTGGTCCACTCCTTTTGTTTTGCTATAGCAAATCCATTGCGTTTGGCAGCTGTGATCTAAAGATCATAGGGATGTGCAAAAGCTCTGTCTGTATATATACACATGTTGTTATTGTTGTGTATATACATTATATAACATGCAATATACATATACTATACAAATATATAATGTATATCATAGCATGGTTTTATATTAAATGTGTCTTATTCGATTCTGTTAGCCAGGAGACTGCCTTATGTTATTTTTAAGTTCTGTGTTACCTAAGTTAAGCAGCATGAGAAATTTTTAAGGTACATATGAAGACAGCCTATAAAAACACCGTATGCAATTAAAACTAACTGGTTTATAAACCAAAGGAAGTTCCAGTGGCTGAGGGTTGCCGGGTTTGCCGTGGGTCGCATTCTGGAGTTGGGCGCAGAGGCACGGGGCAGCTGCCAGTGGTGTCCCTTGAGGCGCCTGTGTCTGCTGCTCATCTCACACTTGCTGCGATCACCCCCCTAGAGACACAGTCGCCATCCGATCAGGACAACTGGCTGCGTGCTCTCACAGCCCTTCAAGGACATGGCAATTCTAAGTAAACATTGCCTGATTCTGCTAGCAGTGTCCAAGGGATAAGGGCACATGGAAATGTGGAGCCAAGCTCTTGAAGATCAAGGTCTGGCCCACTCGGGTGGGTTTGAGGCTCCCACCTGGCACATGCCCACATCACCCATGACCCAAGGGAAACTGCAGCTGGAGTTTTCATTGCCCACTCTGCTTCTCACGTTGACAGAAATGGCTCCAGTGAGGGGAAAGGTTTTCCTATTCATGCTAGGGACAACTGAAACTGAAAGTAATGCAAGCCAGGGCTTTCCTGAATGACACAATACTGCACTTCCTTTAGAAAAGTGGAAATACCAACGTTTTCTTTGTGTAGAAGATGCGAATAATAATAATTATGCCTGACTCAGCCTAGAGTATTTAGGATGCCTGACTTGAAATCCGGAAATCTCTTGTTTATAATGCATATTTTGTGTTGAATCTAAGGAGTATTTGCCTTTTAATGAATTTAAAGATCTTGCATTGGTACACCATGGTTGTATTCATAGAAATACTTGTACCTTTATTATAGATGATAATGATGATGATTATTATTATTTTAAATTTTATTTGGAAAATAATTATACTTAATTATTTTTTTAAAAAGTAGGAAAATATTTTGAAAATATTACTACTAAGGATTTGTGCTCCTGTACCGTTGCAAAACAGTTGTGCTTTTCCACATTAACTCCTGAAGAACAGCTATTCTGGAGGTTAGACAGCCCTAGTGTAGCTGGTTGAGCTAATTCTGTGATGTCAGCAGGCCAAAGTGATGAGATGCTTTTAGCATAGGTGCAGCATACGGGTCGCATGTGAGTGGTGCTCTGTTGTGCCGAGGCTCTGAGTGTCCTGAGATTTCCCTTCCCTAGCACTGCCATACTGAGCAAAAACTAGTGAGGATTTGGGTCAAACTGAGCAATTCTCAGGCATAAGAGCAAGTGGAGCATTGAATCAAACCATCAGTTGGCAAACATGAAGTGACCTCTTGGTGGACTGTAACCATCAAGCCAGGAGTGGTGATGTGACTGATGCAAGGCATTTCAGTGCTACCACTGAACAGATGAGGAACAGAACATAATAAGGGTGAAAGCTGTGTCCACAGAAATTTTAGAGCCCTTACTGCTGCGGCTGCACATGGATCTCTTACAGGATAGCTTTTTCCACCCAGATAAAGGCCATGGCAGTCATCAGTTTGAACATACCTAGCTAAGCAACCCTAGAGCACCTTTCCTTGATGCTTCCCTCCTTCCTTCCCGTGGCAGCTTACTGCCCCTGCCACAGAGCAGCGTTGCCTTTGGCCTGCTGGGCTGAGCCTGCTGGTCAGGCACGTGCTTCACTGTGGTGTTCCCCTCCACCCACCCTGCTCCTGGGGAATGAGAGATACTGTCAAGGGTACCAATGCAGAAGTTGGGGCCTTTCTGACCATAAAGGGCTGAATCAGTCTCGTGGCCTCATTTTAGTCAATTTTTGCTCAGTGTGTTTCCTAATTGACGTAATTTCAGGCAACTGCAACCTTCTCTGCTTGTATCATGCAATTGTGTAATTTCTTCGTGTGAAAGAAGGAAGCACTTCTCTGGCAGGTTGATTTAAAAAGAAAATGCAAACAAAACCCCCCCAAAACCCAAAAGAACAAAACCCACACTGTGAAAAATCACAAAGCAAAAAAGTTTTGAACATTTACTCAGCAGCATGGACTGCTGGGGGTGTTTCTTGCTTCCTGGGAGTAGGTAGGTAGTATAAGACAGGTGACAACTTTGGTGTATCATATCTCTGCAATGTGTCACACGGATCTTATTTCCATGCCTGTAGTGTGTACTGTGCATAAGGTTTTGGCTTTTGTAAACAGAGAACAAAAAGAGATCTCGATAATTTAGGCTATTGTAGGGGTTTTTTCTTATCATTAAACATTCTGCATATTTTTATTATCTTAAAAAAAATACCCTCGGCAACTTTTTTGTTCTTCTGATAAAAAGACAAGGAGAAAAGCACAGCTATGTGTCCTACAGGAATTTCCTGACTTCTTGGCAAGATAAGTCTTGGAATAGAGACGCAAATCATGCTTCATGTCTACAGGGAGCTACATGCACAAGTTTGCTGCGTAGTGTTTGGCCCTGGATCTTTGTATCATTGCTTGCTACATCTCTGCACAGATCTTAAGAACAGAAACACCTTTTGTAAACATTCTTCTTCCCCAGATTGGAGAGAAAAGTACAAACCCAGAAGAGTTCTTGATTAGTCTGTTTACAAAACATTCATGTTTTGTATATAGACGTTGAAGGACAGAAAGGCAAAACTAAAAAGCTTGTCATGCCACTTCACCGGTGGATGCATGAATGATCTCTCCACCCACAGAAAGCAGACTGCCATCACGATTTCCTTGTTGGCAGAAGCTCCAACTGAATCACACGCTTGGTCAACAGCTCTCTGTGCTCTTAAAATCAAGCATCTGTGGGAGGGAAAGAAGAAGCAGAGAGACTGCAAAGACATCTTGAAGCTGAAACCACTTGCGGCAGCCCTGGCACAGACAAACCCTCGCAGTGAGAGGTGTTGCAGAAGGAGCAGGGTCTCCTCAGCAATCCCTCTGCACTGCACATAGCACCAAAGTGTTGCCTGTGCAGCACCCAGCAGCTTGGGCACGGGTCAATTGCCTCATGCGTGTGACTGGTGCCTTTCAAGGTGGCTGTCCAGAGAGATCCAAGACACTTGTATGAGGCTGGCACCCTGACGTATCACCTACAGTTGATCCACTCTCTTCTCGGGCAGCAGCTGAAGAGTAGGTAGGACACCTTGTGAGCATTCACAAAGACACTGAACATCTAAGTTTAGCTGTCTGAATCCTACTTGTCCAGATTCCTGTAGACCAGGTGGAACAGTGGGAGTTTTAATGGAACATAATCCAGTGATGAAATCACTAATGGTTCTGCAATTTCCACGGTGTTCCTCCAGGGATCCTCTTTCAGCTTGGAGAAATTCAAACCAGTCTTTTTCTTCTCGAGACCTAATTAGTGAAATTTCTTCACAGAACCCTTAAATGTCCTCAGGGCTCCTGGTTTCAGTTTCCTTTCTGGTTCTGTTGGGTCTGTTCTCAACAGAGAAAGGAGCTCTAAAGGAATGAGGAGCCCACACTGTCTGCCAGCCCTTGTGCTGGCCCTTGGCTTGCTCCCCGGTGTGCTTACTCCTTCAATAGTTAGAGGGCAGACATAAATAACACACATGCTGCATTCTTACTTGTTTTCTTCTGTTTTGCTGGAAGTCTGCAGTTAAACAGGGTATATCTCTGGATTCGTGCTGTGCAGGTGTTGCTCAAGGTGTTCAAAGTACACCAGCACTGCATGTTGTCCCACTGTTGCCTCACCATGACTTAGGTCAAACTGTCTCCCAGTATGGCAAGTGAATTCATCAATAGACATGGACCTTGAAAAAACCATTACAACTCAGCATCGCCCTGTGGGCCTGGACTGAAAGGAAGTCCTTGATTGGATTGAAGGGAGTTTCTCTTTGCTCCACCATCTTCATGTGACTGTGTTACAGATTGTCACAGAGCTGAGGGGCGGGATGCACACCAGTGAGTTCCATTTGTTTGAGAACAAGTAAACCAGCAATGATTTCATTATGGATCTTCTCTCTGGTAACTGTTGTGCACAAAAAGAGGAAGCAATTTACCTTCCATGCTTGCTTTTTTGTGGTATGAAGGAATTCCTGTTTCCTGATACTGAAAGGATTTGTGGCTTAAGAAAATTACTTCTTCCTCTCCCCTTCTTCTCTAAGAGAGATGTCTAGGAAGATGCACTCACTTTTAGCTAAAACTGCATTTCAAAGCCAAATGTTCTACTCCTGTAGTAAAGCATCTATTTTACTGTAGAACTGACAATGAGTAATTTACCCTGACCTCTGTTTGTGTGCTGCCAACGCATCCTTCAAGTTCCTGCTCCTCCTTTCCCTCAGGGAGGCCCTAACTGCTCACCTACCTCGCATCTTGTGTACAGCAACAGTCACCAGGTTATAAGTTTGGCCTTCTAATAGTCTAATTGTTTTAATTGTGTAATGGTGTTGTGTGGTTTTAAATTAGTCATAACTGTAACTTCTGTTTTAATGAGATCTTCAGTTGTATTCCCAGAGGGGAAGGCATTTTTTTCTCAAGAGCAGTGTGCCTTTTCCCAGAAGAAATTAATTTCTACTAACGACCTATCAAAAGGTGAGGTGCCAGTGGAGGTGTTGGGGAGTGGTTACGGGGAGAAGGGACATATCTGCAAGTCTCAGGCGCTGAAGAACATCTTGATAATGCCAGAGCCTATGACGTGCCAGACACTCGTGTATAAATAGTCACACTGGCATGTAGTGTCATTGCAATCGTGCATTGAGAGCAGCTGAATCTAACAGCCCTGTCTCTCATGCACAGCCCAAAGACACCCTCACATGTCTTCAGACATGAGAAATAATGAGACTGCTGTTTAATGGCTGAGACACGAGTTGTTGTGCTCCCCAAGGGTTTATGACTACGTGGCATTTGTTAGATCAGTCTGGCCGCTGGTTGCAGGTATGACTGCTTGGAGTTGGGGAGACAGGAGGGCAAATCACTCATTCCAGAGGAGGGAAAGCCCCTTGTCTCCCCCTCTCTGGGTGGATGAAGATGAATCACAGAATATGCCAAGTTGGAAGATCTGTTTGATCTGCTGGCTGGGAAAAAGATGTCAACAGTAGGTGTGTAATCCAGTGCTAAACCTTAGAGTAGAAATGCAAGATTCTCTCCCAGCTGAGATCTTTTTTTGTGAGCTTTCCCCAGCTGAATTGCAGGGGTTTAATGCAAACCCTGGTAGGTTGGTGTTAATAGTCCAGGTCAGCTTGCAAAGAAAGTGTCTTGATTTTCTCAGGAAAACTACCCATCAGTATTTGCACCAAACCTTGTAACTAATGCAAGATAACTGTAAAGATCATTTGGAATATTGTGGACATTCTTTAGGAAAACATAAGGCAATCTTTAGGCTTCTGTCAGACTAGGAAAATAATATTCTGATCTATGGCATATGTGCATAAGCAATGATTTCTTTTCAAAAAAAGGATTCTTCCGTTTTCTCCAGGGTTTCCAGAGTCACAGGTCCTCTGGACAAAGGCAAGTTTTGCACATTAAGTATCTTTCCTTAGAGTAATAGGTTTGCTTGGTAAAATAAGGCTTTGGGATTTACAGCATCTGAGCAACACTGTGGCAAACACTAGTTGACACTCGAGAATTATTTTGACCACCTGAGGATCACCAGAGCTTCTGTCATTCCAAACTGGGCAGGTAATTGACTTGTCCTAGACATCTGAAATATAAGTTTTTTGGCAGTGTAGAAGAATCATAAGTGGGTTTATGTATATGATTGCCCTTTCACTGGATTTCTAGCAAAGCTTAATTCTAAGGAGTGCTGTCTTTTCTCCATAAGCTTGGCTAAACTAGGTAACTTTCCAGCCTTGGATAGCTTTATTCTCTCTTGAATGTAAACGAAATTCTGGATTTCAGCAGTCAGTTAATAACTAGCTTTTACAATTGCAGAAGGTGTGGTTGTTTTTTTAGTGTAGATGGCATCCATTTTCCTTCCTGTTCTCCTGCTAGAACAATAATACAGACCCTGTCAAGGACAGGACTATCCTTACAGAGTTCTTTCTGAGTAGTTAAAGCACTTGCCTGTACATAATGTGGTGCAGGATTTGAAACTCGCCTATAAGGGGGAATGCATCCTCAGTAATGATTGTTTACATCTCCGGTGGCACTAGTGACCTAAATGTGTTGGTTCTGAAGAGAAGTTACAGGCAGTGAGGAGTAGGCTGGGAACCTGCAGTGGGGCTTTCCTCTATGGGCTTTCCAGCTGCAGGGGTGTGTGGTCACTGGTACCTTCAGCTCCTGCTTCGTCTGGGCCATCAGTTTCACTGAGGTGCAATGATTGCAGTTTCATTCTGCCATCCGCGCACAGCCCTGGGGTTGTGATTGTCCCTGCAACATCACTGTGTTTCTTCTACAAACCAGTAGAGCTGGAGAGGATCTCTTGGTGGGTATCAGATCCCACCAGCCATGTGATGGACATTTAGTATGGATTTAACTGTAGGACCACGAAGTAGTACTTCAAATATGTCCATACATAATGTGTAGGTTTTGACTGGTTTAGTTAAAGTGGTTATATAAATTGACACTTGCTCTAAGACTGGTTTGTGCTTTTTTTGGCCCAAGTAAATATATTTAGGTGAACTTGGAATAAGCGTTATTTAACACAAACCAGTTTCATCTCAATTCACTGTTCTCCCATACAGATCTGTGCATTCTGCTCCTTTAGGCAGCACCTGCTCTATGAGTGTGAAATCTTTATCCTACTGAAGGCAGAAGTTGTTGTTCAGACCACTTAGTGGTCTACTTGAATTCGTTGTTGGAAAAATATCATGTGGGTTTGGGCACTGTGAAAGCAAGCTGTGGGCCATACTTGTCCCGCAAGCATTAAGTTTTCTACCTTTGCCTCTCTTTTCTTGATCTTGAACCAGTGTTTGTTCCAGGCTGGCCAGCAACTTCTTTGACTTGGCTGTGATGGCAGAGCAGTCAAGCCCGAGTGCTGCTTTTCTTCTCTCCCTCCCGTTTTTGTGTATTTGCTGTGCCTCCTGCTGTTCTCTCACGACTTTGGAAAGAAGTTTGCCACATCACAAATGAGCCTCCTGTGCCAAGAGTTGGCCAAAAGCTGATATCAGTCTTACAAAATTACGGTGCAGCAGTGGGGTGAAAGCAACCAAAATCACATCTTAATGTTCAGTAGGCACAAAATAAGTGAGAAGTAGAAAATCCGGAGATATGGATGAATCACTGATTTTCAGCTTTTTTTTTCAGTCTCATGAAAACTTTCTTGTGCCAGATACTGTTTGTGTCTCAGAATTGTTGACTTTAGTAATAACTAACACTATTTAGAATATTTATTTCCAAAATACTGTTGTCATGCCACTGGCACAGGATAGCATCTAGAAGGATAACAAAGCCTTTTGAACAAGCAAACTGCCCAGTCAAATTCACTGTTAATATGTTCTTATATGGTTAATTTAATGGTTGATAGACCCAGTCCACAAACTAGTGCAATATGTGGATGCAGCTACACAGATATGACAACAGTAAGATTTTGTGTCAATGATGGGCCATCTGATACATTCCTCCGGGGAAGAGAGCCCGAAGAGGGAATTGCCACAGTGTGGAAGACTGGATGTCTGATCCAGCTGCTCTGTTGTAATGATCCTTCATGGGCTTGGTGCACCTAAAAGACGCAAGAGACACAACAGTTTGAAGAGAGTTGATCAAAATGCTTTGTGGGCACACTGCATTGACTGCAGTATTTCCTGTCTTACCCACTGTTTTGAGCTGCAGTTGTACAGACTACTTAGGATCAGTCTATCTCAGGATGCTACTGCTTAGCTGTTCATTTTATTTTTGACTGTATCTGTGCTGGATCTTTCCCAGCCATCTCCCCAGACACATGTCATCAGACTGGGACTTCTAATTCTGTGGTTGCGGCCAAAACTGTCACTTTTACTTTACTTTCCTCTCTGGGCCCAAGACCAAACACTAACACTTCCTGGATTGGAGCAGGTAGCACATCACAAAAATAGAACTGGGGAATAAGGAAATCCTTATTAGCAGGAAAAAAGCCAAGCTAGAACATGTAGTGCTAAGTAACAGCAATTCAAGCAGCAGACAAAAATTGTATGATAAATTAAAAGAGTTTGAAATGAGCAAAAAACAAGTAATTTCTGGCACGTGAGATTCAAAATGTTCCAGCGGGTGAGTCAGGAAGGGAAGGGTCGGGTGACGGCAGCCTCTGCATCTGCAGAGAAGGAAATGTGGCGATAAGGCTGCATGGTATTTACTGACTTTTGCTCTGCTTACTCAGCAGCAAAGATACAGCTTCCATCAGCCCTTCTTTTCCTGTGATAAGTAAAAATTAGTTATTACAGTCATACCTTGAGAAAGATACTATTTTTAAGGCAACTTAATTGAAAGACTTAATTCCTGAGCGGAACCTTCGTTTTTCACAGAAAGGCATACATTGTCTGAACCTTCCTTCAGAAGCAGCATTTAATATTTTTCTTAGGAATTTAATCTGTGTTCCGAAATGCTGAGACATCAGCCTCTCTTTACAACCCCTCTCTTGTTGGCTTCTAGAAGTAACAGCTGTCTGGTGTGTTATCTATAACTGGCATCATGTGAAAAATACCTCGGGGTGCCGTATTTTTCTGTGTTGGTGTACCTAGTAAGATCTGTGCATGCTTTGTGAGTGCACGACGTGTACGTCCTCACTCATCACTTTTGCAACTGAACAAAACTGTTGCTTGCAAAGTACACAGGTGCTACTCAGCAAGTGGTTCAGCCGGGAAATTATTCACTGCTTTCCCTTCTCAAAGGTAGTTTCAGTGCCAGTGGTGTGCCTGTGCTGTGTAAGTATCAGTAAGAAGCCTAGTGCTTGTCGTATTTTCCATGTTGAGTACAGCTGAAAAGATGGTTGAATTTGCTGGCTTGCCGAGGTTGCTGTTTCTTCTGAAATGGGTTTCTCCTAGCTCAAGGGATCTCAAAAGCTCTCTGGAGCAAGCATGCTTCCTGAAACTTTACCTTGAAGGTCACCAATGCTCCCCTTCGAAGACTGCCTTATCTCTTTGTCAGCCTTCTGAAAATGTCCTAGCAACAAAACCTGTGATTATGTATGCCACAAAATCATTTTGTGTCGTTTAATGTACTTCTTATGCACCGTAAGGATTGGAAAGAGTAGCAAAGGCCAGCTTACATGGTAGACCAGCTGGACAGGCTGCCTGGAAAACACAGGAGTTGGAGCTGCAGGCAAGTTTTGAGTGGTCCCCAGGCTGTCTGCAGAAGCAGTGGCAAGCATTAGCCCTGAGTAATAAATAATTACCATTACCAACTCTGGCACGGACTGTTCTTTCAGTGACATGACCCACAATTACTGTTCTGTAGTTGTTGCCTAAAAGCCCAAGATTCCAGTGTTAGCCTTACCAGTAGTTTCTAATATGAGAAAACCAAAGTAATAGTTGCTCTGAGATCAGCAACCCACTGAAACTGCAGAATATCCATGAAGTCCTTTGGTTGTGCTTATGTCTGCAATTTGAGCCTGAAAACCAAAAACCAAAACAGACAAACAAAACCACCTCCCACTGCTAAAAAACAAACCCACTCAACAACAACAAAAAAGAAAAATAAGAGAATAGGGAAACATATGATGCTCTCTCCTACTCTGAACAGATTTCTTAGTACTTCTTCCTTGTTTATCTTTAGGCTTTTAGAGGTTTCAGAGAGCCTTGGCAGGTAAGTTAGGCTGCTGTCCAGCAATGTGGTTTTAACTTGAAGCAATTCGAAGTGTGGTATAATACCACTGTAATTGGAAATCTGTGACCCACACCTGACGCTGTAATCCTTGTGATGTATTTGTTTTGGAGAGTAGAGGGGAATTAGTATTTTTCATTAACTCTTTGATTCTCAAGTTACTCTGAAATGAATGAAAGTTTCTTGTAATGTGTCGTCTTTTTCTTCTGATGAAACACATCTTGATAGCCTGGAAGATTGCAGGACAAGGGAATGGCTGACTGGGGAGAAATGCTGATGTAATGGTTAAGGAGAAGCTATCTTATACCTGGTGGCCATAAACAAGTGTTTAGAAACCAAATGGAGTGAAATTCCATTTGGAATTCAGTCCATAGGAAGGAGTAGTTAACTAACCATCTTGGCAGCAGTGCCTGGGAATTTCAAGTGCAGCCACAAAGGCATGATACTTGGCAGTGCCTTTCTACATTGCATTGTGGTTGAAGGGAAGGTGTGTGAATTCTGTCAGTGGTTTGGAAAGCTCTTGTTCTTTTAAAAGCGTTTTAGACAGTGTGCTTATTTTTTGCTCAGCAATGAAGTGGTTCTGCTCCTACTGTAATACAGCACTGATGAAACAGGTGCCTTGAGCCTGGGAAGTGAGAAGGATTTGCTGAAGGGGTAACTTCATTTTGTTGACTTCACTAAGCAGGCTGCGGCCCCCTGGCTGTTGTGTAGAGTTTAGATGAAAATGCTGATGTCTTCCATACTCTCTTCGTGTCTGACCAACAGATATTTATGGTAATTTGCTGAGGGAGGGTGAGGCAAATAACCATCGGGAAAGATGAAAGAAGGAAAGATGCTCTGTGTCCTGCACAGTCTGGAGTTTCAGTCCTCACCATCTGGTTCATGAACAGTGAGGAGCAGAAGTGAACTCATGACTCTGATCAGTGCAGTTGGGTTGACCTTAGGTGGAACAGGTGAAGTAGAAGGCATTTGTTTACACTGAGTTTGAGTTATTCTGGATTGACTGGAGGTCCCTGCTTGAGGAACAGCATTTGAATAAGATTTTTCCCATCAACAAGAGCAGAAGTTCTGTGATAGCCATGGACCCGATTGCTGTTAATGCCAAGCTGTATTAGGATGTGGTCAGTTTGGCAACACAGAATGGTACACTTTATATAGGTGGCATACACTCATACATATATAGTTTTGGTTTTTTTTCTTCAAAACTGGGGAATACGCCCTCAAAGTGTTGCCTATTTTTTGTATTCTGAAGTTGCAGAGTAAGTCACATCTATGTCACTGCTGGACTAGAAGACCTTTCCATGGATGTATACAGAGTATTTGATCTTAAAATTTCAGGCACTTTTGTTCCATAAACAAGTTAACATTGCTTTCTCCCACTTGTTATCCTTTCATTTGAAACCTATAGTAATATTTCATCCATGCTTCTGACTAGCTGTGAGTTAGTTAAGTGGGGATTTAGCTCCTTTATTTCCTACTCCCTTGGAACAGCAGTGGCACAGGCATTTCAGGAGATGCTCTTTCTGCATCAGTGACTTTCCCTGCCAGTGACTGACCTTTAAGAATTAGTCCAGAACCTCAGGCTTCTGCAAATACAGCGAATGCTCCCCAAAAGAAATTTGCATTATCCTATCCCAAATCTTTGTAGTAGTTATGTTTTAGCATGGAATTGAGTTTTTTATAGGTTTGGGGGTTTTTTGAACACTCCAGAGCTTCTCTTACTTATTCTTCCCATTCCTCCCCCTTCTGCCATCACCCCTGCATGTGTATTTTCCTTACAAATCCACATGGATCACTTGCCTTTCAGGAATATAGTGTGGCCAGGTGCACATGGGCATGTTCTTTGATAGTGAACTCCATGTATGGATGCAGCTGAACTTTCTACGGGCTGTAAATGAAAATTACTATGACTTTTTTTTGAGTCTTAAGGTGAGAAAAACATAAAATGCGGGAAAGACTTGTAAGCATTTAGAGATTCAATTTTTATCTCTCTCTCTCTCTTGATCATATTGAAGCCTTGAATGAAAGTTTCATTTGATACTGATGATGGGAACAACCTTGAAAGCACAGCTGAGGACTTTGCTTCTGACTGGGTAGTACTTTCAATCATCACCAAGGTCTAAAAATAAATCATGCTTCCCCATTAAAGCCTGAAGGTAGTAATTTAGTTATATGATTAGAAATAACCAAAGGTGGATGGATGGATGGATGGATGGATGGATGGATGGATGGATGGATGGATGGATGGATGAGCTGGCCACCAGTATTTATCCTTGAGAGCAAACACTGGCCACGTGGAATGTGTGAGCACTCCCAGAGCAGCTAAGGATATTGCATAGGCCACTGCCCAGCCATGAGTGAAATCTTAACATTTCAGTGCTGCTAAATACAGCTACTAGTGAGGCAGCCAGGAGGGCTTGCATTTGTTCATGCTGTTCTTAGAGCAAGTGGTTTTTGTCTGTGCTGCTGCTTGAGTTTTCATCTTTCAGTTTGGGAACGCTGGGGAGAAATTACTTCCTCCTTTAGGAGCAATCCATCTGCATGATAAAAGGGTATTTCCCTAGTAATATTAGATTATCTGTTTTAATTTAGATTTTCAGATACAAATTAATCTCTAAACATGAAATAAAATATAATACTTGATATTATTTATCTATTACCCTTAAGAAGAGCATTGCAGCTTATCTGTTTTCCCTAAGAAAAGCACTGCAGTACTTGTGTTTTTTTCCCCCCTCTTCTTCCTGATTCTTTTTTAGGCACAGGAAGTATGGCAGTTCATCCTACATAATCTTTTTGCTTTTGAGTGGTTGTTGTTGGCAGTTGTGGAGCTGTTCCCTGGCAGTTTTGTTGGTTATGCAATTAAGAACCAGCAAAAATATGTACTGCAAGGAGCTGATATAGTAAGTATATGAAACTAAAAGAAAAAAGAGGTCTTCAAATTGATAATGTATCAGAAGCAGAACAAAAACTTACTCAAACCAGTGTGTGGGGGAGGGTGTTTTCCCAGTCACAACAGAAAGTATTTTATGAAAACTACAGATCTGCCCCTGGCTTTTTTGATTCTTTTTCCCAGCACTCATTCATTTTTGTCAGAGGAAATTTTGTTTAGAGTAAAAGAGACCAAAAGCCTTCTCTTTGTGTTCTGATGGCTGCTTCTCTCCATCACTGGTATTTTGGGTAGGTTTTTTCTCAAGATAAAAAGATAGCTTCTTAAGCAGAAGTTTCACTGGCTTCGCTGTGTGTTCTGCTTCACTGGCTTCTCTATGTGTTACAGAAGTCCCCAAATATATATCTTGCTACCAGACAGAATACTGCATTCAGTGTATTTGCAAGTGGCTGCAGCATGACTGGGCAATCTCACTGAAATCAGTGGAAAAAGGCAGCTTTGAGGGGTTTGCATTTCCGTTATTGATTTTTTTTTTCCAAATTACTTGATGAAAAACTGATGTATTTTAAATATTTCAGGAACCTTTTTGGTGTTGAAATATTAAATTTTTTGCCATTAAATATTTAAAATTGTGGTGGCTGTTTGGAGTTTCAGCTGTTCTTGCTAACCTGCACCAACACATAACTCGGTCATTAGAAAAACAGATTACAAAATGAAACATGCTATTTCAGCCTTGTCATTCGCTAGCTGTGTTAGGAATGAGATATTTTGGGCTTGCATAATTTCTCACTTAAATCAGCTTAGAGGCAGGAGAGAAACACACTGCAGAATTTGATGGAATAAAGATACATAACTAGAAAAAAAATTTGAATTGCCATTTTGAAAAAAAACCACAACACATTCAGCCAGATCAGAAAGGGCGGAAAATAACATCAAACTATATAGGTTTACAACTATATTTAGTGGGGAGGGACAGCAGAAAGAATCTTCTTCCAACAGCCTGAGCCCTACACAGTGTTTTTGTCTGTACTCAGCACTTGTGAGGCTGCACCTCGAATCCTGTGTCCAGTTCTGGGTCCCTCACTTGGAGAAGGACATTGAGGTGCTTGAGTGAGTCCAGAGGAGGGCAGCAGAGATGGAGAAGGGTCTGGAGAGTGAGTGCTATGGGGAGCGGCTTAGGGGGCTGTGGGTGTTCAGCCTGGAGAAAAGGAGGCTCGAGGGAGACCTTGTTGCTCTCTACAGCTGCCTGAAAGGAGGCTGTAGCTGGGTGGGGATCAGCCTGTTCTCCCAGGCAAGCAGTGACAGGACAAGAGGGCATGACCTCAAGCTGCACCAGGGGAGGGAGGTTCAGGTTGGGCCTCAGGAAGAATTTCTTCACAGAAAGGATTTTTAAGCGTTGGAATGGACTGCCCAGGGATGTGGTGGAGTCACCTCACCATCCATGGAGAAGTTCAGTAAATAACTGTACACGGTCCTTAGCGTCATGGTCTAGTGGATAACGTGGTGGTCAGTCAAAGGTTGGGCTCGATGATCTTGGAGGCAACCTAAATGATTATGCAATTCCATGGAAGGTCTGTGATGTGTGCTTGTGCTCTCCTGTGAGGTAAAAGCCATTTATCTCCACAAAAGGGAAGTTCCTAATATACTTTTGCATTAACAGCAGTTAGAACAAGTGAGCCAAATTCTTACCCCCGCCTTGCAGAGGTTCTTCATGCTACTGAGCCTGTGCAGCAAGAAATGTCCGAGTGTTCTTCTGTAGCTTCAGCTCAGAACATACATACCAGTAAAGCATAAATAAATGGAGTTAGAAAAAGAAGAAAATTTGAGTGTGTTTTTGATATTCCTATTTTATCAGTACCATTCTAGCTATAGAAATGAAGTGATGGCCTTATCTTTATGGAGATGGGAACTATACAATGGCACCCTTTAGGATGAAGTCTTATGTATGGGCATTTTTATTTAAAAACAGAGTATCCTATTTTGATATAACTGATCCTATAGAAATTTGACAACCAAGTGTTTGTTCCAAAATAATTTCCTGGTCAAAGAAATGTATGTGTGCTTATCTTTGTGCCCTGCTTTATTAAAATGGGTGGAGTTTGTAATTTGAAAGTGTTTGTAAGAGGCATCGGGCAGGGGTGGGGTGTTCAGCACTCCTTGGCTGGGCTTGACCTAAATATGTAGTTTTATAATAACAAGAGCAGCTTCAAGCTCTGGATCACTAAACAGGAGGTGGTGTGTATATAAGCTGGCAAGTAAATAAAGCTGTCCTGCTCTTCCTGTGTGGGTACCTGTTCTGGGCAAACTGTCCAGTTTATTGGACTGCAGATGCAGTTAAAAATTCATTGGGATTTTCCCTGAAAGAGTAGAGTTAAAATGTAAGTTAATGACTGCATGTTTCGATTTGGTCTAATTATACCCTTCCCTACATGGAGGTTTGAAAACCACGGGCGCTGTGAAATTTAGCCTGAGTTTTAGCTAGCCTGCAGGATCCAAGCAGTTTGTGTTTCCATTTCTCTGAGTTTCAGGGAAATGGTTGAGAGGGGCATTTGATTCTTTTGACTCAGACGTTTTGGAGTCCCTGGACTTTAGGTGCAGTCACGCAGACCTGTGCTTGGGCACCTGGGAGTGAGGCACGGGCAGCACTGCCTCAGCTGTGTTTGTGCACTGGGAATGCAGAGCGGAGCTGTTGGGAGGTGGGTACGAGGATGAACCCTGAGATAGCTCTTGGAGCAGAGAAGAAAATCACTGACTTCCAGAGATGGACAGGCATCACTAGACTGTCAAATATGACAAATATACAGAGCAGGGGGCTAGCCCAGTGCTTCTAAAAAGGGATTATTTTAGAAATGAATAAATTCTAAGATATAGCTGATGCAAGGATGTTTTCTGCTGTATCTGGCACTAAGCCTGGCTTTTTCCACTGTCTTCTGATAAATAACAAAAGTGATGATGACCTTTAAATAACTACTAAATGCCAACCTGATGTCTATTCTGGGATTTTTTTTCAGGTTGATTTTTTTTTACTACAAACCAGTGAAGATGACGCCAAAACATGAAAAACAGGTAAGTTGTATCTAAGCTGTAATAAAAAAGGATTCAAGTGTGGCAGTTGTGGATTGAATTTCATTAAGGTTCGCATGAATCAGGGAAGATTGGTTGTATTCTTCATACTTTTAGTTGCCAGGATACAGAATATTCTGGAATGCTGCAGTGCCAGTCCCTTCTGTTAAAGTCTGATAGAAGAATCAGATATTCATTCAGAGTAAGTGACTGTGCATAAGGGGCTCAGACACTGAGACGGGAGAGAAGGATTTGGATGGAGTCTTCTTTTTATCAGTCTTTAGATATTTTATAGGACATAATGGTTGGAACTCGGTTTGAACTCTGATTACCAGCTGCATGGACCACAAGAATCCCACTTGCATGTTCTCTTCTGCTCAGTCCAATGAACGTTAAAAGTTTCAACAAATTGTTTTGTCTCAGCTGTTAGTCTCCTATCAGCCTTACTACACAGCATGCGTGGAGTGAAGATGCCAACACCCACAGCATGAAAAGCCCCATGTCTTTTGTGGCTGATCCTTTACTAACAGGCAACCTGTTGGGATACACTATTTTTCTTGGAAGCTTTGTGGAAAATTACTCTTCAGGGGTTATTGACTAATCAGATGTGTAACAGGAGCACAAGCTTATCACCTGATACAGTCCTGAGCACAGACTTTTGAATTAAAATGCAGCTGAAATGATTAATACAAATAATCAACCAATGTGAGATTGTTTTTATTCCTCCTTCTTGTGGTAGATTTTCCCCTCATATTAAAAATAGATATTTCCATGTCAGATTTCTTATTTTCCTAGTAGGAAAATGTTAGAGACTTCTGAGAAGGGCACATTTTTTGTAGTCAAATTCTATATAGTCAGGCTTCTGCCTTATCCTTGTCTCTGAGGAATCCCTTGCATTATGCAGAAATATTTCCAATGAGAAAAGAGAGAGGGGGAAGAAAAAAAGAAAGAGAAAAATGAAAAGAGAAGGATTTCTTGTGTTTGCTTCAGCTGCCTTTATGGGTTATTTTTCCTTTTGAGGCAGATCCAAATGGAACATTTTGTTTTTCCATGCTTGTGTCTGTGTGACCTCAGTGCTGTCCTTTTACTCTGCTGTCAACACTCATGTTCTTTGCATAGATCTGTAACCATGAGGGAGTAGGTGTAATCCAGGTTTGGGTGTCACTTTGGCCATTTTGTCATTTATGTGTGACCCTATCTACTTGGACTGCTCTTGGCCTTGAGGACAGGATAGCAAAATACCACCAGTGCCCTGCTTAAGCTGGCTGGTCTAGCCAGGAATTAAAAGGCACATCCAGCCAGAGAAACTGCTCTGCAATTCCTGCTTGTTGTTATGATTACTTTTGGGGTGGATTTGAAGATTCTTAATATCCATGAGGATGTTCAGGCCAGCATGGCTGCTGGGATCGATATCAAAGCTATAGCATTAGCAGTTTAGACAGAAAATATTTTGCCTTTGAATTTAGCAGTTTCCAGAGACAAGGAATAAATGGAGATGCCACATCTTTCAGCAGCTTTGTCTTGAGCACATATTGTTCCCAATGCAAGAGGCCTCCGTGCCCAAGCCTGGACACTTTTTAAGTGTCAGCAGCAAGTTTTGGTTTTGAGAGAATTGTTTCACAGAAGTGTTACAGGACACATATTCTTGAATGCATTGATAAAAATGCATGTGTTGTGCCCCTCAATTTAAAAAAACCCCAACAACACAACCAAGGGAAAAACCAAACCCAAACAAAACTGAAAATATATGTAATGTGGCATAATGACTAGATCTACAATTCTGGAAAAACCAAGCAGCACTGGGCGGGGAGGAAGACAACTTTTACAGGATTGCAGCTGGCCAAAGTAAAAAGTCCCTGAAACCTTGGCTTTCTTTGTACTGAGTGTCCCATGTTGTACAGCTGGACTGCAATACAGTTTTGTGACAAATGACTGAGTTAGTCTTCAAGTGGTCTGTGGGAGGGAGAGGTCAGCGTCACCTCCCCCAGGTGGACAGTGCATTACTTGAGAATAGACACATCTATTGAGAGTATCCTCATTTTTATAGCAAGATGGGGAGGGAATAGAATACCTACAGAGGAGAAAGGCAATTATTGCTCAGTACCACTGTAGCCTCCTGATTGTTTGTGACCAGGGAATGCAGGATGGACTGAGCATACAGCAGCAATCTCGCAGAGGAATATTCTGCCACCTAACTCTGCTTGGACCATACATAACATAACCTGTATGTGAATATTGGCCTTTACAAGCCTACTGCTCTTTTGATGTGAAAGCGTAGGCACCTTTCCTGGCAGTGGATCATACTGGGTGGTTAGGTCTGTTTTGATTAAAGCAGTGCTGTTTTCCCAGTGGGATCTTGTGTTCTGGACAAGACTTACAGGTCAAAAGAGAAGGAACAGCCTACATGTGCAATGCCACTGTTTCAAAACAGCAAAATCTGTAACAGGAATTGGGATTAACACTTCCTAGATTCAAGAGGTGGATAGGGGAAGTAACCCTAAATCTTGAGAAAGGCTGTACATTTGTATTTTTCATTTCTAGTTGCTTACTGTTTATCTTGCTTCATTCTAAACTCAGTATTGTCATTTTTTCGGTAAATAAGGGGGAAGAATAAGGAACACCCAGTCTTCTGTTGAAATCCTGGTGTTTCAAATCAAAGCTGACAGTGAGTGCATGTGAAGGTTGCAGTCTGCTGAGGTGCTCTGCTATTCTGCAGATCATTTTTCCTCTCAGCTCAGTTCTTTACTGCATAGACACTGCCTGCCACAGCATATACAGCAGGTTTCCCTTCTTTGCTAGGTAGAGTCTGAAGGGTTTTAGCTTCCTCCATATTGGAGCTCAGTGACTAGTTAATTGCAAGTTAAAAGTGTATAGAAGTTTTCCAGTGTGAATCTTGTGGTCTGGAATGATTTGCAAGGTAAGCCATAGCTAACCGGCAGCATATACAGTAGCAACTTTTAGTCACAATACTTTGGTATGATAAAGGTTCGAAAGAAGTATTTTATTTCAAAGACTATTTTGATTCTATGCAAAGGAGAGGGTTATAGAAGGTTATTTGTAGATGGTGTAATTTGGGGAACCTGGACAAAAGGAAGGTCAACAGGAAGCTGATACAGCAGTAGATGAGAGGAAGGAGACTGAAGTCAGGTTATCAGCAGGCTGCCTGAGGTTGTGACTCCTGTGTTGCAGCAGCTGAAGGCAAGAGGAGTGCAGTGTCCTGTTTAAAGCTTCTTGGCATAATTTCTCTTCTTCCGCTTGCAGGACTGATGCATTTAGTGCTCAGCAAAGGAGAGAAAGTATGTTGAGAAGTGATTGCAGCTTTGGAGAAGATTAGGAGACAGGGAGAGAGGAATTTGGGGAAGACAAAAACTTTTGACATAAAAAGTTGGTACAGTGGGTCTGAAAGTATGCTCTATCTATCTATGGTAAATATTATGGACAGGAGGGCAGGTGGAGAAAAACAACCAAAAAAATGGTTGCCCTCTCCTGTGTTCAGCACATTGCTGATGATCTTCTCTGGAGCAGAAATAACTTCCTCACATGTCCTACTAGTGTTTTCGTAAAAGTAAAGGCATGACCCTCAGCTGGTAGAAATGATTAAAGCTCTGTTCATTTATTCCTCTTGTGTCATGCTGGCTTGGGGTTAAAAAGGTGCAGGGGAGAATTGGCCCTCTGGTGCTCCTCAGCGAGGAAAGAAGCAGCAGAGGTGGCAGGAGCCTTTCAAATGTGCTTTCTTTCACAAAGTGTTCATGATAGTCACTAGAAGGGTAACCACCAATTACACAGAAAACCCCTGGGACCAGGAGCTGGGCTAAGGTGGCATAAAAGGCTGTGTCCAGCCATCCGACCACAGGCTCCCCATCTCTGAAGCAGTAACACCTGGAAATCAGAGAGGAAAATTATTTAATCCCGACCTTGAATACCTTCCTGCTACATGCAAAGTGCAAGGGCTGTTCAGGAAAAAGTGTGTCTTCGCCTTTCAAGGTTGTTGTTGTTCTCCTGTCAGTCCACTGGAAGTTTGCAGTGGTGGTACATGGAAGTGTGTGTCAGGGAAGAAGACTTGGCTGAAGAGTAAGGCTTTAATTTCTGGTGTCTTTGGTTTGGGCATAGGAAGACACATTTTGAGAGCTTTCTAGTTCAAGATTTCTTGATTTATGCAAATATGTACTAAAAAAAGCATGTTTTTTACCAGAGACACTGTCATTCCTCCCACAGTCGATTCCTGTACCTGGAGATCTTGTGCAGTGCCTTCCTCTCAGGGGGAATATATCTACAGCTTAAAGTGATATGCTTTTCTTTTAGTCTTTGCCAAGTGGTTGGTTTAGCTTTTGGGGTGACTAGCTTATTTAAGCAATGGCATAGGGCAGCCTCCAGAAGTAGCAGGTATTCGAGCACACTTTTGACTTTTTTATTTTACAGGAATATTTTCCATCCTAGTAGGAATATACAGATTTATCAGGATTTTGGGGTTTGGTTTTGTTTTGTTTTTTCTACAGCAAAATTTTGATCATTAGCTGAGGGTATTCAGAAACGTTTAATTCTTCAGTTGCTTCCAATTCCCATTACTGGTGCCCAGTTACATTGCAGTAATGTCCACAGGCCCTCTCTCTCTCTTTTGGGATCCCTCTAAATTATTATATAAATGTAGAAATTGCAAGGAAATAAGCTAGATATGGCAACTTCTACAACAAACACTCTATATGATTGTCCCTTCAAAATGGGGAATTAGGCTCTGCAGTGTAGCTGTGTTGCTTCTTTGGGCAGGTTGATGGGCAGATTGGAACAGAAATGCCCCAGTGCCGCATCTTCAGCTGTACTCTTTGTGAGTGTTGCTTACAAATGTGGGAAAAGCCTACAATACCTGCCTCATTCTCCTTTACATGTGTGACTTTGAACGTAAAGTATTTAGTTTGTCGCTACCAAGATCGCATCTCCCATGTGTGAAACATGTATGACTTCTCACAGTGTTACTTAATCTGAAATACTCCTTTTCAGCTAGCAGTTTGGCAGGGACTTTCCCAGACATGTGGTGTAGTTCAGATGATTCATTGCTTTTTGCTTCTCCATTTATAGGGTTGCAAAATTCAATAAAACAGCAGTTCAGCTTTTAATCTGACTCAGTAGTTTGTGGAACAGCAGAACAATCAAGAGAGCCTTTAAGGCTGCCTTTGTCTTCTGAAATTAATTGCTTGATTTTTATTATGCACTTACAGGAATTTGTAACTGTCTTGGTGCGAGACCCCAGGATACAGAAAGAAGACTCATGGCATTCTTACATAGACTATGAGATATTTATTCACGTAAGTATAGAAATATCAAGCAGATACTTCTGGCTCTTATTGCTGTTTCTGCCCAAGACAGGGTTGTCTTTGGGATATAAATGGAATTTCTGCTTCTGGGATGCTGGAGGCTATTATTCTCTTTTTAACAGCTGGGATGCAGTGGAGCAGGTTAGGTGGGTTTGCCCATGGCCGCATAGTAGGTCTGGCAGAGCTGGGGTTGAACCTAATGCGTTCACCTGTGCATTCCACAGTGTCTTGCAACAGATGATTCTTAGCTTTACTTATCAGCTAGAGGACTGTTACAGTCAGTGATATCTTTCCATTACAGAAGAATGTTCATGTATTCATGGGAAAACAACTTTCTTTCTAAGCAATTATCTGGTTATTTGTACTTTAAATTATCCTCAGTTCTTTTTGCCAAGTTATTTGGTTGCTGCAGTGTGGTTGTTTTCAGTGTACCTTGACACTCATATTATGCTAATTTACTGGTGCTTGGATGTGTGAAGTAATTGCATTTGGGTTTATGGTTGTAGTCCACCATATGTTAATGGGAGTGCACCTGGAATTATGGTGCTTTTGTGCCTTAAATCTGTCCTATACATAATTTTGTTTTCTTGATTGTTCTTTGGTGGTTGACGTACGGAAGGCATTATCCTAATTTGCCAAATCTAGATCCAGGGATCTTAATTGCAGTGTAAAATAAAGGTATTTGAGAGCACCAGGTTACATGGTTAATGTTTGGCACAAACACAAAGACCAAAAGCATTTCCTTCCTGTGTGGAAGAGTTAAGCAGTTAGGGTAGGAGAGCAAGCAGTCAAATAATGACTTACTAAATGTCTGTGTGACAAGTACTTCTCTCCTGTGTGGCAATCAGAGTTGTGAAACTTTAAAATTTGCAACGTGCTTCAAGTACTGGTTCCAGAGCAATTATATTTTTCATTTCTGGTAAATAGAAATTCTGTAGATTTGGCAGGGTGGGTGCTGTATTACTGTTTCACAGACATCAGTGCCACTGAATAAAAGTGTATTAATGCTTTCTCAGCGATTGCTAAGTTGAGGAGATGTTGTTTAGTCCAAATGTGTCATAATTCAGCTCCAGCCAGCAACTAAGCACCACACAGCTGCTTGCTCACATGCCCCACCAGCAGGATGGAGGGAAGAGAATTGCTGGGGGTAAAAGAGACAAAACTTGTGGGTTGAGATAGGAACAGTTTAATAATCAAAATGTAGTAGTAACATTAATAATAATATTAAATAATAATAATAACAACACTAATAAGGAAAATAAAAAAGAAAAATAAATAAAACTGTAGAAAGACAAGTGATGCAAATGAAAACATGCTCAGCACCAAGTAACCAATGCCGTGGCAGTCCCCAGCCAACCTACACCCTAGTTTATTGCTGAGCATGATGCCGTATGGTATGGAACATCCCTTGGGTCAGTTGGGATCAGCTGTCCCAGCTGTGTCCCCTCCCAACCTCTTGTGCACCCCCAGCCTGCTCACTGGCGGGGTGGGGTGGGGTGAGGAGCAGAAAAGGCCTTGGCTCTGTGCAAGCGCTGCTCAGCAGTAACAAAAACACCCCTGTGTTACCAACGGTGTTTTCAGCACAGATCCAAAACACAGCCCCAACTACGGTGAAGAAAATTAACTCTGCCCCAACCAAACCCAGCACACAGTGTTACATGATCCAGCACTGGGCATCTCTGAAGCCATTAGGCATCAACTCAGCCTCCTGCCCCCACAATGCCAGGGCTTTCAGAGACCAAGTCCCTAGGTCATTCCTCCCACCCAGACTTCTCAGTGGACTCAAAGTATTGTGTCTGCCTGCTTTTAGGCCAGCTGAGTTCCCCTTCTACCCAGCACTTAGAGCATTTATCTTCATAAGCTGTGAGATATCCTGGGTATGCTCCTCCATTCCAGAAGGCTGTTGTCCTTGTGCTCCCTACAGTCTGCATCTTGTGGCTGTCTGGAGTTATGGCTCCTGGCAGGAGGGAGGGTGGGCTGGGCTGCAGGCAGTTTTCTGATGGAGTCCTGTCTGGTATGTGGGATTTCATCTAAATGTATGCTCCATGGGAAAATTTGGCAAAGGTATTTAATTTCCACAAATTGTTTCTCTTTTGATGAATTGGCATTTTCCTAGTGAACTAATAGTGTTCTGTGGGAAAATTTCCAAATGCTGCCACTTGCCGAGAGCAGTCACATTGGCTTCTTTGGTTTGATTTAAGTGAGACTGCACACTGGAAAACCTCTATGTAGCTGTTTGCAGGATTGTAACTAGAATGGCTAAAGATGATCTTTTTGCCCTGCAAAGACTGATGTTACCTACTGAAACCTTATTCTGAGGTCTATTTTTCCTCTTACTGTAAGGTGCACTGTAATCCAAATCTCCTGCTTTTAAAAAGAAAGCAATGAAAAATATTTCCCTGAGAAGCAGTAGAAGCTGTCACGAGTCCTGTCTGAGGTAAAGCACGGTCCTTAACATAAATTGAATTAATGTCAAGCTCTCTATTGGTGTCTTGGGCATTAGTATAACATCTTGGATGTGTTTTTAATACCATGCTGCACTTTAGCAAAGCTGATTTGCAAAAAAAATGTTTTTTATTTCCCAACAGACAAACAGTATATGCTTTACAAGGAAAACATCCTGTGTTAGACGACGCTTTCGAGAATTTGTTTGGCTCCGGCAGAGGCTTCAGAGCAATGCAGTGCTTATGTGAGCAACTTTATATATGGCTATTTAATAATCTGTCAGTCATGGAGGGAAGGATTGTTTCATCTTAATTCGGAGAACTACAGAAATCAGATCTGGAAAGTATCTTGTGTTTCTTACTAGCACGAGTTTATTCTATACAATGCATTTTATGTGCTTTAAACCCAGAAGAATGTGGTTTGTACTGATCGCCTTTGTTTGGTGAGCCCCTGTCTAATTTGTAAGACACTTGATCTGTATTTTCTTTTGCTATGCACAGGTAGCAGAAATAACAATCTAGTGTAGATGTTTGTACCTCCTCTTTGTTCTTCTTCAGCGTGCTTTGGTCTTGCAAGCCCCATAAGAGAGACCCAGCCAGACATGAATGCAGGCTTAACAACTGGACCAGAAAAATCAGATTAATTTATTTTCCCATTTGAGGTGTGTGAGAAGCCCTTCAGTTTCTCAGCCTTGTGTTCCCAAATTGATTTCAAGAGCTTTTGGAACATGACCCATGATTTTCACATGCTTGGGGTTGGCATTTTCTTACTGCATTTTTCTCTGCTGCTTCACATTTGTTTTTAACTGTGTGGTTTTTTTCCTGTTTATAAAGACAGCTACCTGAACTGCCATCTAAAACACCCTTTTTCAATATGAACAATCCTCATCACGTGGACCATCGCCGCCAGGGTCTGCAAGAATTCTTGGAAAAGTGAGTACAGCCTATCCTAGAGATGATGGAATTTTTATGAGGTCATCAATTTCTAGTTTAAAATAGCTCATCTCTGGTACTTGAGAGCCACCATGTGGTCATCTGTATGTGCTACACGTTTAGCTATATTTTTTACTTGCACTGTCATAATTCATACACGTGACTTCAGCTCTGTTGGTTATAAGGAGACTTCAGCGGGGGCTTTTCCATTGTGTTTCATTGCACTGATTATTGATAATAGGTTTAGATTTAAATCACGTTGTAATTGCATGCTAAGGTTGGGAGATCTTTCACTGTGATGCTGTTTATGGCTTTCAATAATGAGCTAGATACAAAGAAGAAAGCCAGCCCCCCCTGCCATGTTCATGGAAAATCAGTGTCTTCGTGGGCTAAACCTCTACGAGCCTGGGAAAGTTCTCTAGTGAGATCTCCTAACACAGAGCTTTCCTGTAATGCAAATTACTTTGTTTACCAGTCCCACTAACATAAGCAAGCTCTAGCAGCTGTGATCATTTTCAGTGTAGCTGCAATCTGTATAAAATTCATCAGGCTTAGCTGGAGCCTGACCTGCAGTACAAGGGAGTACTGTATGAGTTTCACTACTGCATCCCTGAGTCCCACTGCTGTGACCACTTCACCTTCTGCAGTGGCTGAGCCCCTTTTGGTGTAATTTTCGGGGTTTTTTTGCCATTCTTGTAGTGCCCTGGCACTGCTGGTGTGAGAACAGGCTGCTCACAGCTGCTGGGGCAGGAGCTGTGTGTACCTCTGCCGGCTGTCGTTAGCTGCTGCTCGGGGTAAGGGCACGGTGAAACACTGCAAGTAGAGACTATTCATCTTCTTTCCCGTCAGTGTATTATAAGCCTCCCTAACAGACAACAAATCATTGGTCCCGAGGTATATTTGTTAGGCTTAGCAGCTGAAGGCAGGGACAGCTAACTGCTGCAGGAATAATATTCTGTATGCAGTTATATAGCATCTGTGGCCAAAAGGTCAGCCAATAAATACTGGCTGAAGGCATGTGAGACGGGGAAGAGAAAGCAGAAAAGGATTAGAGGGTATTTTTGCACCTCAGGAAAGAAAAGCAGTGAAATGGAAGGGCTATGCTCCTAGAAGCATGTCAGTGATAGTATGAAGAGTGTGGTAGCTCAGGTTTCTGGGTCTGAGCAGTTCTGTCTTAGCTGTGCTGCCCCATGGAGTAGTGCATTTCAAAAAACACTCTCATTTTAAAATGGCAAAGAGGCCATTCTGGTAGCAAGGTATGGTATATCAGCATCAGAAATGTTTACAAACACTATCTGCACTTCAAAAGGCAAAACAGAAAGGTAGATTATCTTAAAACACATCCTCATGCTCCAGTCTTGTGGCTGACTGTAGCTTAAATGGGTACTGACAGCAGACAAGGACAGCATGTGGAGCATTTCACCATGCTGCTGTTAGTCCAGGAGTGGGAAAAGAGGCAACTCAATTGTGAGGTAATGATTTAAATGTTTGAACTTGAGTGCTAGAAAAGTGTCAGCTTTCTCTCAGCCCTGGGGAGTGGTTGGAATGAGTTTTCAGAGCTTGCATTGAGATTAATTGGCCTGGCACCTTATGTGCTGTACCATTGCCCTCTGCTGGCTGGCCCTGCTCTGCTGCTGCTGCTGCTCACAGAAGGCATCTTCCTGCTGGCTCAGCAATGCTGCCATGGCGCTTTCCCCCCCATTTTCTGACTCTGAACCAAAGGTTATGATTCTTTCTCTGAATTTAGTGGAACTCCCTAACAAGAATGAGTGTATAAAACATATATATACACACCTATGTATAATATATAGGTATAATATACATATGTATGTAAAATATACGCATATATTCTGTATATATGTATGTTCTGTGTGTACAATATGCATATATATACAAAATATATATGTTACATATATATAGTATATAATATACACACTTGACTTTACTGAAGCTCTGGGTCTGGGTGCTACACATTCTGTGGGGTGGCAATGCCAGGTGAAGCAGGACCTTTCTGATACATTAGAAAGGGGGCATAACCCAAAACTTCAAAGCCGAGAGCTCCATTCAGCCCAGTAATGACAGCAGTCACTGTGCACAAGCTCACAGTGCTACTGGTGTTTCTTTGTGGCAGTGGGAAGAAATGGGATTCAAGCCTATGTGGACCTGTCTAGGGAGAGGTTTGCAGGTAACATTTTTAAATGCCCACCTGTGATGCAGGAATCCCAGGTGTTATCAGGATCCAAGACATCTCTGAAAATGGGGTTTAGATCTTTCGGAGTCTTAGTTTGTGCCCTGTGCCTGCTGCTGTATGACCACATTGCTGTAGTGCCTGCCTGTACAGGAGCCACGTGCCTGAGAAGCAAGGATCAAGGAGCTGGAGGTTCTCTAGTGCTCAGCATCTGGCCCTGGGAGCACTTCCATATTGCCTGTATGTGGATGGCTGCAGAGTTCTCTTGTCCTTCCTGACTTCCCACTCCAGGGCGAGTTAGCACAGGGCATAGTGCATACTTAGAACCTTTGTGAAGCCTCTCCGTGCTGAGCACAGTAGCGTAAGAATTAGGCCAACAGCTGGGAAGTTAAGCACTAGACTTTGGTGAAATCTGAGAACAGGTGTCCCATTTTGATTTGGTTTTACTGCACAAATGCAGGGTAAGATCTACTTGTCTTACAGGTTATTATCTCTGAGTGATGAAGAGCTGTAAAGCTCACTTCTTGTCTGGGCATAATTTAATATTTCAAGAGGCCATTTGCATTAACGGAAGTCAGCTAGCCCCTTTTCAATTATGAATGACTTTGTAAGAATAAGGAAAATTATGTGTTTTTCGTGCTAAGTATCCTCATCCTTTGAGGATGCCTGTAAATTCACAGGAAAAGTTCATTCTTAAACTAGAGGTCAAAATTAAACCACTATCTTATAATTTTAGCTTTTGGAAGTTGCTCTCTGCTTTCATCTCTTTGTAGATATGTAGGTCTAACTTTGGGACGTAGATTGCCTTCAGAGAAGATCATTTGGGTTTGCTCATGAGGAAACTAATTAACAAAGCCATTTTGAATGAAGTTGAGTTCAGCTGATGACTTTTTTTTTTTTAATTTAATATAGTTGGATCCCAAAATTTTATGTGATTTAGGAAGAAGGATTACTCTTCAGTTACTTTTTAGGCATGCAGTTTCTGACGGAATGAAAGACATACTAAGAGTTTGGAGAAAGGAAACACTCAGTTGCACAGGGGATAGAGGGCATCCACAGTGTCGCTGCTCCAGAGGGCCATGCATTGGGCTTGCTGGGTGCTGGAATGAGCAAGCCACCCAAAATTCATCTGCCTAAGGCAGAGCCATTTTCTGAAGGTGTCTGGTGTTTTGCCCTTTTCTTCGCATCTCCTTGCCTTTCCCACTGCAGCCCTACAGGCAGCAGCTGGTGCAGGATCAGAGGTCTCTTCTGGAGGTGTCTCCACTGGGTGCTGTCTCGGGGATGTGGAGAGTGGGAGACTGGCTCCAAAAGGGATTGGTGCCAGCTTTGCCCCTGCCAGGGGCTTGGGCAGGAGCATCAGTAGTTGTGGGGCACCACCTTGGGCAAGTGGCCAAGGAGTGGCAAGTTGCCTCTCTCCAGTGGAGCCTTGCTGTTATTTCCTATCTGGTGAGGTAATAATGTGTAGCCAGGCGCGTGTCACCTGATCTTCTAACCGCACGCATTATCACATACTCAACAGTTGCTTCCCAGTTGTTTGGTATCAGGAACATTCCCTCCCTTATAAAAAGTGAGGGAGGAAACACAGTCAGCTTTTTTAAAGAGGAAACTGGGGTTTTATTCGGTGTGGGCTGAGCCTGAGGGGCTGGATGCTCAATAGAGGGCACCACAGCACAGGCTGTCATCCCCCGCCTCTCAGCTCCTTGGGTTTTTCCCTTGCTCTCGTGATCTGATGTAAATGGGCAGAGTAAATTTGTCGAAAACAAAATCGGAGTGTTAACCTTCCACACACATTCAAGTGTGCATCTGTCATTGTATTAGGTTACAGTAGATACAGGAAATCTTTAGTTAGGATTAAGTTGTACTGTTCAGCCATATGTTGTTTTCCTCCAGCAGAACAGTGTATAATATACCTAATAAAATCATGTTGAAGAAAACCAGATTTTGGACCTTGTCCAAATAAGAAAAAACACATGTTTTGTCTTTTGTAAATATTTTTGCCATAACACAGGAAAAGAGAAATATTCCTCATATACTATCCAGCATTTCCTCAAAAATGACATTATTTCTTCTGGTTGTGAAGTGATGTTTTTCAGCCCTTCTTCTTTAAAGGTCTAGAGATCACGAGCATTTACTGAAAGCTTACAAACAAGGATTCACATGGCTGTGAATAAAAAATTATTTTATTATCTCTAATTCTAATGTAGAGCCTTATCCTGCAGCCCCCTTAATCACATAAGTAGTCATTATGCATGTGAGCAATCTGGCCAAGAGGAGTGAGATCTCTGACAAGTAATGACTACTGATGGGATCAAGACTTGCAGGGTTTAGCCTTTCGTTCTTCTTCCAGGTGTGCATAGAAGGTCTGTTGTTCTCTTAAATACGCTCAGTCAGTTTATAGGAATTATTACCGTGAGCCGTGACTCTTCCATTAGCGCAGTGGCAGCGAGTGCTGATTTACATCACTGTAACCACAGCCCTGCCTGGCACTGGCTGCAGTGAAAGTGTTGGAGAAGCACTGGGAGTGCTGCCGGTTGTGTGGAGACTGCGCACGCGCCCAGCCTCTGCGAAGACACCCGAGTATTAATGTTGTGACACTCCTCCCTTTCTCTTGCCTTTTTAATTTATTAGGTGGTGGTTTGTAATTTTTAATCCTTGAAGCCAAGTCTACTTTTTAAATGTGCAACCCTTCACACAGTGAGTCCCCAGGACAGCGAACGCCCCAGAGAGCAACTGCTATACCAGCACTTAATACTACTAGTACCATCTGGTGACGAATGTGTGGACATTCCCTTGAAGAAAGAGTATGTTGAACAGGAAAGCGTAACACCTATGGGTAGTGCAGAATTTATTTTTCATTTTGACTGCTTGAAGCATGCAATTAAAAAGCAGTCTAACCTGTTGGTTCAGAGGGGGCAGGAAAAGCAGGGGTTATTTTTTAATAAAGAGAAAACAGAAATTCTTCAAGGCTGTGACCAGGTAAAAGGTGTCTGTGTATTTGATTTCAGGATGGTTTTAAATGATTTGCAAAATGTGTGGAGTGTTTGGTCTCAATGTGAACACATAGTGAACACACACACACGCACATATATATGAGTATATGAGTGTGGGTGTGATTAGCTTTATGAACATTTTTGCATTTCTGTGCCTTGGTTTCTCTTCACTCCCTTCACCTCCAGATGGCACTATGAAGCAGAAAAGAAAATTACTGTGAAATAATGAGTCCAATGTAAAGTAAAATTGGAAATTGAATTATAGCTGCAGAAAAAGGACAGTAGCCTTGAGGTCCTGATCAGTCTGTACTCTTATCACTTTTGTTTGCTGTTCCATGTGTTAGGTTACTGCCGAGTTAATAACAGTGCTTTAGCAGTTCAAGGCTTAGCAGAATTGTACTGGACATGAAATAAAGCTAAAATGAATTTGTGTCCAATATCATTGACATTAGTGCTCATTACTTCTCTGGTGTAATGCCTCAAACCATCTAAAATCAATTTTAAAGATTACCCGTTATTTTATAAAGAAAATAAAATACATTTCAAACAGCAACAGAGCTGTAAGTGTAGCGTAATCTCATGAACAGTTAGTTACTTGTGTTTTCACTGGTTGGCAGGAAACTTTTGAAGGTACAGCAAGAGGAAAATGTGGGAAACTAAATGCCATTCACAGAATTTAATGACTTGGCTTTTTGCTGTGTAACTTGGCATTAGACACGCAAATGTTAGAATTGCAGAAATGTGCATCCCCTCATTGTGCCTGGGAAAAACAGTAACTGGAGTTACTCTACAGAAACTCCAGCACATTATTTTTCTTCTGTTTTTCTTTTTTTTTTTTTTCTTTTTAAGAGAAGTAGAATATTTACTCCCCCAACTGCATAAACTATAAAAGTGGATTTATTGTCTGGAATGATACTTCTGCTTTTTGTTGCAATGTTTGTCTTTGTTCGGAATGTGGGTTTATCAAGAGTCAAGGCTGAAATCCTCTTTTAGTGGCTGCTGAATGATGGCTTTTCAAACTGTAATCATGAAGCTGTTGCTGTCAAGGTGTGTGGACCTGTAAATTCTGTTTTGAATCATTTTTACACAGTCTTTGCTGGCTTTTAGACTACAAAGAAGTTTTTCTGTCTATTAATACGTTACAAGCATTGATTTTACAGATGTCTATTTGCTATTTGAATTGCAAGAATTTTGATTGGATTAAAAAGGCTTTCTCTAGGTATGAAAGTGTGCTTGTTTTGAACTTCAGCAAAATCTGTTTTTTCTGAGACTCAATTTCACCTGCACCTGGTAGATCATTCAGGTCGTTGGAGACATTTCCTCATTGGAAGGTGCCAGAGTTGGAGTTATTTGGTTGAGACTACGTGTGTGTTCACCTAGGCAACTGAAATGTGCATGCACACAAGTATCTTGTAGTTTGATGTACGTATCTCTTACTACTTATTTTAATTTGACAGATTTTTGTAGGCTTGAATGAAGCCAGAAATCCTTTTGTGTGTTTATTAAATGTTATTGTAATGTTGGCCGCTTTAGAGAACAGTTTTCAGGACATATTTGTGTTTAAAACATTACAGTCCAAACACACCATTAATCTCATTCAAGAGAAGGAACTAATCAGTTACACTTTTCATTTTAGTCAGAGAACCTTTAAAATGCAATATTTCTTTCTGCTCTTACTAGTTCTTACATTAATGTCATCTCTTGTTTCCTGTTGCACAGCAATGACTTTTTTTTGGTAAAAACGGGTATAAATCGGTAAATATTAACTCTGAGTAGCTTTAAAGATATTTTAATAATTTTCCGTGGAGCATTCTTTGGCATGGTCGTAGCCTCTGATGTCTTTATTACATGAGTAAAACGACACACACAAATTTTAAAAGTTTCTTATCAATCATTCTAGGATTTGCATAGTAAAGAATTCCTTCTTTAAAGAAATGTTGAAGAAAAGTTGCATATCTTTTCTTTAAAAACAGCAATCGTGATCCTCAATTCTCATGCCTTGAAAAAGTCTCTCTACAACTTTCTGTGTTACTGGAATGTAGCGTATTTTGTTTATTCTCATGTGTTGTAAGTAAATACTCTGCGCTAAATTTATTTGGAGATTTAATTTAAAATATATATGAACCAAATTTTAAAACCAATGTTTGAAAATAATGGCTGGAATGAAATAAAATTTTATGAGTCCCTGAAAACTGTCTGCAAGTAAATTAAAATCAGCATTTAGTATTAACATTTTCATTCTAGCTTAAATGTATGCATATTTGTAACAATGAAAATAATTTTGGCTCAGTTGTTGACAGGTATTCCGAAGTTCCTGATGCATGTGTATGAAGTCTGTCCTGCCTACACACTCTCTACACACTTCTTTATTCCACCAAACAAATCGGTGACTTGGAATTTTTATAAAAGTTTGGCTATTAAAAAAAAGAGAGACTGAATTTTTATAAGAGTATATGCCTCCAACTGCCTAAAAATCATTAATTGATCCATGTGGTAATAGCAGATGGTTAAATGGAAGAAACGTCCTTGAAGTTATTTTAATAGCAGATGTGTCTAACTATTAGCTTCATGTTTTTACTCACCTAAAATTCCAAATAATGTAATAAGAAAGTAACACACACCTAATCATTTTAATATGTTCATTGCCTTCTGTTACTGATTTAGGATTCATCTGAAAACTTTAAAAGCAGGACATCATTTAGTATTTGTTTTGGGAAAACACTTTAGAATATATGTGTATGTGTGTGTGCAGGTTATATATAAACATTTGCCTTTTTTTTGTTTTTCCAGGATCCTACAAGATGTATTACTGCTTTCAGATAGTAGGCTTCACCTCTTCTTACAGACTCAGCTAAGCCCAGAAGATATGGAGGCCTGTGTGTCTGGACAGACCAAATATTCTGTTGCTGATGCAATTCACAGTTTCGCCTCTCTGAACAGGCGTTTTCCTATAGAAGATGAAGAGAGAAAAAAAGGAAAAAACGATGCAGACTCTGATTCAGAGAGGTGATTTCTGTATATCCTTACTTTCTGAGATTATATATCCATACATACACACGCACATGCTTCACTTTTTTGTTGATGTAATACTAAGATAATGAAAAAATTAATTGACTGAGATTTTATTGAGCTGTGACAGCTCATCATAGAAGTCTTCACACACACCTCCACACTGAATTAATGAATGCAGTAGAAATTCAATTATCTGCATTCTGATTATGTGAATTTCATTTAGTCAGACTTGAATTATTCGCGTTTAAATTATCTTGCTAAAAAAATATCCAACTGCACTCCAAATGGCTAATTAAAAGTCCAAATTTCCTGTCTCTCTTTGTGACTGGAGATAATTAAAGTTCTCCTCTGTTACTCAGGCTTTGAGTGTGTTGTGAAAACCAATTTCCTCCTTTTATTTTTTTTTTTCTCCCCCCCTCTCCCCTTTTCTGCAGTTCATCCTCCGGGCTCAGACCTAGTGATGACAGCATTTCATGTGGATGTAAAACAAGCCCAGCTTCTGAAGAATCATGAAAAGTCATTCCTGTATTGCTATCTTAAGGACAGTACAGAGCAGTTTCTGCTTTGTGTACTGGTTACGTGTACCACACGAACAGGGCTCTCTGGTAACGTGTACCTAAAAGACCCGTCATTAATGCAACTGTATGTCCTTACAAAATATTGAAAACAGACCTTGATACTATCTTTTTGGTGATTTTTTTTTTTTTTTAATGTATCTTGATGCAGGTCTACATCCTACCTATTTATGTTTTTGTGACTTATTAAAATCTCAGTATTGGGTAAGTCATGCTCTTCGGACGTACGTGGCAGTTAAAATATTTCCCTCGGTGAGTGCATGTCTCGGGTTTGAAAAATAAAGATAACTTAATTCCTCTTCTTAAAAGTTGGTATATCGTATCAAGCATATTCAAAGCATCTTTTAGTAATTTGCATCAGAGATGTTTCATCTTTAGAAGTCATTTGACATTGGTGATGAAATTACACACCCCACCAAGGTACTCACTTTTTAAAGTAGCTCAGCAACATCAGCAAAACAACACTCGTACAAACTATATGCTGCTGACAATTTGAGATATAAATACATCTTCCTCTGGTCCTTCTGTAATGTTTATGGAAAGACTGGTTTTATCATGCGTAAGTACTGAAGGCAAAAATTCTTGAGCAGGGTTGCTTAGAAGTTTAGAAATACAAATAAAAATTACATAATTTCTAGGCTTGCTGGAGATTCTCAGCTCCCAGGGAATTATGGATACTCATTCCCAGTGGAAATCCTGGATGAGGTCCATCGAAAGCAATGGCTGAATTTTGCACTGACCTTGCTAGGGCCAGGATTTCACCCAACATGTTTAACTTTAGGCATCTATATTTGAAGATGCTGGTAGAGGTGTTTTAGTTCAGCAGCTGAAATGGGGAGTATCTCCCTCTCTGAGATGATGGTAATCACACAGCCGTAACACCCTGCATGGATGTGGCCCTCTCCACACTCTGTGAGTAACAGGAGATGCTGATTTCATTGTGGCTGTAGTTAACACGTTGCAATATTGACTTTTTCACAAACAAAAGCCAGGCTTGAACACAACTTCTTAACCACCAACACTTCATTTGATGAAACGTCAGTTTTGCTCTTTATTGTTCACAGCAGCTGCATAGTGTCTTGTCCCAGATTCTGTCAAAGGAGTATGTTTCACTGTGGTGTTGTATTTATATTTGACATTTAACTGCTATTAAAAAGAGCTAGGGGGTCTGATCACCCTAGCAAAGCTCTCATTAACTTCAGTGCAGTAGTTACTGGCCTAGAAATGGATATAAATACATGCTTTTTTTTTTTTTTCCCTTCCCTTTTTAAGAATTCTGTGGTTACTTACAAAGAAGGAGCATTTTAAACCTGTGAATTACAGAAACAATAGATTATTAAATAGACAGCTAGTAAGGAGTAGCATAAACATGTGTGGGCATGCTTTTTTAAAGCATCCAGCTGGGAATCTGTGTAATTTTAGAAACAGGTTTTAATAGCCTGAGAATAACATCTCTTAGGTAACTACTTTAAGCCACTGTATCTTGTTGATGGTAGCACTTTGTAAGATAAATACCCATGTTTCTTTTTGCTCGGTCTTACTGAATTGCACAAATGTATCTATTCACCATCTCAGATTGTGTGTGTGAGTTAGCAGCAACGCTATTTTTAATGTAAAAGTGATAATGTTTAATTAAAGCAACAAGTCATCACTGAAATTAGCTTTAAAAATAGCTGTTATTGCCAGGGAGAGATTTTGATTACTTGATTTTTTTTTCTATTTTTTTTTTAAGATGGCACATTACAAAAAAAAATTGTTTAGCAAATTTATTTAAAAGATGGGAAGGATATAAAACCAAAAACTGGAATAACGTTGAGAAGGATATTAATGTTTTTATTTAGCAGAATATAGGTTTTTCTTTTGTTTTAAAAGATTGAGCTTAATTCTTGAAGCACTTTACAGTTCTGGCTTACTAACATATCCTCAGTACCTGAAAATAATTACAGAAGCACAAGGTTTGGAGAGCCTTTGTGGCTGATTTTATATGTTAATTCTGAGTTAATACTGATAATGAGCTTATCAGTACACCAGCAAGTGTTTTCCAAATGAAGAGGTTTCTGAAATAAATACCTGTTTTCTAATAGGTCTGTTGTTGTTCTGTTATTTTCTTCATCCTGTTAAAAAAAATCGAAGACTACTGTAACTTTCTTCTCAGCTTTGACAGAAATTTGTTCAAATATTTATCTTTTGAATGTTGTTTGTGTAGCTAGTGTTACTGGAAATTTTCTTTGTAATGGGGGAGGGAAAGTACTCCATGCTCTCTAGTATGTCTCCTTCCTGTATCAGCTGTATATAACCACATATAAAGGCTTTAAGTTATTTTGTTTCATTGGAACATTAAATGTAACTGTTACAAATGTAAATGTTTAAAAAAAATTAATGTCTTTCGTTACTTTAATGATTTGGTAATTTTTCAACAATTTGATCAGTTGATCACTGGTATTTTGAGTCTCATTTTTTTAGTTTTGAATAATGCTGACATTTCCTGCTAGCTTTTTTTTACAAACAGGATAATACCTTATTTATAAATTAGAAGCAGTAATCAGATTACATTATATCTAATTGCAATAATTCTGCATTCAAAAGCTTTTCTTCATCTTTTGTTTATAACTTTATATCCTCATTTTTATGATGATTTCTTAAAAGCTTTTAAGTAATTAAATAAAACAAGTTACTACTTTCTAGCTCATGTTTAAACCTGACAGTAAGGTTTCCTTTATTTCAATATCAATATCCTAATCACTTTATGACTTATCATGTGTAATTTACTCTTTGGTTATTTTTGTAATACGTGTATGTATATATATATAAATATATGTATACATATATATAGTATATATATGTGTAGATATATATACGCACTGTGTATATACACACAATCTCTTGTGTTTGGGTTTTCAATTCTTTACGTTTTCTACCAAAAAGAATAGCAAAGAAAATCCAGAAAGGTGGTGTATTTGGAATGAAAATTGGTGTTTACATCACAGTGTACTTCTATAAGCACTGAGGAAAATTTATACTCTAAATCCCCCACTGTATAACAGTGCAAACTTCGGTGTCCACATCTTTTTTTTACAGGTGACATACTGAATTTGTTTTTCAGATGAATATTTAAATTTTATATAATTACTATGAACTATTAAAACAAGAAGTGTTTGTGACTTGCTCCGTTATACACGGTATGGACAGGAAGAAGAAACCTTGCATGGTCCTGTGTAGTTTCCCTGTAATTGCAGGACTACGCTCGGGGCTAAGGACCGGGGGCTTTGCCTTTCTTCCCTAGCTTTTGCAAGGTTGCAAAAATGTAAATAATAATTTCCAGTCTCAGGCTGATTCTTTCCACGAAAGGCCTAAACGCCTTAGGAAAGACACAGTTATTCTCTGCTTCGGTGTTAAAAATGCGCTAAAATGGGTCAAGTCGCTTCTTCGCCTTCTGGGAAAAAAACCTCCTTAGAAATTAATTCAAGTTGCCTTGTAAAACAGAAATGGAACGGTGGCCTTTGGGCTCGCTTTTGACTTGCGGGGCGTCCGTGGATGCTCCGCACCCGCGGGTGTGGGCGCGTGTGCGCCCGCAGGAGCGGTCCCGCAGGCGGGCAGCGGCAGCGCCGGCAGCCCGCGGGGCTCCGCCGCCGGTACGAGCGGCGAGCGCGGGGGAGGGCTTAAAAAAGGGGGAGAGGGCGAAAAAAAGAACAAAACAACGAACGGGGGGAAAGAGAAAAAAGGAAGGCAGCATCCCAGATCGCGCTCCGCGCTGCGCCCCGGCTCGGCCTTTCCTCGCGCCCTGCCCTGCCTTGCCCCGGGGCCGCGGAGCGGAGCGGGGCGAGAGCCTTACCTGGGGCCGCCGCGCTCTCCGCCCCGCTCCGCCCCGCGCCCGCTACTCAGGGAGCGGGGCCGCCCAGCCTTCATCCGGTAACTCGTGGCAACCGCAGCCCTTGGCAACGGCGGAGGGGGAGCC